>VZRL01000894.1:228075-289801 GCA_013397895.1 Origma solitaria | reverse complement strand
CCCCTCAGCTCCTTTGCTGGGCTGACAGAGCTGAGAGGAGGGAAACTGAAGCAATTTGAAACCTTGTTAGAAATTTATGAAGTGCTAAAATGTTTTATTCCCAGAGGCTGGTTTGCCAGCTGTCACTGGTAAGCCATTCGCTGCCTGTGATAGCAGGGGGAGGCAGCAGGCCACAGCCAACACGAGCGTGTACATTGTTTGGCAGATTATACACTCTGTAATTAGCAGGAAGTAGAGTGAAACTAATTATTTTTCTCCTCAATTGGGCCAATGACATTTGAGAGGAGGACGGATATGGTGCTGGATGGGAAAGTTGTGGAGAGACCACAGATTCCCTCTTTTCCCTGGCGCTGCTCTGGCGGTGATCCCACTTCCAGCTGGGAAAGGCAAGGAAAGGCTCTCGTCGCTCCTGTGACCAGCAGGAGAAAAGCTGTGTATTTGCTCGACAAACCTCTCCTGGTGCTGTGCGCTGGGAGCACTGGAGTGTGGGAAAGATCCCTTTGGAATGATTCCCTTTTCCCTCCTGGAGAAGCTGGGCACGGTTCAGCACCGGAGGCGTCTCCTCGAGTGATGCTGCGTAGGGCAGGATGCAGGTCTGGAGACAGAAGGGGTTTTTGTGTCTTCTCACTAATCCTGAAAAGTCTTTGGAGTGACTGATTTGGCTACAAAGTGCACTGCCAGTAGATTCCATCCATGAGAGTCTGTTTGTGGTGAAGGGATAAGCAGTCTATTAGAACTTTTAGTTTTGATTTCCTTAACTAAAATGAAAATCAGTCAGCTTCCATTTTGTCATTCTCATTTGCAAGCATTGCAGCCACCCCTTACCTGCCCATATAAGCTGCAGCTGGGAAACCAGATCCTTTTTTCTCTCCCCTCTAAGGCTGACCTTTAAAGTTCATTTCTACCTGTGCATTTCCAAGGGAAGACTTTCACAAGGTCAGTTCAAAGACCTTATTATTTGAGTGGAGTCACTTGAAGCACAGTGCACGAGAAGCATACTGCTAGAATATGAACCACTAGAAAATGCATTAAGGGCATTTAGAAGCACAAAAATAGCTGCTGCATTCTGTCTTTAACACCGGGAGAGCGTCAGTGTTTTAAAAAACAGTGGCTTTGGTTTTTTATTTTGTTTCTTTTCTATAGCCCGATAAAACGGCTGCTTTATGTTTCAGGTGCTGGGCTTAGTTCTGTTCTCCGCCTCCTGGGTGATTTGGTCAGTCCTTTAATTAGAGAATTAGAGTAAGAAGTGTATGTTGGGTTTTCATTTACCTTTCTCTTTTTTATTTTACCTTTTTTTTTTTTTTTCTGTCCCCCCACCTTCCAGCCTGTGTTGGCCCCTTGAGTATTGCACTGATCACATTCTTAACAGGTCTCATGACAGTCCCTGAGTTCCCTCCCCGAGCAGATAATTTCTTTGCCTAACTGCTTCTAAAGTTAGTAAAAGCCTAATGTATGTAGCCTTATTATTTTCGTCCCCTCATTTGGTTTCAAAGCCTTTTCATTATGCCGAACAGGAGTGAGGAAGTTCTATTCAGCGAAATATTAAGACCAGGAAGAAGTGGTTGTTTATGTGTACTCAGAAAGGGAATTCAACAATAACAAGGCATTTTAGTGTCAGCTGTGTATAAATTAAAGTGCATGTTCCATGTAGACAATACACATCCTTTAAGAATGATCTATTTGTAAAGAATAGGTTGGTTCTTTTAAACAATTGTGTCTTTCTTAAAAGCATTAGGTACCTCTTCAAAGTAACAACACTTTTGTGTGAAAAATGTTAGTTTAGGTTGGCTCGACATTGTAAAATCACAAAGGAATCTGAGCTTGAGTGCTGAATGCATCAAACAGGTAATGCTACATTTGCATCAGGATGACGTTCACTGGGCCTTCAAAAGGCAGGAACCAAAAGTGTGCTTCAAGACTCTTGACTTCTCCCTCTTTTCCTGCCAGCTCTTTGTGTGCATCCTGGCAAATCTCACTCACAGAATGTTTTTCCAGGTTTGCAGCTGCCAGTGTTTGTGTTCCCGCTGCTCACGTGGGCCACGAAGGAATCTTGAGGTTCCTCGGCAGTATGGGCAAATTTCTCCCTCTTTTCCTTGAGCTCTCCCTCTTTTCCTGCCAGCTCTTTGTGTGCATCCTGGCAAATCTCACTCACAGAATGTTTTTCCAGGTTTGCAGCTGCCAGTGTTTGTGTTCCTGCTGCTCACATGGGCCACGAAGGAGCCTTGAGGTTCCTCGGCAGTGTGGGCACACCCTGGGTGCTGAGTCCTGATCCAGGCAGGAAAATGGAATTTTGTGTCACATTTGAGACCTTTAAATACCTGAGGGTGCCCAGCCTGGGTGACCTCTCCATCCTCCCAAGGACACCTGGTGCATTTGTCCTTTGGCTCCTGCCAGCACAGGTGGGACGGAGAGGTGATGGCCAAGCAGGGACTGATCTTCCTGCAGCAAAGATGGTCCTGAATTTAGGCAGCAATTCAGTGCAGGGATTGCAAAGCAGACTTTAAAACGGTTCCCTGGTAGCAGAATGGCTCAGTGGCTGCAGATCCTTTTGCATGACCAGAGGTTCATGTCCCTGGCAGAATGGGCAGTGCCCTCAGTGGGGTTTGCAGCTGCCTTAGTCCTTCCAGTAAATAATCATATAATTCCTGTAGTTTTTGTCCATCTGCCTCCATTCCCCTCCTTTACAGGAGCTCCAGATACTTTATGTAGACCTGATAACAGGGTTGCTTCTGAGAATTTTTTCCTCTTAGATGGTTTCTCTCAGACTGCTTCTTGTGAGGGAACTTTCTGTTCTCTACTGCAGAGAGTTGTGATGTCTGAGTAGGTTTTTTTCATCCTCTTATGGGACTAAAACATGCATTTGCAATGGTAATAAATACTTCATAAAAAATGTTCTGTAAACATATATTTTCTTTAATAATGAGGTCTACAGTAAACCAACTGAGATTAAGGCTTTTTAATATATTTGTTTATCTTATTTGGTTCTTGTACTCGACATGTTAATGAATCATGTTACCATTCTAATGTAAGTTATCATACATAAGGTTTTCAGAAAGTCAGAATGTAGTTGCTGAATCTGCTGATTAATTAATATTCTGGAATCCCCATGTGCTCTTATTTTTTGTCATGAATGTTACCTGTGCTTGCTCTCAGGATAAAACTAAATTTTACCTACAAATAATATCAATACTAGTGCATACTGTAAAGCTGTATTTAGATGTCAACTGAATACAGATAATGTAGAGAGCTGTTTGTGCTTGCACAGGTCTCCCTGGGAAATTTGGGCTATTTTCTCTCAGATAATTTTTAGTTTTTTGCATATAAGATCTGTTCTCCAAGTTTAAAATTTCCGAAGAAGAGACACGTGACATCATCTGAGTATAGGCTGCTGCAAAATACAAAGTGGGACTCACCATCCCCTAAGTAGTTCTAGGAGTCATCTGGTATTTTATCTGTGTGTTTTTAAAAGAGAGAAACTAATTATGCTTTTAACAGTTAAAAGAATCAGTTTGGTGTAGTGCTTGTGGTCTGTGTAGCGTGATTTGCTTCCCCTTTTCCCACCAGGTCAATCACATTTGTTTATTAGTGAGTGATGGAATATGGAAGAAAGAGGTTGTTTCCAGTCTTCTTAAGGAGAAGAAATATAGAATTTAAGACTATTTTATAATCCCTGTTGAACCTGTTACATCAGCTGAACAATGAGAGCATCACGGTTCTGTACCACAGAATCACAGAACCGTTTGGGTTGGAAGAGAACTGTTCCTTAGGGTAGCCTTTTGTTTAATTCAAACACAGAACCACTTTATTTTCCCCTTTTCAGGGCTGATATTCTGGGAGTCTAAAAAGAACACCTAAGCTCATGAAAACTGATACAAAGGTCAATTTATCCCCTTCCTCCCCAACGAGTCCTTCCTGTAATTAAATGTGCAGTACTTGAAGCTTACTCTGCTTGCTACTCTTTTTTTCCCTGTTGTTGTCTTGATTAAACATGACAACAGATCAATGGGAGAGTTAAAATAGGCCATTAAAAATAGGCACAGGCTCAAACCAAGGGTTCAGTTTCACTATGGAGAAGTAAAGGGAAGCAAAATATTCAAAGGGTGTTTTTAATGGGACAAATCTGGATGTGATTTGTACAGGGGATGGGATAAGGTGGTATGGTTGGGTGGCATATTGTTATTACATTTTAAAAATTTTCTTTTATTTCAAAGCCAGAAACCTTAGAACAACATGAGTGAATTTACCAATCAACTCATGTTATTGGTTTTGGTTTTTTTTCAGTTCATGAATGGAAACTGCTCAAGGTGATCATAATAATTCCAGATACCTGTCTTTAAAATCTGGGTGAAGAAAGAGAGAAATGGAAAGATGAAAAAATATTTGCTGGGTTGGCCCCCAAAATTTCTTTCCTGCATCAAGGGCTCTGTATTAGGAAATGCAAACAGGCCCCAGGGATGCCTTGGTATCAGTCTGTGCCCTGAGCTCAACTGGTGCTGCTGCACTGTCTGATATTCTAAACATTACATAAGGTCTTTCTTTGATTAGTGTTTCCTTTGCATCCTGTCCCCTTCACATAAAGTTTGGATGAAATGACAGCTTGGAATTCAGTACTTTTTTTATTGTTGAGTATCCCTGGCCTTCTCTTTTATTTATTTTGTTCCTCTCCTGCTACTTTTTCAATGTGATATTGAAATGTAAGGCCACATTCAGGATGTGATTCCCTGAGAAATGTTAGTCACTGAAACGCCTCCATCCAGAAACCTGTGGGAGACAATAATCGCAAACTTGCTGCCTGCAACGACCCTGATAATGCACAGAACTGATTTCTGTAGTTATCCTTTGAACCAGTCATAAAATAAATACATTTACAAATACAGAGGAAATTTAAAGGCTGATAGAATTTGTCTTTGCTTTCTTCTGCTCTGTCATGATTTGCTGTTTATCGGGTCCATGGGATCACAGAAATCTTATTCTTCCTTCCTCTGCCTCCCCTTTACCCCTCTAGTCAGGTTTGTGTGTTACTGTCACATTTTTTGAGGTTACCTGTGTATATTAGGTACAGATTTGTGTGTGTGACAGGGTAGCATCCTCCTATTGTGGCTTTCCAGTCTTAACATTGAAATTTAACACAGAAAGCAAGTTTAAAAGGATAAATATTAAAATTGCCACACACAGCAATAGTAAATATTAAATAAATATTAAAACTGCCACACACAGCATGAGCTCCTCACTGAGCTGCTAAAGACACAGGCAAAGGCTGATGTTTTATTAACCATTTGGAACCAACAGAGTTAAAAAAAAAAAAGGAGTAGTAATATATATGAGACACTTTAATTCCTGTTCATACTCCTACTCTAGCACAAATGTCATTAAATTGTAATAGTGATTACATATAATGACTACTTGATACTTTGATTTTGCTCAAAAGATCCCTTTTATCTCATCATTATTTGCACTTTAAACTCTGCTTCAGAATCTACATTGCTGTCAATTTGTATGATGCACATACTTAATTAGCTCTGATTATGAGCAGAAGTGTGTGTGGGAGAAACTATTTTGCTAAATACAGTGATTGTATTAAGCCTTAAATATTATGGTTTAATGTGAGTGATGAATGAAAAAGGTGTGTTTTCAGCTTGGTAGAGTTGGCTCATGAAGATGAGAGGTGAGGAATAAATTCTGTGGTTTGGAGTTTCCAGAGGAGGTTCTTTTGCCTTGGTCTGGCCCAGGAGGGAGGAGGTACAGCTGGAACATTCTAAGAAGTACCAGCAGCACAGGAAATAATAGAGAAAAACCTGTTTGAAACAGATTGTTTCAATTAAAGGTTGAATTTTAGGACCTCTCTCCTCATCCTTTTCTTGTAGGCTCCTGTATCATCTGCCCAGCCCCAAAAACTGAGTTAAAAAAAAAAAAGTGTTGAGAAGGAGGAGTAAGAGTTACAGGAGGAAAGGGAAATCTCTGAAGGTAAGTTGGGATGTGATACAAACCAAAACAGGACAAGCAAACAGATGGATTCAGACTTAAAGAGAGGGGGATTTGACAAGTGTGAAGGTGATTGGTGAGAAATTCTCCTGTAATTGTTGGGAATTTGTCTTCCAGAGCTGAAATCTTGAAGAACAACCATGTTCAATTCTATAGTCTTGGACAAATGGTGATAAAGTGAAGGTGAAAAATAGCGAACCTAGAAATTTCCCAAATGACATAAGTGTTTGAAAATGGGCATCTGGGACAAAGCATCTCAATCGCTAAGGAACCAATGCTAGAAAATTAATTTAAAATAATTTTTAAAACTTCTGAAAAGGCTGAACATCCAATGTGCTCTTTCCTGTGCAACCCATCTGAATGGTGAGCAGGAGAGCACACAGAGCTATTAAAAGCAGCCTTCATTTTATGTTTCCCGACAGTAAAAAAAGTTCATAAACCTTAGCAAGTGGAATTCTTGTTCACAATTAAGACTAAACCAGATTTTGGGAAGTAGCTCCCCGTAAGCATAAAAGACCTGATGAATCTGGTACAGAAGCACAGGAATTGTTTAGGGAGGTAAAGCCTCTCAAAAAGGCCTCACGAATTCTCTGCACTCACCTTCTCCTTGGCTTTCTGAGTTGAGGATTGCTGTAACCCTTTTCTGTTTCTCTTGGGGTTCTTAATGTCACAGGTTTTTGTTGCCTTAAAGGACTAAGGTAGAGAAGTGTAAATCAGCAGGTCTCAAAGAACAGAATTTTAAGAACACGTAAATAAATGCAATGCGCGGGGAAAGAAACCTGACAGTCTTAGCAAAGGGAAGTCGCGTTTGGCAAATTATTGCAATTCTTTTCTTGAGGGAGTCGAAGCAGGTGGGCAAGCAGAATGTAGTCAGTGTAACATAACTAGATCTTTAAAACAAGTTCATCAAAGTGTCATATCAAGCAGTATGGAAGAAAGATGCCATGGGGTAAGAGAGGTCCTCATGTAGATTAATGATAGGCTAGGAAAGAAATAGGAAACATATAATTGATTTTCCTGCTGGAGAGAAAACACTGTCAGGGATCTGTGCTGGTTCATGGGTTGGTTGACATAAATGAACTGAAGAAGGTTATAAATATTAAAGTCTTCTGATGGAATCCTATTCAAGAGAGCCCAAAATGCACAGAAGTAGAGCTGCAAAGAGTTAGAAAGATCATGCAGTAATGGGGAATAAAATGGCAATTGGGGAAGGAAATGAGTGCAGAGCACTGCAAACAGCAAAGGTAATTCTAGTTATTTGTGTGATCCTGGGCTTAAAATTAGATGTCACCACTAGGAAAGGATTGTGACAGACTTTTCCTAAACGTCTTTTATCAGCCACTGTTGGAGCACGGGTGAGGGCTACTTGGACATCTGGAATAACACCCTATTCTACTGTTATACAGAAAAAAGGTAGTGATTTTCCTTTTTTTTAAAAGAAACTGAATACCGAAGAATTATTTTTCCTTTCAGTAAGATTTATGTAGGATGTTGTCATCCTTCTCCCAAATGTGATAACAAAATAAATGAGTTTGTGCAGTTGCTCTTGAGTCTTAGTCTCTGTGAAGTGTTCCCGAGGGAAACTGGAAGGGAGCAGGTTTGTTTAGGCTGAACTATCACCAGTGTGCTCAGAAATGCCTGCCTTGGCCGCAAGAAGGTGCAGACACTTTATTTTTTTTGCATTTCAGTGAAGAAGTGATATGCTATTTTTAAAAAATGCCTAGAAAACACAGGAATGGCCCAAGCTCAAATTGTTACTGGTGTTTAATTGCTCAAATTTCAATTAAGTTCAAAGAATGTTGGGTTTTGCTGTTGATCTTTGAGGCTTGTGATTGCCCTGATGTGGCACAGAAATTCTGATGAGGGGAGCAAAATGAAAGCCAGGAAATTCCAAGTAACAGCTCTGCAAGTTGTGCTAATTTTTCAGGCAAACAAAGAAGCCTTCAAGGCAAGTTAGTCTTGTATTTGGTCAAGAATATATAATGTGTAAATGTGTGTTATAAACTCATTCTGTAGCCATATTCATAATATTTTCAGATGTGTTTCTATTCCTCAGCTGATTTAACATGCTAAACTTGCCATTTCCAAACTGAATGTTATCTTGGGATCATTCAGAATGTTAAAATACTTGTGGGCAACTTATTTTTACACTGGTAGTATCTCTCCTTCATTTTAGATGCTATGTTAAAATTGAGCGATGTTGTTGTTTTGATTTATTTTAGATATATTTAATTTCTTCTTCTTAAAAACTTTCCTTCCCCAGCAAAGCCCAACTTTCTGAGACCTTTCCACTTACTGAGTAACAGAAATGTAATGGATTGTGTCTATTTTATAATACTAATATAATCTTTTATTTCCATGCTATATTGTATGAATTATATAGTAAATCCATGCCAAAAACCAGCAGGTTATATTTGTTCAAGTAGTGATCATTCCACAAGTTGTTTGGTTGGTTTTGTTGAGAAACAAAATTAAATCCTGAAGACTTGTTTTGCATGTGCCTTTTTCTCTTTTTTATCCTCTTTTCCTTTTCCCTTCAAGTGATAGGTAAAGTGAAAAATCCAGCTTTTTTGGTATTCTTTTTAATTAAGATTGCAGTAGCTTGTCATAGCTCTAATCTTCTATAAAAATAGCCATGAATGCCAGGGGACTTTCCTTTCTTTTAATTTAGTGAGATATAAACAAAAACCAGTGCATCATTTTCATCTTGGAAGAAATTTAGGAAAAGTGAGGAATAAACAAATGGTAACACTGCTTCTCTTCTTCCTTATCATGGAATGGAATCCTAGTAGGGTTTGGGTTGGAAGGAAACTTAAAATGCATCCATTCCCACCCCTGCCATGGCAGGGACACCTCGCACTGTCCCAGGCTGCTCCAAGCCCCAATGTCCAGCCTGGCCTTGGGCACTGCCAGGGATCCAGGGGCAGCCACAGCTGCTCTGGGCACCCTGGGCCAGGGCCTGCCCACCCTCCCAGGGAAGAATTTTCTTCCTAATATCCCATCTAACCCTGCCGTCTTTCAGCTTAACACCATTCCCCCTTGTTCTATCGCTATATGTTGTTATATATATATATATATACAGACGCACATATTATATTTATATATATATATATGTATATACACATTCTTATAATATTACAGTCTATTTTTTTTTGTGTTGCAGTATTTAAGCTCCTCTGTGCCTATGGCAGTCCTGCATTTATTTTCACTGTTAATAGGGACAAATCACTTCAGGAACCTTTCAGCAATTTCATTATTAAAACAGTCAGCATTACATACAACATCTATTTTCTTTACAGCAGTGATGCCGCTCAGATCTGTTGATCCTGTGTGTCTGTGCTGAGTTGCTATGTGGCTTTTGTGGGTTTCTTCCTCCTTTTCTTCCTCTCCCCCTTTTTTTCTCTGAATGTCCATTATTGAGAGCCACCCCCCGAGCAAGGCAGGCAGCTGTGCCCTCTCCACTCTGCCCTGGTGCTGAGTTTGGAGCGCAGGAAGGGCTGCCCTGGCTCTGCACTCGGGCTGCTGCTGTGACTCAGCCCCAGCCAGCCCCGTCTGATGTGACAGGCAAGCTGTCAGGAGGAATTCAGTCACACCGAGAGCTTGTCCCCACGGGTGGAAAAATCCAGCAGCAAAGCAGAGTTAGTGCAGCAAAATGCTTGAGATGTGCTGCATGTTCTGCAGTGGTTTGGAAACCCCCAGCAGACGAGGAAATCCAAATGCCAGGTGGATTTGTGGTCTTGGAGGGAATTCTAATCCAGGCAGGGGTTGTTCCACAGAGCCATTTCTAGGTCCCAGGTGTCCTCTCCCTTCAGATTCATTTTCAAGGGTATATATTTTATTGCCTGTGACTGGGGAATTTCTTCCATTCCTGCATTTTCAGGTACCCTGACCTCTGTTTCCACAAACTGGTGGAATAAGGACTCGTTCTTGCTGAAATCCCTTACAGTTAAACTTTGACATGGAGGGGGAAGAATCATGGTGGAGAGGGAGAGCAAACTTAGGTTTCCTGAATGGGAATGCTTTTATACTAAAATATTTTATGAAGTGTGATGCAAAAAATGCACCCCACTAATATTAACCCAATATTTCCTAATTAGAAAATACAATAGAGTTCAGAGTTACTCATCTCTTTAACAACTTCTGGAAGAACTCTGTTTTTCATGAAGTGCTGCAGAGGTTGCTCTGCTTATTATTCCCATGGTGGGCAGGTTTTGCATTTTCCTTTAGCAGGAACTCCCTAATGTACAAAATGGTGTCCATGTTGGAAATACAAAAGCTTTCACCTAATTTTCACCAAAGCTTTCACCAAATTTTTCCTGCATTTTCTTTCAACCCCCAATGTATATAGCACTGTTTGTGTAATTTCTTGGAGTAAAACCTTGTGTTTGTATGCTCCTGGCTGCCTGCATGTGTTCCGGATTCTCCTGCTTGCATCCAGGAAAAACATACTTTTCCCCCCAGGGTGGCTTGACATGGATATCACCATCCAGGCATCATCCAGGTCTTCCCCTCTGTTTCCTTTTTCCATTCTCTCCCCTCATAGTTTTGGAGCAGAACTTTCTGAATATTCAACCCCGCGTTGGATTTTCAGAAGCTTTTAAGGCAGTCCAATTTCTGCTGTGATAACAAGGATTGCTTCCAGGCTGTAAATGCAGGAGCCCACAGAACTTGTCATCATTACTAGTGAGAACTCCTGAAGGCTTCTTGAGGGCATAAGTGGTGTTATAGAGTCATGGGATGGTTTGGGATGGAAAGGAACTTAAAGATCATCTCACCTTCCACTATCCCAGGTTGCTCAGAGTCCAACCTGGCCTTGAACTCTTCCAGGGGCGGAGCATCCACAGCCTCTCTGGGCAATGTCTGCCAGGGCCCCATCACCTTCACAATAAAGAATTCCTTCCTAACATTGGAAGGAACATAATGGCTTCTCTTTCAATTCAAAGCCATTTACCTGATTTATCGTTTGTGGGCTACTTTCGTAGATACTTGGGAAAAACAGTGATGTGGAATAACAGAGCTGAGAGGCTGAGGTTTGAAAATCTCTTGGCATTTGGGGTTTTCTTCATCTTCCTTATTTTCCTAACTCACACACTCACTCACTCACTCACTCACTCACTCACTCACTCACTCACTCACTCACTCACTCACTCACCACAGGCAGAGCTCACCCACATGAAAACCCCAAAGAATAAGATCTTGTCCCAGAAGGGTGTCCTGGCTGTTCCCTGCATCCAAATAAAAGATAATCCAGGCTCTGGCTTGCATGAGTGTTAGAGCCTTCAGCTGGGATGTGGAAAGATGTCACAGAAGTGATGAGACTCTGATACTCAAAGTATAGCTGACTGCTCTGCTCTAAAACATACCCTCATGGAATTTCTGGAAGCATCTTGCCACTTGATAATTTTCACTGAAAATTTAGATTTATTTTGCTTTCATTTTTGTGTGGAAGAGACGATTTTTTAAAATTTGTCTCTTTCCTGCACAGGTCCAATGAAAAGTATGTTCGGCTCTGGTGGTTATTTGTAAATCTCTGTTGTCCCATTAGGATGTGACACTGGGGCCATCAGGACTCTCTAAGAAGCATTAGGTCAGCTGCAATATTAGAAACCTGTTAGATCTCAGCCAATAAGTCCTTGAAAATAATGGCTCTGTTTATGAAAAAGAGTGGTAATTTATAAACCAGCTAAAAAATATACAAATACGGATTAATTCCATTTTTCAGAACCCTGAGACGCAACTAATTATCTTTATTTCTCTTGCTCATGAAATATTTTTGTGAGAAAAAGACATTTGAGGCTCTTCTTTCGATTCTGTCCTGTTGCTTTTGGTGTTCTTGCAGCGTGTTTCTTACAATAGGAACGAGTGGAATTGTGTTTTGGGGCTCAAGAAGCACAGATGCATATTTTTTATCCACAGGTTGACAATTATCTGAGGGTTTTTGTTTGTTTGCTTTTAACCAGAAACTGATTAGGAGCTTTGTGGCTGATTAAAAACTCCCATCACTTGCATCTATTGCATTTGCCACTCTGCATTTGTGCACTCCACCCAAACTCACAATTCTCCCCCTGCCAGAGATGCAACTCATTCATGAGTTCTGCTTCTTTTATGGTTTCACCTGAGGACCTTTCCTTTTCATTGTGGAAGCCAGCTTTGATTTAATGGAAGTTTCTGTCCTCTGAGGATGGTAATGTAAGGCTGAGTGCTTTTTTTCTGTAGTGATTATTATTTGTAGGCAAAACCAACCGCATACTTAATTATCCTCATTAGTGGTTCTGATTTTGAAACTGATTCAAACGAGTGGCCCTTTGGAATAAAAGGTTGAGCTCTGGCACATTGAATCAGAGTACCAATTTGAAACAGCATAATTTTTTGTTGGTTTTTTTTTTGGTGGGCACATAGTAAATTTATGCTGGTTAGCGCTAAAATATTGGCTACCCTTACACAGCACAATACATGGGAAATAGTTCTGCAATGTGAGATTTTATGTTGTGGCAAAAATTGTGCTCTCTTTGTTGACTTAAAACTGTTGTGGGTGGTGGTGCTTAATTGGTGCTTTTGTATTTGTTTAATACCTTCATCTCTTTGGTAATTATATTTGTAATATCAAATAACTTCGTGCAATTGATTTAATTTTGTTTTCCATGTTAAACCTATTTTGGTTTCAACGTTCTCTCATAATTCTTCTCTAGGGCTGCTGTCACTTTTCTTCGTTGTATTAATTCCTTTTTAGTGAGACTTGTTTTGGAGTCTGGTCAGAGCATTGTTATCTAGTGCTGTTTTTTTCTTCTTGAATTTACCTATCTTGCCTCCACCTGACACCCATTCCTTGCATGAGTTGTGTTTTACCCTCGTTCCCCTCCACCAGTGAGGAGTGTTCAATCCTCATCAATTTAGAGGAGCATAAGAAATTCCTGTCCAGAGCCAGAATCAAAGCCAAAGTTGTAAAAGTATGTTTGCTTTACCCTTGCTCTAATAAAATTTATAATATTTATCAACCTTGTGTGTTAGTCATTAGATAAAACCCCTAGAGGGAGACACGATCACAGATGGATTATTGTAATGCCTCATCACTCTGATCTCTCCACAATAGCTGAAGTAATTTCTCTAGGTCACTTTGCATAGCCTGTTACTGGATAATTGAGTAGTGGTAATAACATTCTTGTTTGTAAGTGTCTAATCAGGTTTTGATTCTTTTCAAATAAGAGCTTTTTTTAGTTCATCAAGGGGAGACGTATTGGAGGGAAAAAGGCCAATTTAGCCTCCTTTTTTATTTTTTTTTCCCCTCTTTTAAAATCTCAGTCATGGTGATGCGGGATAGGATCTTGAAAAAAAAATTCAAAATCATCCTAAATAGTGCCACAGCTCACCAGCATTCCACCCTGCCACCCACCCAGACTCTCTCCCCCTGTGTTCTGCAGTGAGTAATCAGCATATCTGTGATTGCATTTGTAATGTTTCTATTGCTAGTTTGAAAGGCGTAACAGCGTATTGAGAAATGTTTCATTTATCAGTTCTCTCTGTTTGTGTTTATGCAAAAAAAGATTACCTTAGCATACTGTATTGTTTGGATGTCAACAGGGTAATTAACCTGTAGTATGATCCTGGTTATTCAGTTTCCTTAAATATAATTTATTCTTTACATGACTTCAGCCGTTTTCCAACAAGACTTGGTGGGGGGGGGGGGGTTTGACTGTTTTTTAGATTAATTCCATTAAATTGTATTAAAAGATATTTGTCTTTACAGTGAAAAATCAATATTTTATTTTCCTCAGTTAAAGAGGATTTCAATATTTTTCACTGACCATATGAAAAATGGGGCTTAAATTCTCTGTTTTATAAATTTCTCAATTATTTTGCTATAATTGGATCTTTTGTTCTATTTAGTTCTCCACCTCATAGCCATATGTCTTTAATGACTGTGGTCACACAAGAAAATGATGTTTTCTTGCCTGCTTCTTACCCTGATTTCAGGCCAGTGAAAAAGGAGCTGTCTGGCCGATAGCAGATCTTTCAAGAGATGTGAGATCCTGGGGAGTTCCTTAATTCTTAACATCCTTCCGACTTCCTCCTGTCTTGTTACCTTTTTCTTCCATTTTGGCAAATAATCTCTTTTATGCCTCTCTTCCCTGCCCTCTTTTGGGGATGAGAGGAAACATCTGGTGTGACTTGGGGACGATCCTGTGCAGGGCCAGGAGTTTGGATTGATAATCCTTGTGGGCTCCTTCCAACTCAGCGTATCCTGTGATCCTTGCCTTTTTTCGCTCTGATTCTACTATTGCTTTTTATTCATCACCTCTTGCACCAACATGAAAGCAAACCAACAAAAAACCCATCCTGCTTTTGAATATTTTGAAGCCTGGAGATGTGTTTAGGAATTGCTGGTGTAAGGACAGGCACAGGCTGCAATGTTTTTAGGCACAGACAGGCTGAACTTACAGTATAAGGACCTGTAACTGCAGACAAAAAACATCCACCTGGAAGCTAAAATATCAGAGCACTTGTGCTAAACTTCTCCAGTTAACTGAGAGATCCAAAAAAGTTGGAAAGTTGTCCTAATCTCTATCTGTCTGCTGGAGATGATGGACTAAGTGAAGTGAGTGATTTCCCCCATCAAAGCAGGGTCTCAGCTGAGCTCAGGCTGTTTTTTTCGCATATTACCTGTGGAGAAGGCTCAAAAAACTGCTCAATTCCTGGGATCTTTTAGGAAAAGGATTCTTCCAGAAGGCAGACAGGATACCGATATTTTATTGTTTTTCTTAAACTTCACTTACAGCTCGATGTGTTGGTAAGAATACACAGGTTCTTAGTTTTTTAACTGCTTAAGGGAATGTGTCTCGTCCTGCCTGGTGCTTTTTTTATGTGGCTGAGAAGGTACCTGCAAAAAAATTTGGAAATGGCAGTTTTTCCTGGAATGTGTTGTCCCATCGTGGTACAAAGCAATCCCAGGTTGCTGCCATTCCAAATTTGTCACTAGGAGCTTAGACTTTATTAACTGCTGTCCTTTTTTTTCTTTTCTTTTTTTTTTTTTTTTTTTTTTTTTCCTATTTTTATCACACTCCTTGGGTTTGCTTCTTTGTTTCTTGTGTTTAGGCAGCTGTATTCAAAAGTTAGAAAATATTAAATTTTAATGTGGCACGTTACACCATCTATTAAATCTGAAAAAAATACTTGAGTGTTGCCCAATTCATCAATCACAACATCACTGAGGAGAAAAAGAGAGGAAACATTGATGTCCAAGGCTGTGGCAAACCTGAAGTTCCACTGGAACACAGTCCAGGCTGTTTCTATAAACCTGCTGTAGTGCAGGAGTGCAGTCAACTGCTTAATTACATAATTTATCTTTTCTGCTTTGATTTTTATTTTATCTAAATAATCTCAGTGGTCTCTTGGCTCCAGACTTTCAGTTTGATTCATAACTTTTAATTTATCTATATAAATATTTCATGCTGGATTTGATTAATCAAATGGATGAGAACTAATTTTTCCTTTAGTTTGAAATTGTTATTCATTTAAGACCAAACTTTCCACTTGCAAAGGCATTACAGGAATAGCATTTAGCCCTTGGAAAAGGCAGGAAAGGTGAATTAAATATAAGTATCAATTAATTTCTCAGAGACATTTCATTCATATTTTTGACTATGCTTGCTTGTCTCTTGCCCAAAAGTATTTCAGTTCTTTCAAGAATAGAAGAGAAAACTGGGGCTTTAATTGCAGAATATGAGAGGAGGGCTTTGGAAGAACATGAGGCCCAAAAAGATAACTTCAAAATCACAGGGGTGTTATTTAAACTTACTAAAAGATGAAAGAACACATGATGAAAAGGAATTATGTACAACATCAAGCCTCAGCATTGCATTCTGGCATCGCGTTGAACAGATACAAAATTTTCTTTTGTTCCATGCAAACTCCATGAAAGTTTTCATTTTTGGCACCTTCAGGCTAAAGGTTCTTGCAGGTGAAGCAATCTGAAGGGGGAACATGGTGGAGGAAGGGAAGAGATGGTTCCACGGTCTCTTCTTTCATCTCTTTGGGGGTCTGACCCCTCCTTGGCACCAGATCCCACATGGGGTGAGCCCGAGCCTGATTACGTTTAATTACTGTAATTTACGTGTAGGATCTTCTCTTTCCCGTCTTAGTGACAGCCCCTCTACCCAGCAAAATGAGGATTGAGAAACAGCGGTTTCAGCCTGGTTTGTCTTGTGAAGCCTTGACAAACACCAGCCTCACAGGCAGGAATGTCACACGTGAGATTTGCCCCAGTCCTTGGAGAAAACTTCCAAGTGCTCAGTGTGTACACGTGCAGAGCTGCAGCTGCAGACCTGGAGGAGTGACCTGCCTGAGGAGAGAAAAGCCACCCCTGTAAAAACAAAAAATGGCTCAATTCTTAGCCATGCCAATGATGCCTAAATGAGGGCTTACCTAAAACAGAGGCTAGCCAAAATTAGGAGAATAAAAAGCAGATTAATTTATTAAAGGCCTGTAGGTACATTTAGGGCAGAGCCTACTCGAGAGGCTACACCCAAAATGGACAGCGAGTCACGAGTTCTTCACATTTTATAAGTTCTGACCATTAACATATGGGGCCTCAATTCTCCAATTACACCTTCAGGTGATGATATCAACAACCCCAAGTTTGCTCCCCCCAATTCACTGTTGTTTACATATTTTGGGGCTCTGAGGCAGCAAAGTGTCCTTGGATTTTCCGACTGAGAGGAATTGTTTTGTCTGAAATGCTGGGAACAGAGAGTTTTAGCCCTTTCTATGGAGCCTAGAGCGACACATCAAAACTACAGATCCAGGAAAAATAGAAGCCAAAAGTCCTTAAGGCATCACCAATAGCTCCAGGCGCTGCCAAACCCAGCCTAGATCTTTATCGTAATAAATATCTAATCTTTATCCTAATAATTCCCCTAATGGGGAATTAGATCTTTATCCAGGATGTCTGTCCATCCTGATCCCACCTGCCCAGCCTGGCTCGCAGAGCTCAGTGTCCCTTGCTGGGGGAGATCAACTCACATCTCCACTGACCAGCTTGTGAAGGATCAGTTCAGCTGACAAGAGATTTCTCAAATGCTAACAGAAATTTTGTACCTGGCTGACGCATTCAGCACTTTGCTAAGCACAGCTTGGCAGTGCTGTCTCCCCTGAAAATCAGGAGAAATTTCCTTGGCTCTAATGCTTTGTCAGTTCCCCTTATCGCTTCAAGAAATTGAGGGTGAGGAATGCTGATTGAACTTGCAAAAAACCTATCCACCTCCCTTCTCCCCTCTGTTTTTCCCTCCCTCCTCCCTCCCTCTCTTCCCATATTTGAATGAGTGAGATGCTGGAATCTCTTGAGCCTGAGACTCCAGAAGTGCTTCTTGTCCTTTGATCTGATAAACTGTTCCTGTGCTCCTTTAACCACTGAGCCGAGGACACAAATCTGTCTTCTTTCCCCGAAGTACCTGCAGGTGCAGGCTCTTTGTCACCTTTTCATTCCAGCTGGGGCACCTCAATAATTACTGCTTTAGGAATAAATAACCCTTATTCAGGAGGAATTTTTTGCCTTTTCCTTCCCTTGCACTGCTAAACTGATGTAATCTCTGTCTAGGCCAAGTGCAGTCACTCATTATTTTCTCTTCTAGAAATGCCTTTTTTTCCATTCTTCAGATATTTCTCTTTGCTGTTTTTTATCCATAAGTTTTGTCATTTTCCCCTGCCCCTCTCCCTTGAAACTCTAAGTCTGAGTTGCTTCTGCTTACTGGAAAATACCATGTTTAGTTGGATCATATTTTATCATTAAGCAACATATAATTACACATCTCCTTTGACTTGGCTCAGTTTCAATTAGCTTTCAATAAATCACTTATTCTATCATTCAGCTAATCCCTTTCTTCCTATGCAACGTTGAGGAGAAATATCTTTTTAATAAAATCTGAAATCCCATTTTTGTCACTGGGTGTATCCAAGTAGCTTACACAGTGAATTCCGCCACGGAAAGCATCTGGGCTGTCAGCACTGTGTATATGTGTGTGTATTACAGCACGATGATTATTTTCCAGGGATCTTGGTGTGTTTGGGGCTGCCATTTAGATGAATGTGTAGCAGATGCTTGTTTCAAATGAAGCACTATTGTATAGGCTGATGGATGGAAAGTTTGTCAAAAGTAGCGGAAGCTTCTACAGGGGATACAAAGCAGCTGGAAAAATTCATTGTTATGTGCTGCTAGTATGAGTCTCTAGTTCAGCTGCGCTGCATTTGATTGGGAAGTTAGATTCTATGGAAGTGTCAAACAGAGCTCCCGATATTCTCTATTTTTATGGCGTTGGTAATTTGGTATTTACCTCTTTGTTCTTGGCCAGGAATTCTACTGGTTTTGCTGTTAAGAAGCAGCACAGCACAATAAAAGCTGGCAAATGTGAACTGTGTTTATTACTTCTACGTGAATGTCTTGTTGGCCAATGGAAATTTAAATGCCCTGTTGATTATTTCATTTGTATTTGTAGAGAAAAGCTTGTACAGCAGATGAACAATGCCAAATTGTTTTTTTTTTTTTAGTTCTCTATTATGTTACCAACAATACTGTTCTCTGCTTCTAAGTACAACTATAATTAGAAATGCGATTATGTAAAAGTGGCACCATCTTATTCAGTCCTTCTGAATAAGGATTCAGCTTCTTCCTGTGCTTAGTCCTATTGTGCCTATTTTTGCTTTCAGATACCCAAGTTCCTCTTGGGATTGCACCAACTAGGTGGAATTTTTCTTGCAAGGGACTTTATTCTGTGCTGGCACCTGCCTCATCTAAATGCAGGAGCTCAGCTCCAGAGATGAAATTTCTCCTTTCTGAATCTCTAAGTTCCATTCAACCTTCTCATTTATCTCTCTGTCTTCCTGCATGCCAGACATCTTTCCCTATTGGGGAGGGTCTCTCTTTTTCTTTAATTTCCAGGGATTCCCAGAGCCACTTCTCCTCTATTTTGAGTCTCTCATGATGATATTTAGAAGAGAACATCTTCCCCCCTTGTGTCTTTGTGAGATACCAAAAGAGAGAAGGAAAAAATAGTCTATTTTGTGCTCCAAACGACCATAAGATGCAGTGGCAGAGGTAGACAAGGCAGTTCATGGCTTAGCATTGGGATTGCAAGTTTTTTCTGCAAGCTAATAGAATCCATCTCGCGCAAATGAAGGCTGCCCTGAAATCTGTCTCCTCACAGCTCGCGGGGATCTGATGCACTATGCTCACCTCTTGAAAAACTGAGTCCTTACCAGCCTTGCTTTAGAAAATCTTGTCAGAATCAACTGCATTCAACACACAGTGAAATATCCAAGTCTGTGTGTTTGTCTCAAGCAAAACTGGCAAGTTTTTTTTGCATGTGAGCACTGTATTCAAATATAAAGCAGATTGGTGGTGTTGGAATATATCTCACCATTTACTGGAAAACAAAAATCATGTGTTAGGCTTATCAGGTCTCCAACAGAGAAAATTAGGAAGGTATTTTAGAGGAAATGCTGGGGAACCTTTAAACCACCTGGAGCATTCAAACCCTCCAGTAAGAGCTCAACAGCCCAAGGCAGAAGTGGTTAATCTGGTGCTCTAATACTGACTTTTTAAAATGTTACAGAATCCACAATTTAAGTGTAGTCACGTGGATGGCAGAACCAAGATTACCATAGGCACCTGGGTTTATAGGTCCCTGCTAGAAAGGCCTGACCAAAGGATATAAAGCATTTATTAAGCTGTATCTGTGTTAAGTATAGACACGTGTTACTATTAAGGAGTTATGGAGAGTTTTTGCACTGTTTGCTCAGTTCTTTTTATTACTTTATATATAATTTTTGCCAGGGAAAGACTGTAAAAATAAATGTGGGGAGGCTAACAGAAACTGCCTGTGTTCCAGGCAGAAATTTAGTCGCTGGAAATTTCATAAAGCAGATTACCAATAGATTTTTTTCAGGCTGTACAAAGAGTGCTGCCTCAGCAAGTGCAGAAGTGAGCGGATCTGTATCAGTTTGCACCAAAATGTGTTTCTCATTTTACTTTTGGGTGTAAACCACTTACTGTGTGTAACCTGGCGATATTTCCTTTGAAAAAGAGAAACATTTTATTAGAGCTGACATTAGCAGCCAGATGCTTTGATTGCCTTCCCTGGGCGTCGTGTTTGATTCGGTGGCGGCGTCAAATCGTTTCGCGCGCGGCTGAAATTTCTCAGATTTTCAAGGTCTCTTCTTTTTCTCTTTTTTTTTTTTTTTTTTTTCGGTTNGTCTTTTCTTTTTTTTTTTTTTTTTTTGTCTTGCAGTTTTCAGTGAAGAGCTACACGCCAGTCTCTACTTTGTCAATGCATCTCTGCAAGAGGTAGTGTTTGCTAGCACCACAGGGACTCTGGTACCCTGTCCAGCAGCGGGGATCCCCCCTGTGACGCTCAGATGGTACCTAGCGACGGGCGAGGAGATCTACGATGTCCCAGGGATCCGCCACGTCCACCCCAATGGCACTCTCCAAATTTTCCCCTTCCCTCCTTCAAGCTTTAATAACTTAATCCATGATAACACTTACTATTGCACAGCTGAAAATCCTTCAGGGAAAATCAGGAGTCAGGATGTTCACATTAAGGCTGGTGAGTAGAGGGTTTTCCTGGGGTCAAATGAGACTGAGGAGGGAGGGAACTTGGGGGTTTCAAAGAGTGGCAGCAGGTATCAATCGAGGGAGATGGGCCAGAAGGGCAACCTCAGAACTCTTAACAATATCACAGAATCACAGAATCACAGAATCACCAGGTTGGAAGAGACCTTCATGATCATTGAGTCCAAACCATGTCCCAGCCCTCAACTAAACTAAACCATGGCACCGAGTGCCACATCCAATCTCCTTTTAAACACCTCCAGGGATGGTGATTCCACCACCTCCCTCGGTAGACCATTCCAATATTTTATCACTCTTTCTGTAAAAAACTTTTTTCTAATATCCAACTTATATTTTCCTTGGCGCAACTTAAGACTGTGTCCTCTTGTTCTGTCAGTTGTTGCCTGGATAAAGAGAGCAACCCCCACCTCACTACAACCACCTTTTAAGAAGTTGTAGAGAGTGATAAGGTCACCTCAAAACAATATTGTGAATTCTTCCTTTCCTCCCCAGTTTGAATTATTTTGGTGTTGAAAGTTTTCCAAAGATCAGTTGGGCACAAATATAGGGAAAAACGAAACGATAATGAAATGAACAATCAGACCATGCCTGCACATTAAAGAGGTGTGTGAGAAAAAGATGAATTTGGATTTCGTACAGGGGCTGGAATAAAAGAGGAATGCTTGGCCTAAAATCACACCCCTCCTCATTTGCTTGTGATTGCTTGTGCTTTGTTTTGAGAGCAAAACTTGTAACCCCTGCAATGATTCAGTGACTGACATGGGTCCATGGGCGGTGCTTTCTCTTAAAGCTAAAATATGCAAATGAGCAGAATGGTTTTGCATCTGTTTCCTGCACTGGCTGGGTCAGCCAATGGGGAATTAGAGAGGGATCAAAATCTGGCCTTTTGTTACAACACATAAACACAGGATTGCACAGTTTTTGAAGATTTTGGTCTACCCGCTTCAGTTAAATAAAATATTCAAATAAACAAACAAAAAGTAGTCTGGGAGCTGACCCTTGGCAAGTGCAAATTCTTGGAACCTCTTTATTATTGGTGAAGCTATACTTGGCTTTTCTCAGAGGAGAACAACCTTTCCTTTGGAGAATTTTCTTCACAGGAGTTTCACAGGGAAAACTGTGAATAGTTAACAAGTAGATTTGCCTGTGACTTTCTTTTTAAACAATAAAATGTCTTCTCTTCTTCTTAACTGTAAGTTAATATTCAGAGGTTTGTAGACAGTTGGGAGGCAAGAATAAAAACCAGGTTTCAATGAAATTCATTCCCCATTAAAATTTTAGTCTAGAAAAGTGGGTTTTCTTGCACAAGAAACATCTAGTAGAAGCAAGTTTTCACATTATATATATGGGAAGTTTTATGATGGCCTGCTCTTCTGACGAAAATGTTTTGTTGTCTATTAAAAAAAAAAGTCTGAAAATCAAAGATTAATAGGACTACATTGTAACCAACTTTATGTTTGAAACTCGGTTTTGGCTTTTGTGTTTTTTGTTTTACTTTCATGGATTTGTGGGCAAATTATCTGGTAGAATTTTATTTAGAGACAACATAATATTTGTTTTTGTCTCTTCTGGGTTTGTTAATGTGTCTGCATTATGAACATCTTTCGGGCAGTATATTTTTCCAGTATTACTTTCCAATTTTCGTATTTCTTAGATAAACTAATGTGGTGATACAGAGGAGGCTGAAACTTCCCATGTTGCTCACTAAAGCTCTGAACTGGTGTTCATTTAGGTGTAAAACATTTGATATGGGTTTTGACCCATCCATCCGTGGAACTTCAGAACAAAACTTCTCCCTCTGCTTGGGAAACAAACCTCGCAAACAGAAAAAGGACCTGAAAAAAGAGCTTTGCAGTTGGTAGCTTCAGCTACTTTACTCCTAAATTAAAAACTTTTTTTTTTCCAGAGTCACAAATGCCCCCTTTACCTCTTTTCCTTCCCTTTTTAACCTCTTACCCCATATCCACTCATTCCTCCATTTGGCTCAATTTCTTGGTTAATCTGAGGTATGGATAATGACTTAAACAATTTCCCTTCCTTCCCATGAACTGATGCTATGTGTCAGAGCTGTCACTGTGCCTGATGGCAGATCAGCATATTTTCCAAGGGCTTGTGTAGCCCCTCAATCACAGGAAAATACAATTTGGAGACTCTTCTGTGCATGGCAGTTAAGGTATTTTATGCTCAGATGATAAACCCTGAGTTGCTCAAATTTGAAATGAGAAACTTCATTTCTTTATGTGGTGCTTGCAAATTCTTTCTGTTCATGTGGAATCTGAACAGTATTTCAGACTGGCACTAATTAATGTGATTTTGTGGGGCCTTTTCTCATCTCCTCTGTCTCCTTCTCCTTCAAGAGCAGATACAAGAGTTCCAGCTCAGAGATCATTATAATTGTGAGTTTGCATGTAATTTTGCATTTAGTGCAACAAACACCCCCAGAATTGCCCCAAAAAATATAATCCCCACACCTGGACACCCAAACCTAATCCTCTTCCATGCCATTCCAATATGGGAGTAAAGGTCTCCATTTTAACTTCAGGTTTTCCAGTGCAGTCATGGCAGTGAAGAGTACATATATATATTTTTTTTATTATTATTTTTTGTTTGGTTAGCAAAGGCTGACATTCTCATATAAATTAATGACCCGGGGACTTGGGATTAAAAGAAAAATAAAAATAGAAAATGTAAAAATCAGCAATTTATTCATGGAAACTGCCAAAATTGTGATCTGGAAATAGCTGAGGGGCCTCATAAATCACAATAATGTAAAATTTTTTAAGCAAGGAAATGAATAAATCTCTTTCCAGTTTTTGTGCCCCACGTGGTTTGTGTTGGCTTTTATTGCTGTGATCCATTGGGCAGATTTACAAAATGGTCAACTGCTCTAAAAAGTACAAATACCTTCAGCAGTGAGTTAGGATATTGCTGCTAAACAAACCTTTCCTGGGAATGATGGCTGGAGCAGCGTTAGACACTCGTCAGCCTCATTAAGATGATCAATGTGCCATTCCCTGGGTGCAGAACAAGATTAGGGAGCTCCTTCATCGCAGGGCAGCCAATGTTGCAAAGTCACTGCATTAGAGGTCCTTATAACATCAGTTTAATACTCGTAACAGGGTTAAGAATCCTAAGCTTTGGTTAAAAATTAGTTATTGACTTTTAAAAACCTGGTAGTATCTATCTTGTAATAGAAAATTGATTTTTTTTTTCTTTTAAAAAGAGATTTAATTTCAAATTAAATTTATTTATTTTTGGTTAGAGTTTCTAAAACTTATATTGTTAAAGCAATGTTCGGGATGGAGAACTTCAGTCTTCCTTTTTACAGTAGTAACAATGGACCTGAAAACTTGATTCTCTTTGCATTTTTAAGACTGTGGTTGCATTTCAATACTCTGCCTTTTATTTTTTGAAAGACAATGAAGTGGGCCTGACATTTAGAAATTTCGGTGATCCTGGTGCATATAAACACTTCTGTAAACTCTGGAAAGGATTTGCTGGCTTTTCAACTAGAATCAGTGGGGTTAAATGTATTTGCTGCCTGAGCTTGGCCTGTGTCTGTGGACAGGATATGCGGGCAAGAATTGTCGCTGTCAGGTGGCAGCTCAGCATTGCTGGGGTTGTTCTTCCAATAACTCCTACGCTCAGGCAGGTCCATGGCTCAGACACAAGGAATTTTCCCATACATTCATCCGTGTTATCATTGAAATGGTTTGTTTTGGGTGCGGTGATTCCTTTTTTTTGCACCTTGAGCTCGTGATCCCATGGAGAGTCTGTGGTGCTTACCTGTCCTGTCTCACCCATTTGCTTGCTGCAGAGGACAGCATCTCTTTCTGCTCTGCTCTGCCGCCTTCTCCGTGAGCTCTCTGTCACAGAAATGTTCATCCCTCGCTCTTCATGGAATTATTTCAGGATTTCCATTCTCCAACTTCATCTCATCCCAGATATTTTGGTGGCAAGGGTTTATCCAGTCGTGCTTTAATCCTCCTTGTCACTCCAGTTGTTCTTTTTTCTCTTTGTTCATTAAATTATTTTTTTCGGACTCAAGACAAATAATATTCTGATTCTAAATGCTGTTTTGAGTCATGTTGGATTTATTTCAACAGGGTTTTGTTTATTACAATTGCAGCTTTGATTCTGGGTTTTTTTGCCATTAACCAATGGTCAATCAATGCAGCTCTCCTCTTACTTACTCCCATTTCTCGGTTGCTGAGACACATTTCTTTTTCTCTCTCTGTCACCTCCATCGATTTTCTCCTTCAGTTCTCACTTCCTCAAAATCCTAAATGACACTGACCTTCTCTTCTCCCCTCTGGATTCACACACACGGCACCTGCATGCACTCTGTGCTCTTTGATAGAGCAGAAAACTCTTTGTGCAGGAAAATGGGGCTTGGGAAACCAGACAAGTAACATAAATAACGCCATTTCCCCCCACAAATATACAATTCTTACCCGAGCATCCCTGAATAAGGTGAGCAAAGAACACAGAACAGGAGATGCAGATGTTGAGGAAACAAAAAGATCTGGGAATGCTTTCATATCAACTTGCAATCAGCATTGTAAATGTATGCATTCACTGAGATAAGAGCTCCCAGCCTGAGTCTTGGGGGCACTTTGTGAGGCTAACCAAGGCAGTGGATGAGATGTGTGACTGCAATTTGTTTAACAAACCCTCCTCTTGTCCCCGCAGTTTTACGGGAACCCTATACAGTCCGTGTGGAGGACCAGAAAGCCATGAGAGGCAATGTAGCAGTGTTCAAGTGCATTATCCCCTCCTCTGTGGAGGCATACATCACTGTTGTCTCATGGGAGAAAGACACAGTCTCGCTTGTCTCAGGTAGGCTCTTGTGGCTTTTTTTTTTTCCAGCTGGCAATGGCAGAGATGTTTCCTGGTTTGTTTTTTTTTTCCCTCCCCAAAATGCCCGATGTTTACTTTGGTTCAATTCTAGCTGAGTGGGATGTCATCCTCCCAATAATGTATTTCACTTCAGTGTTGCTGCATCCCTCTGACTCTGTGTGTGTGTGACATGAAGGCTTCAGACAGCCCTGCTTTACTAGGCTGCTTGAGGGGAAAATAACATGTTTTTTGTTTTATACCAGACATAAAACCAGCTTTCTGGTGCTGTGGCAGTGGGTTTGCATTTTAACTTTGATGAAGAGCTCCTGCATGCCAAAGAAATTTGAGTGTCATAAACATGTGCTGGGTTGTAATTGTTTTTAGTAGTGATGTTACTCATGGATTAGAAGGAATCCTGAGTCTAAATTTGCTTGGTTATGTTTAAATGAGGTATGTAATCAATACTTATCCTTTCATAGCATTTTAATCCCAAATATCTTCACAGATAACAGTGGAGGCTTAAGCACTGCCATAAGCTGAACATATTGAAGTGAAGCAATCTATACTAAAGCAGTTATGTGCATTAATCTATTTACTGACAGAGGGAATAAATGTGGGGCATAGTTCAGGAATCTGGGCAAAGAAAATCTAACATTTTAGAGCATAAACATTGTAAGAAATTCATGGGAGAACGAATTGGTAGGAGAAATATTTTCAGTACAGTACATATCTGAATTATATATAATGCAGGGTGCAGCTGTTGTTACACATACAAATGATTTATGTGCGCAGAAATTGGAAATGTATTGTTCCAGGCCTGTGCAGAATGGAAAAAAGTGGTTTGAGTTAAATGTTGCTGCAGAGTCTACTTAGGAATATGTTTGTGTTTGTGATGCTCAAGTGTGTGGAGAAGTTTTTGTTCACCTCCTCAGTATATTAATAATCTTTATTTTCTGACCAATTGTGGCATTGATGGAAATACCTGTGTCTCTATATGACTCATATTACAGATTTAATTTCTCTCCTTGTTTTATTGATTCCTGACCTTGCAATATATTTTTTTTCAAAAATTCTAATTCAAAGAGCTTTCTAAGCATTTGGTAGCTATTCAACAACCATGTAATGGATGATCAGTTGTTCTATGTTGCTAGTGCACTGTTTAGGCTTGGTAAATTCTCTTCCTTATTATGCGCTTGGATTTTGATACTATCATAATTTTTTGTTGTTAAGCAACTGCAACTGGGTGTGTTTGCATAAAGAGGTCTGTAATATCTGAATTGTTGGACTCGCCAGCACTTCAGCCAACACAGTCGAGTCAGAGTTGTACTTAAATGCACAAAAAAGCTTTCCATTATTCTTTATGTAATGATGTAATTATGCTTAAGATTATCTAAACTATGGTTGTGACTATTTAACACAACAGTGGATGGATGTGTTTATTTTGCTTCATCTTAAAATAATCTGCTGCATGGTGCATATAGATCTGTGTGTGAGAGTATTGGCTGGAGGAAAACAATGTGAATTTATTCATGGTTAACTAACCTAATTGTTTTTAAAGTTTATTCATTCTGTTTTATAATAAAGCATGCATGTTGTTTCTGAAAACATAGATTGAGAGGACACAGTCTGATGTTTTGTGAGTTCAGAATTAGATCTTGTACCTATGTGATAGATCAGAGTGCCTCAATCCTGCTCTTCACCCTGGAGTCAGGAGCAGGGGATTCACAGGTCTCTGTAATCTCATCTTTAGGGGGAAAATATGGCAATTCTTCAGGGCATCATGAATGCTACTTACAGTAATTTCATTTTGATTAGACTATATTGGTTTTAACCCCAAAAATTTGGGGTATACAAATAGCATTTAACTATATGTATCTAAATCTATTTTTTTTCCCTTAATGCACCTTCTGACTGTGTTTGATAGGGCTGCAATCATTAAAAATCTATTTCAGACTTCAACAAGTTTCTTATTATCTCACAGTCCCTCAATTCAGCAGTTAGGAATCTAAATGAAAGTAAAACATAATTCCTTAAAACTGATGTTATTAAAGATCTCGGTTTATTGAAATTTTTTTTTTTGTGTGGGTGTGTGTGCAAGACCAGGTTTTTTGGTGTGCTTTTAATCTCACCATTAAGAATTGAAAATTTCAAGTTCTGATTTTTCTTCTTTTTTTTCTTAAAGAACTGATTTATTGGTTATTCATTAGCATCAGCAAAAATGAGAGCCATCTTGAGGGGAAATGTCTACTGTGAAAGGAAAGGATATAAAGAGAGACACTTGGGAGAGTGATGATTATCATGGTTTAAAAAAAAAAACAAACGAAAAAGCACCATGTTTTTACTTTTCTAGGGTAAAAATATCCTGCCTTTTTAGAAAGATTGTTTTAGAAGCATGTTCCTTGATTAAAACACTACAATGTTTTTGCTCTTGCCACAGTGTGGTATCCTGGGCATGTCTGCTTTTGTGTGTATATTTGGTTTTCAGGGAGCACAGTGATGTCCACGGAAATCTAAGTGTGTAATAAATATAGCTGGGCAAGAGCATCTTCTGTTTCCTGGCTGCAATTTTATGTTGTGCCTCCAGGTTATTGTAAAGTAATTGGGAGCGGAAACATATTAAGACCTATTACCAGAGTGTTTCCAAGGAGTATCCCAATAGATCAGCCTCCATGTTCGATAAAGGGCAAGGTGCCCATTTTTGGAGCAGAAATACCGATTTCTGTGAATTTTCCACGTGCAAGGACAGCTGCAGCCTGGAAAGGTGTGCAGGAACTTGTCTGTCTGTCAGGGGACAGCTACAGAACTGGGGTTTTGCTCCTATGATTTGTTGTTAGATTTGACAGCAAATCTGAGGCCAAAAAGCTTTTACAGGGTGTCCTCTAGGGGCCAGGGTAGCAAGAAAAAAGATTTTTAAAGCAAGGCAGACCCAATTATTTGGATGAATCTGTTTTGAGAAAAAGCAGAAAGCACTGACCTCTGACAGCAAATACACAGAAATCTTCTCTGACTGGAAAACTCCATTTTGAATAATAACTGTGAGATGGAATATTCAGGTCTCTCCACTGGATTCAGCTGTTTAACAAACAATCAACCTTTGCAGTGGTGCCTGACGAGCTCTGAGGTGTCAGCAGAATGAAGGACTGACTCTGAGGAGTCTCAAGGGGCTCACAAAGTGCAGGTTACTGCCTTACCAAATTCTACAGCTGCAGCTACAGGTTCTGTTTTCCTAAAATCCTTCTTTTCTGAAGAATTTTGTATTGTCAGTTGACTTGAAACCGAGTCTGAAATTCATTTGAATTATAATAGGGAGAGTAAGGCAGTGCGGTTTTGTATCCATGATCAAATCCTACATGTTTTCATTAGATGGCACTAAACATAAAAGCTTAAATCATCCCAGAATATTGTGTTCATCCTAGAATCATCCTAGAATATCTGATAGATAGCTGCACATGGCTTGCTCTAAGGTCAAACTTCCCTCTGCCTGCTTTCCTTCACAAACCACTCCCAAGGAAAAACACTTTGGGAACCAACTTTGTGTCGACCTTGTAGCCATGGAATGCAACCCAAGCCCTGCGAGGACCAAAGAGCTCAGCAGAGCCTGTTTTTGGAATAACAGCCAGAAAATAATACAAATAATAATTAAAAAAAAAAAAAAAGCACCCAAAAAACAAAAACCAAAAAAAAACAACCCAAAAAAACCAACCCGAAACCCCCAAAAAACCCAAGGTACAATAGTATAGGGAGGTGCCACAGCACAGACTGTTCTTCTGCTCCTGTTGAACAACTGCAAGGCAGAGGGGACTCCAGTGCTTGGCTCATCTCTTTTCACATGCAGGACAGTGAAGCTGGACTAGAAGGGAAGGTGAAATAACTGCAGATTGTGCTGTGCCCAGGTGAAAGCAGAGAGCAGAGTGCGCTCACGTCTTAATTAGTCCCGGAGAGAGTGAGGGATGGGTGTGGTTATAGGGGAAGGGATGTGGTTATAGGACAAAAAGGGATTACTGGGAATGAAGGTCAGTGTAAGAGATCAGTGAAGAGAGAAGAGCAGAATGAAGAATGGATGTAAAAAAAGCCTGAAGAATTAACTTGGGTCTGTCACTGCACATTGTATTTCTGTTACGAATGCCTCCTATCCTGATCCTGATAACTGCGAGGGATTTTGAGTTTTTCTGTGTTTCTGAACAGTGCCAAGAGCAGGATCATGAGTAGGTTCATGCCCTGACCTTTCTGAATTCCCGTTTTCCTGTCTAATGACATACCATGCAAGAATCTCTCTGATTTATACATGGAGTGTGACTGTTAAAAAAAAAAAAGTAGAAAAGGAGAGAGAGAGATAAAAACAACTGTGCACAATGACATATTTAAGTGTTCACTGAGGGAACAGCAGCTCTGAGGAAAGGTGGGTGAGCATGGATGGAACACAGTTCCCTGAAGGGCTGTGATTGACATGCTGGTGACAACTGATGAGCCTTCCAGCCAGCCTCCTTCCCATCAGCCAGAAATTAGTCACACTGGACCACGGCTCGAGAAGTGTCACTGATGTACACTGACCTACATTTGGCATAATGAATTGCATTATTTATTTACACACAGTTCCTCAAGTCTCGTCTTTAAAAGGCTCAGGGGCTCTTGGATCTCTTTCTGCACAAAGGGCTTTTCTGAACTGCTGTGGTTGACAGTAAGAAGTCAGTGTTTGCCAGGAGTCATCACGTGGTGACATCTAAAACACAGCACTGCACTTTTGGGCTGTATGATTTTGGAGATCACAGCAGAGGCTCGGTTTGCACAGTGCCACCGCTGTGTTTTCAGCCATGAGGTTTGTGCACAGTGCAGGAAAAAACAAACTCTCTTTATGGAGAGTGGTCCTGTGTGAAGTCCTGTGATCAGAATCAGATTATTGCTGGTGACCACAGGGATTAACTCCAGCCATTTGACTCAGGCCATGTCTGATAGAAATGAGCAATGATCTTTCTTGCTTTGCTTTGATGTCAATATTTAACCATAGTTGCCAAAACCCAAGCATTCAGCTAACATTTAGAGCCACTGAATGCTCTACATGCAAGATTTCTTCTGGTTCCAGGCGGAGTGAGATGAAGAGTAAATTTTTTTTTTTTAATGATTATATATTAGCAACACATGTAAAATTTAAAAACTCTGTATGTAACCTACCTTCTACCGAAAACATGACAGTGAGGTTTAATTCTTCTCTTCAAAGTCGTGTCAGCACACAGAGAGTACAGCAGGCAAATCCTTCCATCTGCTGAACTTCCTCGACTCCCTGGAAAGCTGATGGGAGCAGCATTCAGCCATGCTCAGGTCAGGCTGTAGGTTTGCTGTTACAGTAATGTGTTTTCCAAGCTTCCTAAAGTGCACTTGCCCATCTCTAAAGACAATACATTGCTTCCTCACTTTCTATTTCAGCAAGGTTTTTCCCTAAGGGATCTAGGAAACAATTTACTGCATTATTTAAGAAATATCTAGTTTTCCACATTTTTCCTGAGAACTCTGCTCTGGTAAGAGGACAGTGTCTTATAAGACCAGAAAGTGGAGATGGTAAAAACTTAGCACTTCCTCCTTGTGCAAACATTTTTCACTTTCATCTGTCTTGTTTTGAACTAAAATCATAACTGAGCAAGGCCACATACTTAAAACTGTTCACTAGAGGATGTTATAAGGAGCAAGCAATAGGACAAGAGGAATTGGCCTCAAGGTGCGCCAGGGGAAGTTTAGATTGGATTTTGGGAAAATTTTCTTCACTGAGAGAGCAGTCAGAATAGGCTGCTCAGGGAACTGGTGCAATTGCCATGCCCGGGAGTGCTGAACACACATTTGGTTAAGGCTCTTTCGAGGACATGGTTAATGCTTGGATTCCATGACCTTATAGGTCTTTTCTAACCTAAACTATTCCTCTGGCTACTCTGGGCTCCATGTTCGCTTCCTATTCCATTCCATTGGAGTATTTTGATCAAGTGAATAATTTTAAAATGATGGCTCTGCGATGGGTAGCATTGGGTGCAAGGATTTCAACAGCCTTGTGGCAGTCAGGAGTTTGGAGTCACCTGAAGGGATGAAGATGGAAAAAACCTGATCCACACATCCAAGGATCCCTTTTTGATAGCACAGAGGAAAATGAGCAGTGTGTTTGTAGCGCAGGAGTGGTTTCTGATCATTTAATCAGCACAGGGATGTGAAATGGAGGTGTTAACATCACAGAGCATTTCTCTGTACAGGGAACTTGTGGGTTTTCCACATGTGACTGGAGGTTTTGGCTGGTCTGAGGGCAGAGAGCATTGGTGGCTGTTTGTGACAGGTGAAGGAGAAAAATATCTTTGAGTGGGGCTGTTGTGGTGGTTAAAATTCAGAAAGTCAAACTTTGTTCTGTCTCACCATATCCAGCAATTTTAATACTAATGGCATTCACAAATAGTAGCGGTGGCTTTGACATTTCAGTAATAAAGCATGCCTAGGAGAAAAGTGTATCACAATTTTTCTTTCCCTTCTGTTACTGTTCAGTTTTGGACAGCCCTTCATTTCCACCAATGGGAGGGACCCTTTCCCTCTCCCCACTTTAAAACAAGCCAAAAAAAAAAAAACCCAAACCCAACAACCCCTGAATCCTCCTTCTCAATTTTTTTCTCGACTCTTTAATTTATTTTCTCTCTTCTTAAATTAAAGCATGTGAAAAACTTGATTGGATTCGGGCCCTCTTTAGAATTGCTTTTGCCTTCTTGAGAATTAAACAGAGAGAGAGAGAGGGAGATAGCAAGCCTGCTTCTGGGTAAAGGCTTCAAACATTTATTTTTTTATTATTTATGCTTTTCTCTCTCTTTCCTTCTCTATAACCATCAGCGTGTGAATATACACATAAATATGTGTATACATATATATGTGTGTATATATATATATATATGTACACACACATATATATGGGCACTTATCACATCTCCCTATGGGCCTGGGGGTCTGTTGGGCCATGCATAACCTTACCCAATCTGATGCCCAAACTGCTGTGTTTTACCACCTTGTTATTGATGTTGCCAGTCATGAAGAGGTTTCTTTCAGCATGGTTGAATTCAGTGACACAATTAGCCTTTCACTGGAAATATCTGTGTCACATTATTTTCTCTCCAGATGTGCTTGAAAATTCTTTAATTTACCTGGGAGAATCCCATTCTATCATCTGGCTAGCTTTTTCTAGCCCCCGTGGTTCCTGTAATATTAATTCTCTCTGGGGTTTTCAAAGCCTTCAAATAAATATGGCCTGCATTTAAATGAACTGGATGTTTACCAGCTCTTTATTAGAGGTGAAATAAGAACAGATTGACTGCTAACCTTCCCAGGCGCTCACTCAACATTTTTCCATTTTGTCTTTGCTATTTATTTACTGTTCTTCAGGCTGTTTTTAGTACATAGGTGTTTTCATGAATACCTAAAGCAATATTTTTATCACTTTGGTTTGATTGCAGGATTTGGGGTGGCAGTGTCTGATTTTACAAAGCTCAGTGCTATCAGACTTGGTATCAAAATTCTCTGAGCAGGGACATGCTTTGATGAATCGGTGTGCTGGTTTTAGGTGTAATTTTATTATTTATTTTCATTTTTGCTTTTTGAAATAGTGACTGTAGCGTTGTTTTCTTCCTTATAAATCTCCCCTGCCAGCAGCTTGTGAACTTGTCACCTCCCTGCGTGGCAGTGGATAAGTAGGTGACCACATTAAGCACTGTGTGCCTGAGGTTTCCCATCAAAACTCAGCCTAACCTGAGCAAACAGCCAACGAGCTCTGACAGCTTTGATGTGAGGGGACAAAATTGATGCATGAGATTCATTTTAATGAGTGTGTGCCTTGCTACTGGGAATCCTTTATGGCTTGGACGTGGTTTAGCTGCACTCTGAGGGGAGCAGAATGGCAAAACCGCCACCAGCTGTGATTTTTAGGTTATTTTTAATACATCCAAAGTGATACCTACAGGTGACATCTGGGAAAAAAACCCCAGAAACAGAATATTCTATTGTTGTGTGTTGTACCAGGTAACTGATTTCAATTAAAACATCACTGTGGAGCACAGTGCTCCTGAGTTGATAAATCCACAATTTTTTAGGGCTGTAGGTGGTCATGCAGGTGCTCATTTGGTTTGCCCTCCCTGTCAAGAGTCCAATTTTAATTGAGAGGCTCATTAGAAGAATGACTCATTAGAAAGAATTGGATGTGCCTATCTGGTAGGGCTTTGTTTCATTTGCTGTGACATCAGTGTTGTACCTGTGCTGCTGATCTGTAAAGCCACATTTTAATTGCATCTGTGTTTTCTCTTCGGAGGGAGGTTACGATGGAGGCCAGGTGACCTTTTAGTCAGAATCAAGTGAATTTTTAAAGCCTGTGATCTGCTGTGTGAGCTCAAGCTGTGCTGGGGCAGATGCTCTGTCCTGCTGCAGGAAGGTGGGAGATGCAAAGGCTAAACATTTTATGTTGTGAGCAGTTGCTGTGCCAAAAATATCTAAAAAACTTAAAGCCAGTGAATTTTCTATAAAAGTGAGAGTGCAGAAAAGAGCTTGAACTGTTTAGTTGTTCTCTACCACCACCAAAATTGCATTTTAATTGCAATCACAGTATTTTCAGAGCAAAAGTAGACTACCATCTTATTTTTTTCATGGTTTTTTTTTTTTTTTCAATTGAAATAAGTCCTGCACGTTCTTGCCATGCACTCAAACGCTGGTGGTGTCGAATGAGTTGAAATGTTTCCTGTGGGCCATTGGAGACCGATGTGATGCCAACGCTTTCAGCTGCCAGAGGAGTGTGATCCACAGAGACCTGTCAACAAAAGCAGGTCAACAGGATTGAGCAAGGCAAAAAAAATCAATAAATCTTTGAATTAATCATGCAGCTGCCAGGGAGAATTATGGGTGCATGAAGTGAAGGCTGTAGGTATATGTCCGTGGCAACTTATTCTCTCCTACCTCCTTGTGTCCTTTTGATTTTCCTTCCCCTGCTGCCATCGGAATGGCTCTGTGTTTATTTGGGCACCTTCATAGAACACTCACCATTCATTTTAAAGCAACCAATTCTGTTTTGATTACAGAAATTCCCCTTTTCTCTCTTTCTCTCTCTATGTTGTCACTTTTCTCAGTGTTGTGCGCGCTCACTGCGAATTAATCCCTGGATTTCACCTCCGCGAAAAACCAGGATTGCACATCTTGTGCAGTGAGTTGGACTGAAAGCAACTGCTGCCTGGGTGAACAGAGGAGTTAAAAATTCATGCCAGTGCTGCAGGTGAGGGGACACCCTCGTGAGCCCTTTGGCAGCAGCAGCTCTGGGGAAGGAGCCCTGGGCCAGTGCTTCCCCCCCAGGGATGCTCAGCTCTGGAAGGGGAAATGCCCCACACCCTGCCCCTGGAGCTGGACAGCCATGGAGAGCTGAAAGGGCAGCCCGAGGGAGTAATTTGGCACTGGGGACATGCTTGGGAAGGATGAGAGGGATTGTGAATTCAGAGGTGCATTCTGTGTGTGTCTCTGTGCTTTGGTTTCATTCTCTCCTCCTCCTCCAAAGGATTTATCTTCCATTGCAGTGCCCTGCAGGGACTGTTCTCTCCAACTTCCCCACGCAAAACTTGAGGGTTTTACTGCTGCAGCTCCTGGGCTGGCAGCAAGAGAGGATGGGGAAATGAGTACCTCGGCATCTTTAAATCCTGTTTTCGCTGCAGATGATGCAGAGGTGTCTCCTTTGTGCCCAGCTTACCCCTCCAGCTGCAGAACTCGGTCCTGCTCCGTGCCAAGGATGTCTCCTTGGCTCCCTGCCCAGGGACCAAGACTGGCTCTCCTCCAGCTGGGGAACAGCCCAGCACTGGATGCTCACTTTCACTGCAAATTCAAATTCATTTTCCTCTTTCATCCATGGCTTTCTCTGCAAATAGACAGTGATATTCATAAAATCCCCAGGAACAATTGCCCTGCTACTTGTGGAAGGTCAGGGCAAGCTCTGTTCAGGGATTACATATTCCAACAGGGAAACCAGAGCTGACATACAGCACTCTTGTTTTTCAATTGCATGCCTAGGGATTTTTTTTTTTTTTCCTAAAGGTTTTCCCCCCTTCTTCATTAAAACAGAGAAAAAAATTCCCGACACACTCAAAAAATACATTGGGGTGCAGCTGTGGAGATGATTTTTTGATTTTCTAGAGGAGGCAGAGATTTAATTTTTTTTACCACCCTCCTTTTGTAAAACATCCTGCTAATTAAATACCATTGTTTAGTAAACCCACATTTTATTCTTTAGAGACATATAAACCACAGGAAAGTAACATCTTTATTTTTCGTCTGCTATTTGTCTTGCAACTGATCCTCCAGGCAATACCTGAGTGATAATGATGGGAAAAATATTTCCTTCTGTTCTTTCAGACTCACATTTGTTTTTTGTCTCTGAGAGTGCTTTCTCTGTACTGAGCACTGAGAATCCTTCCATGTACTCCATTTTTCCCATCCAATTTAAAACTGTTTTTTCACAGAACAGTGACAAAAAATGTATTTGTTTAAAAAGTAGAAGGTGTTTCTGGTATGAAAAAGAAAAAATGGCATCAACTGAAAAGCTAAAAATTTTTATGTGGAAATACACAACTAGACAGTAATGAAATGGATCTCTTAAATGTACAAAATATTATGCAGATTTAAAAAAAATACAAAACTATATAGGAATATTCTATTAAAATATTATATTCAGTGTGTTCTAAAAGCAAAACATTTCTGTAAAATAAAATTTCAATATAAAACTTCACAAAATAAAGGAGTCTCAGCAAGAATTTATATTTTTACATGCATGTGCAACAGAATTCTAAATATTTTGATTTATGACATATCTATCCAAAATATAATTAGGAATGTATTGCAAAATAATAAAATGTGGGAGCAGCTGTTGATGTAGTGGAGAGGTTATAAAAAAGGAAACAATGGGGAAAAAAGAAAACTCAAAATAATAAATGCTAACTTTGTATTGTATTTAAATGTAGAAAGAAGTCTTAGGGAAGAATCTGTAGAGTTAAGGGGATTGATTATCTACATAATGCTTTTTGTTCTGTTTAAATGTTTTTTGAATTCCTAAGTGTACTGGATATCATGAAATCTTCGTGCTGAAAACAAATAAGACATTAATTTTCTTGGAAAAATTCCATCAGAGCAACAGAAGCAAAGTTGATCTGCTTGTCAAAATGCGCATTTATGGCCTGCTGAAAAGCAAATTCAGGGCTGGGAAGCAAAAGTGCATCCATAAATAAGAAGTGGTAGGATAATGTGTGCTGTGTCACAGCACCCATTCAGCACTTTTACAGACGGGGTGAGAAAAGAAAACCCCTCTGAATGTCAGCGGCCCAACAAGATCTTGTGAGATGCTCTGTGCGTTTTCAAAAGGGATTTCAGAAAAAGAAGTTATTCACTGGATTTTGCCTTCCTTTTCTTTCATGCGTCTTCTCCTTTCTTGCGGGAGCTCTGTTTGTTATTAGAATTCTTTGCATCCTTATCAATGGTTATTCATAGCACATTTTAGAGCTGATTTGTTTTTAAGGGCTAAAGAAATTCTGTATCACGATTTCTGTTGAAAATCAAGGGAACCTTTATCTGTGCCTATTTTGACATCTCCCTTTCTTTATGAAAAGCCCCAAACCTCTTTTTGGTTAATTGGAATTATTACTGTCATTTTATATTGAGGGAAACTGAAAAGCAAAGAAACAAGACTCCTTCAGTTTTCTCATTGCAAATGCTCAGGGAGGATCTCCTAAAATCTTCTCTTTTCCTTGGATCCATGCTTATTTTTTTTTTTCCTCACAAGTACTGAAATATGAAATGATGGAGATTAAATGTGAAGGAAATTTAGGAACCCTTGAAAAACTGGCAGTAATATTTTATCTAAACAGTAATAAACCCACAAACCAGTGTTCAGATTTCTCCTTGTGGAGCTCTTGTTGCCTTGGACTGGAGCTCCCAGTGTGAGGAGGGAGGAGATGAAGCTCACTGGGAGAGGTGGGATAGTTGTACATTGCTTATAATTAAAAAATAGCTAAAAATAGCTAGCTAAAAGATGAAATGTGTTGCGTTTCATTTAGACTTTCTTGTTGCTTTCATTTAGATTTATTTTCTTACTACATGTGATACCTGATAATAAATGGTTGGAAGGAAACCACAGGAACAGAGGATCATAATTATGAATGCCCTAAATTTTCCATCCCCACCTGCCCAGAACTTCGTGTTGTTTTAATTAATGAAAATGAATTGCATTTACAGTCAAAAATCTCTTCCTCCTTGCTCTCTTGAAGTACATAATTTTTTCTCTCTTAGGATTGATATCCTTTGCTGTCAACTACTTTATTAGGAAAAATGTGTATCTCTTTTGGCTAAAAATGATGTCTTCCTATTGAAAAAGTCATGTTTCAACCAAGACAAATAAATAAAAAACTGCAAGGGATGCAGAAGAAGCCAGAGTTTTCCTTTCAATATTTTCAAACTGACTCTTTTAATTTCAAAGTGAAAGCTGTTACCTGCGTAAGTCTCTGGGGAAAAATATTTTTTAGGATAAATAAATGGAATGATTTTTTTATTGATTGCTTGGTTCCATTACCAATCTTAGCAGGTTATTTTTATTGGTTTGGTTTTTGGGGGTTTTGTTTGGTTTTTTGTTTGTCATGCTTTTTATTTTTTAATTTCCTCTCTGAATTCCTGTTTTGGGAAAAGGAGTATTTTGAGCTAAATAACATATGGACATTAGCAAACTCTGACACATCCAAATAGGATCTTTTCTGTGGAAAGAAATTGCCAGAGTTCAGAAGGATTTTGTGCGTAGCCATTTAACCACACCATTTATCCGGGATGCCCTTCTTAAATAAAATCAATGCTAATTTTGCATTTCCCTAATGGGAGCCTATTAAGCTGAGTACACAGGCATTTTTAACCTCAGACACGTGGCAGGGGCAAGTCAGCAGTGGATTCAATTTGGTGTTTTAATGAGGAACATGGAAATCCACAATCCTGTGTCTGCATGACTTGGGTGGGGAAGGTTCAAACACTTTCCCCTCTGATATTTCACCCAGTAACTCGTTTACAGTCATTATGGAGCATCATTGAATGCTTCTGCTCAGAATTTTTCCCTTTTGGAGTTCATAGATGCCCATAAAATAATTTGGGTTGAAACCTGGCTCCAAATTGTTTTTATTTGAATGCCAAACCATCTCTTAGGCCATTGAAGACCTACTGGTTTTCAAGCCAATATGGGTAGGAGTATCAAAGCAGTCTGGATTGGCTGCAGGAGTGAATTCCATGTGAATAGAATGGAGCAGGAATCTAGAAGGGCAGAGAAAAGTAGTTTAGATTTATTATGATTTGAGAAGATTTTTACAACAAGGAATGGAGTAATCCAGCTCAGAATGGAGCGGTGGTAAATGTGTGAGCAGAAATGAAGTGACTTTGTGCTTCTCACGCTGCAAAGAAATAGAAATCCCAGCAGTTTTCTGTACTGCCACCCTGGAAACATTGGGGGGACACTGAGAAGAAGGAATTAGGCCAGGTCTCAGCAAAAGCAGCTGCTTCTGACACAGTCCAAATGCATCCATATGCTCCCAAAAGGAGAGGGAATGTTTCTCTCCACTTCCAAAACGCCAGGGAAGAGGTCAAGCCATGAGTGCTGCTGGCTCAGAGGAGCAGGGGATTCAAATAGAGCTGTTTTCCAGTTCAAACCGTTTCATTGAGAACCTGAATATTTAACATTTCATACTTAAAAAAGCAATAAATCCCCACTTCCTTTTTCTCTCCTCTCCCAGTGTCATTCTCCTCTTTTGTTAGCATAAAAGTCTGAATTTCAACAAAATTTGTTGTAACATCGACCCCACCCCACACCCCCCAACTAAGGAAATTTTGGAATTTGCATAATGTCTGCAAATGAGACATGAGAAGTTGTGAAGAGCAAGGGGTGGGAGGAAGAAACTGCACAGGTGTTCTGTTGCATTCTGTAACTTACATGTGCACAGCAAAGTTGGGATAAAATCACCATATTACCCATATTTTCTCCCACTTTGTGTGTGTGTTGTGCCTGGGAGAGTGAGTGAGGAGCAATGCTGAGCAGGGGGTGAGGAGAATGAGTTCATTCTTTTTATGAATTATTTCCCTTTGGTAGCCCTATTCTGATCCAAAACTTTGTCGCCTGCTGCTCTTTTAAATCAACACACTCCTCTCCCACTTCTCCCAGGGCACAGGGACAGGAGGAGAGGGCACGGCCTCAGGCTGGGCCAGGGGAGGCTCGGCTTGGACACCAGGAGCAATTTCTCCATGGCAAGGGCGCTCAGGCCTTGGCAGGGCTGCCCAGGGAGCTTTGCAGTGCCCATCCCTGCAGGTGTCCCAGCAAGGCCTGGCCGTGGCACTCAGTGCTCTGCGCTGGGGACAAGGTGGCCATCGGGCACAGCTTGGGCTCGATGACGTTGGAATTTTTTTTCTACTTTAATGACTCTTTGATTCTACTCTATCATTCTAAGATCCAGAATAACTCCAGGGCCACAAGCTCGGGTGTTTCTCTCGCACTCAACTCTCTCAGGTGCCTCCACGCCCAGTCCACCCATCTCACAGGGTGAGATTCAATTTTTCTGTTTCCTCATTACCCTCAGACACCAGCGGAGATACTCTGTGGTTGTATAAAATGTTGGATTTTTAGGTACGTGAAAATGTTGTTTTGATAAATCACAAGCGTCTTTCGGTGGCTCAAAGGATATTAAAATGTCACAGCCAAGCAACTCAGCATTCTCATTCTTTATTCCTGTCTTTGAGGATACACTCTGCAAACTGTGGAGAAAACAGATAATTCTCTCTAGGAATTAGGAGAGTCAGAATATTGCTGTACTGCAGTGAACAATTAATGATATTTATCTCTCACATAAGGCTTTACCCTTTTCCAATATAAATCTTTTCTGCAGGAGCAATTTAGTGAGTGATATCTCCATTTTGCACATACAGAAACTGAGACACTGCATGAGCACAGGGAAAATATAAAATCTACTTCAAAGCTTTACTAGATTTAAAATTCTGTATGTGGGCATTGTCTAGGCTCTCACTGTGCTAACTTTAGGCCACACTTTCAAAATGTTTCTCTCACTAAGTTTGTGGGTTTTGTTCTATTCTATAGAACTTTCTTAATGTTGGTTCTTTTGCGATTTTACTTAGAATGTTTTAAGGCATGAAAATAGTGAGAAATCACCTGGTTTATCTTCATAATCGTTTGGACCCACCTGTAAACTCTGATAATGCTTATCTATCTACTGAAACATTGCAAAATGCAATACAAGCAAAGCAAGGGATTACAAAAAAAGAAGATTACCTGAGCGGAGAGGAGGAAGTGGGCAAATTAAGGAAACGCAGAGTTATATTAATTTTTGCTAATTTCTTATTTGGCTTGAAAATGTTGACTCTGAGTCTACATTTCAAGGTTATGTGAGTGCTGTAGAAAAATCCTCAGCTCTTTGAGACCGAGGGTAGCTCCTGGCTTTGTTTGCACCACACTGTCTGAAGATGAATAACCCCTTGTTTCTGATAGCTCTATCTGGCTGCAGCCTAAACCCTGTTTTAGGAACCATTAGGGTGACAGAGCGAAGCCTGAAGCCATGGAAGATATTTAAAATTGGACTTTCGGCAGGAAGCTCCACCTTACACGCATTCATTATTTTATTTTCTTAAAAATTACTCATAGTACCCGAAATAAGCAAGACAGATATTATTTCAAAAGACATAAAAGAGTAATTTGCGGTCTAACAAATGCCCCTATATGTAATTTATTTCTTTTAATCAGTGCTGACCTTTTGAATTGATTGTCCGTGATTAACAGGAGGATCTGTGAAAGCCCAGACTGAAAGGACTGAAATGACTTGCATTTCTAAAACCAAACAATTTTCAACACTAATTGAAAGATCTGCAGCAGAAACACAAATCTATGACTTAAACTTTTTGCAATTTGAAAGACATTCAATGTTCATGGCTTTTTCTTTGGTTTTATAAATGGTGTTATATATTTCTTGACACTGTAGGTGCCATGAATAGTGACATGCAGTTTAGTTGAATTATTAGACTATGGATGCATATGCTTTTGGAAGAGCCCTAGCCTGTAAATAAAGACAATAAATCAGATTTTTCAATCAGCCTTCCACCTGTTAAACATCCTATATAAAGCTACCCTGGCTACAGGTTGAAGATCTAGCAGTGCACAGATCAGAAAATGGCAATTTTTATTGCTACAGCTGTTTGGCATTGGCACTCAAATTCTAAGTGGATGACAGCTGCTCAGTTTGGGGCACTTTTTATGTTTACCTGCCTGTCTGAGGAAAGGCAGCATGTTCCTCATGTGTAGGATAAGGAGCCTTTGGGGGATACTTGGTAGCTGAGGTCAAAATGTGTGTCCCTGTAGACAAGTGCAAGTCTCTTGCTCGGAAATTCCTGTGACAGCAAATGAAGCTCATTTCTGTGAAGTGAAATTCTGAAACCTGCCTTGTTTCTCTCAAGTGGAAAACACTTAGATCAGAAAACGATGCTGAACAAAATTGCCTGCTTGAGCTGGATTTTACTCTTTACATACCTTGTTCTAAGTTGATTGTCTGGAGGAGGTTTTTCAAAACAAGGGTTCTGTTCTCAGAGGAAAGAATATTGTTTCCTTGCAAAAAATAAAGATCTGGAATAAGAAAGGGAGAAAGACACATTCTGAAGAGTGAGCTTCAAGTTAGGGGTGGGTATTTTATTCCCCAAGTAATGATGCGAGTTCATGCTCATGGGAAGTCACAATTAGGATTATGGTTGTTCACTCAATTATAGAATGACTTGGGTTTGGAATTAAAGTTCATCCAGTGCCACCCCTGCCATGGCAGGGACACCTCCCAGTGTCCCAGGCTGCTCCAAGCCCCAATGTCCAGCCTGGCCTTGGGCACTGCCAGGGATCCAGGGGCAGCCACAGCTGCTCTGGGCACCCTGGGCCAGGGCCTGCCCACCCTGCCAGGGAACAATTCCTAATTCCCAAGATCCCATCCAGCCCTGCCCTCTGCCACTGGCAACCATTCCCTGGCTCCTGGCCCTGCAGCCCTTGGCAATTGTCTCTCTCCATCTTTCCTGGGGCTCCTTCAGGCCCTGCAAGGCCACCCTGAGCTCAGCCCAAAGCTTCTCCTCTCCAGGCTCAACAATCCCAACTCTCGCAGCCTTTCCTCCCAGCACAGCTCTCCATCCCTCTGCTCATCCTGGTGCCTCCATGGACTCTCTGCAGCAGCTCCAGCTCCTTCCTGTGCTGGGCCCAGGGCTGGGGCAGCTCTGCACGTGAGCTCTCACCTGAGCTCAGGAGCACAATCCCAATGCCTTTCCTGCTGCCCACGCTGTGGGATCAGCCCAGGACACAATTGGTTCATCTGTAGGTTTGTGTTACCATTGCCTGGAAAAGCTTGTAGAGAAACTGCTGATGTCAATTAAGGAACATGATGTTTTTTATCTATAGTGTTCTTAACCTGATAGATTGACTTGTCTTGATTTCATACCTAATTGCTGAAAATATTGTGACTAGACAGGAATATAAAAGCAGTATAATATAATACCTGTTGACAGAACTGATTAAGACTGAAAAACAGAGGAAAGCAAGTACGCTGTTATGTGCCAGAGGTCACTGAAAAAGTGTATTCAAGGCTGCTGATATTCTGTTATCTATGGATGATTTTAAAAGCAAGTTGTTCTTTAATGGAATTCCCTTTTCACTGGACTGTCACCACTGACTGCTCTATTATGTATTCAATTACTATATCTTTAAAAAAATTACTTGTTCTATAGAATGATAGTTTAAAAAAATTGAAATTATGAAGGTTTGAGAAAATGTAGCTGCTATCCAATATGCCAGCTGATTCCTTCATTGTGAACCAAGGCACTTATTGTACAGTTCCTATTTTATGCAAGGGCATAGCCCTTTCATTTTGCCTCAAAGATGGATAATTTCTGTTTTAAAAGGAAAGGATACACTTGACCTACATTATAATTTCGTGTTGGAAAAAACTGGATCATGCAGATTTAGATCTGCTGCTACCAGTACCTCTTCCACAAATGTGTGGATTTCTCTCTTTTTTTTACAGTGTGTGCTGTATTTTAGTTTGTGCATGACCAGACTTCATTAATATCTAATATATAACCTCGATGACTATCCCTGTGCAGCTCACTTCTTACTAGGAATGCCAGACTTTTCTTCCTCTGTAAAAGTCACGATACTTATTTTTGTTTTGCTCAATTTCATCTAAAAAGAGGCATCACAAAACCTCCTTGGGTGCTTAACTTTTGTGTTAAAACCACGGTTATAAATCAGAGTGAAAATGAAGAGTGGCCTCATCTTGCAAAGCTTCTCAATAGTTTTATTGAAAGTATATTCCAGCAGTATTTTCTTCCCGTGGTAAGCGTGGGGACGTGTTTTATTATTCACCACAGTATTCTGATGAGACGAGGCAGTCTCTAGGCTCCAGCAAATGAGGCAATTGCCTAAGGCAGAGACTGCCAGAAGGGCCTGAACGTCCTTGGCCACACTCTCTGTTTTCCCAGGGAAGTCACAGCCAGGCCTTGGGAGGGTTCAGCCATGGTTTGCATTCCACCGCTGCACATGGCACCAGGGATCTGCAGAGCTGCTTTTTGCTCTGGAGGCAGCAGCAATCACCTCAGGTGTTGTTGGGCTGCTCCGGATCAGGACCGTGCAAAAAATTTCTCCTGGTCCCCACCAAGGTCTCGCGTGTGTTGTCCTCTGTGGTTCCTCTGGGATTTCTCCTGAATTTCTTTGTCCTACCCCTAAGGGGCAAACAAAGATTTTGCTGTGTCTCTCAGCTCAGAAATTGCCTGCCTTTGGGGAGGGAGCTGTCACATCACTCCCTACTGAGCAGACCTTGAGAATAATTCCCCCACTAAAGACTGAGTCCCTTGGGACTGTGACCTGTGGGACTGTGACCTCTGTGTGCGTGAACAGAGAGAGGGAAGGAGAAGGAAGAGGAGAGGAAGATGTATAGGAATAGGAATGTTCCTATTAATTTTTCTTCCTTGCTGCAAAACCTCTGCCTGGACAGATGCTCCAGCAGCAGGTGACTGCACTGGAATATGAATTGGGACAGTATGGTCTTTATGTTGCCCTTTGTAAATGGATTATTGCCTTCTGGCTGTGGTTTACTGTCACTGGCGCGTTCTGCTCATAAGCAGAAGCTTGTGCCTTCCAAGCAATTGTCTAAAAATGGAAAATCGCTCTCCCAGATTTCAAAAGGGAGGTTGGTTGGTTTTGTGCAGACAGAGCACACGCAGAGGTAGACGGTGGCTTCACGTAACGTGGTTTTCTTTGGGTTCTGCTTTTAAACAAAGCAAGTAAAATTTGGAGCATATTTCAGCGTGGAGGTCAGAAATGTGTGTCTTGTCTAATGATAAGCAGAGGACATCTGGTTATACCATCCATCAGTCTGTCGCCTAGAGCAAGAGATATTCAAGTTTGACATGTCTGTTTTGGGAGGGGGGAGGAGCAGAGAGATAACAGACTGTTTTATTAAAATGCAGCAGCTGAAGTTGTTGTTTTTTTTTGTTTTGGCTTGTTAGATTTTTTTTTGGTGGGTTTTTTTTTGGTTGTTTGTTTGGTTTTTTTCCCCAATCAAATTTAATTTTATTTCCTGTATTCACTCGTTGTGGGTGCTACCCAAAAAGCTGATCACCTAGCACTACTTGAAAGACGAAAGCATTACTTACCTAAAATATTAAATCAAAGTAATTTTTACATTAAGAATGTTTGAACGCTATTTTTAAAAATTATTCTGGCTGTAAGTTACAGAAGATTCTAAAAGTGAGAAGTTCTTTCTTGTTAATATTAAAAAAAAAATCTAAAATACAAACCCCCTTTATTTACACTCAAAGATATTGACAGTGCTCTCCTAGATTTAAGCATGAGCCAGACTTTCAGTCCCTCTTGCACATGATATAAAGTTGCTACTATATTATTGATTGATTCATAATATTCATATTGTGTTGCTAGTCCTAATGAAAGTAAGAATCATTGGGAATTTAAAAAATTGGTCATAGTTCTTAAACAATACTAATCAAATATTATATTTTTAGCTTTCTGATATTTTCCATGCAATCAATTAATACATATTTCTAATTCTTTTCAAACAAAAAGGTGTATTTTCATTTTTTTTCATTTTTCTTTTCCTTCATGGAATATTCAGGAATGTGCTACACTGTGACATTTCTTTCAGATTATGCCACTTACATCCCTTTTAAAGTAATCTTTTGACACCAAAAAAGTTGCTTCTTGCCTGGGTTTTGTTTTCTCTTCTAATGAAGAATTCCTTTGGACAAACTTTTTGTTTTAACACCTAAATCTCTTTGAATGTTCCAAATCTCTTTGAATGTTCCTTATTTATTTTATGGAGCTGCAGCCTGGTTTGTGTACCTTGTCTGAAAGCAAATTTTGAGAAAATTTAGGCCAGGTTGGACACTGGGGCTTGGAGCAACCTGGGATGGTGGAAGGTGTCCCTGCCCGTGGCAGGGGTTGGAACTGGATGATCTTTTAATTCCCTCTCAACCCAAACCATTCCATAATTCGAAGATATTTCTCCTCTGTGGGGAGCTCATGTCAGGGCCAGGGGCTGCCATCACTGAAAATCTTGTGCTCAGTTTTGTGAAGTTTTGCTCAGAAATGGGTGGCTTTCATTTAAAGACACCTTTTATTATAAAATCATTAGTATTGAATTTTAGCTCTAAAAGCATTTCTGAATCTAAGTGAAAACTTACCTCTGAAGATAAAGCCTTTGGTGCCAAAAAATGTCTAGTTCAAGACAGATGCAGTTTTGAAAATCTTATTGTTTAAAAATAACTCATTTTTTTACAGATGGAATTTGTTTTCTGTCTGTGTCTCTGTAGAAAGGGCAAATATACGTTTGTACTTAGCATTTAATAGAATTTAACAGAGCTGGCTCTGGAAATGACTGATTTGGTTTTTCAGTAATAGGTAAAACAAGTCTCTGACTGGGCTTTTATAGCAGCGACATGAATAATCAAATTTTTGTTCTGTTTGGTTACAAAGCCAAAAAAACCCCTTTTTTTTTTTTTTTAACAATATGAATCAAAACTTGCCTTGTCCAATATTCCCCTGGTCGGGCTATAAAAAAGCTAGAATTCATCCTGTGAGTCTCACAACACATTCATCACCCTGAAGGAAAACCTTTGTTTGCACTATCAGCATATATTCAGCTAAAGCAATAAACTACCGAGGATTAGATTTGAACACAACTGATTGATTTTGGTATCTAACACTGAATGTCTTCCTGGATATTATGCTCTTCGGAGCTGTGCTTCTTTTGCCTCAGACCCATTTTGAAACCTAATGCTCTTTTGAACTCTAAATCTAATCAGGTTTCTCTGGCTCCTTAGGCAGATGTCTGTCTGTCTTTTTCTTTCTTTCCCATTTTTTATAGCACTCGTGGAACCATTCATATTTTCCCATTTTTATTGTGGTGAGAACCTTGTCCTGTGGGAGCTGTAAGAACACTTTCATAATTGTAAATATTATGGTCTTCCATTTTGCTGATGTAAAAATTAAAATAAGCAACGACCAGAGCTGGTCTGTTTTGTTTCACTTCACCACTTGCTACTGAGACAGGGATTTATAAAATCCCCCCAAAAGATAAGTAACCTAATTTCTGGCCTTTCAAAGCTTAATCACTGCAGTTTAAATGCAAATGTTATTATTTCTTCTATATTTAAATGAAAATTAGCATTTCGATGACAGGTGCTGCTTGGGAAGCTGGGGTTTTGTTTTCTTTTCCAGTGCCTAAAGTTACAGAACTAAAATCTTGTAGAAAACAAGTATTAGAAGCATCCAAAAACATTATTGTTTACTGTAGGTAATGAAGTCATAGGTTTTGTGCCTCATACTTTGTGGAAGAAGAATGATTTTCATAAAATGATGCAGTTTAAAATACATGTAGTTCACATTTTTTCCCCTTTCAGGCTTAAGCTGCTGCAAGTACAGATTTGGCATTTCTCAGGATGTTAACAAAGTGTTAAAACTTGACACTGAATTAAACAGTAGAATATAGGAGTGTGTGGAGTTGATGGTAGGTGTTTTGGAGGACTTCTTTTAAAAGAAGGTAAAGCATTTATATGTGTGAAGATAAAACCCCTCCAGGTGTCCAAAAAAAAAAAAAAAAAAGAAAGAAGTTGAAAAGATAAGTATGGCATTGGAGAGGTAATATAATCTTAAAATTTAGCCCTAAGTAATCAATTCCTCATTTCTGACTTAGGAAATTCTTGTTTCTATGTTCATAGATTTATCATTGTGGGGTAAATATGGCAGGGCATCAAACAGGGGTGCGAAGGTTAAAAATGCAGGTGGCCTTGGGGAAGGCCCCTTTTAAAACAAAATGCTGAAGTGGATTTAAAACAAAATGCGCATCAGCTGTGTTTGTTTTGATGGCGACAGTGACGAAAGAAATTGTGCAGGTACAGACACCAAGTCTGCTCCCAGATTTAGGTTTGGCAGGTTTTTCTGAAGATGCACCTCATGGACGCTTTGCCAGCAGTTAAATCTTGCTGGAGTTACTGCCAGTCCCTTCTGAAATAATAGGATTTATGGCTGGTTCTTGCAAGGCATCTCTCTGATGTGTAGACTTTAGTTGGGGTCTTCATTCAAAGGTGTGACCTGGTGTGCAATTTTTTTTCCTGCAATTGCCTTAGCTATAATAATGCTGTAATAGTTTGTTAGTTACATTCTAAATGAGCAGGCTTGAGCAATGTTCGTAGGAAGAGGAGCTCTAAGTGCTTCTCAGATTTTGTACAGACAACCACTTTTTATGTTAATCTGCCTGGAGGATTTTCTTGAGAGAGTAAAGAACAGCATCTCTGAAAACAAGCAAGGTGGAAATACTCCCTTAGGGGAACGACAGCTTCGGCTTGTTAACCACAGGCTAATGAAATGCAGATTTAAATCTCCTCGTACCTGTCTTTTTCTAGGACCAGCAGTGCCTCGAAGAGATTATATAGATATTTACTACTTAAAATCATTTTCTGTCCAGAGATGGATGGATTATGGAGTTAGGATGAGATGTACATTTCTACTGGTTATGGTGGAGAATCTGAGCCTGAACTTTTTGGGCTGTGGCCTCTTGCCAACCATTGCAGGTGACTGTGCATCCTTGCCAAGTGGTTTTCCTTAAAGTCACTTGTACAGTGGCAATATTTGGCTGTTCCACCTGGAGGAGTGGGACTGACAGCATCTCAAGCCATGGCAAAAATGGATAAATCGCCAGGAATGACATAATGTACCCTGTTTGACCACTGTCTAAAAATTTTTGGCTTACAAAAAGCCTGTCCCTATTTGCTATTGCTCCTAACAATGAAAGTGCATGTTCTGTGTCCCCTAATATTTTGTAATCTCTGTGGTTTGTAATTTACTTGGTGGGTTTTTTTGTGATAGTCACGTAACAAGAAGTTCAGCTGCTGTAGACCTTTTATGCAATATTTTAAACTCCCTTAATTCCCAAAGGAATGTTAATTCTTTCCTTGGCTGCTGCTCTAGTTCTTCCATGTTATAGGATCTGTTGATCTGTCTCTTTTGATTTTTGCTTACATTTGTGCCTCTGCACATCTTGTAGAGGCATCTCCTGGGAAGCATCTTCTCTTTGTTCATGTTTTAGTCTTGAAATCACTACTTGAACGTAGCTGTATTTTACAGATTGGTTATTTTGCTATAATTAAGCCTCATGAATATGAAGATCTGTGTAGTATTCCCATGGTGTCCTAGGAAGTTAGGTTTAGCAATATGATTTCATTTCATCTCTCTGTAACCCATCATCATGTCACTTTTGCTGAACTGAAATACCATGTTTGTTCTTAGGAAATACAGAGGATGTACTTGCTAATTTTTTAATTTTTTTTTTTCTTAAAGCCTAAGTAGATGGACTGCAATAATTGTTTGCTGAAGAGCTGAGACAGAATTTTGCTGGGGGAGAGAAGGTCAATGAAAACCTTAAAATAATTTTATTTGAAAATTTATCATAATATTGACATTTAATAAAACGTCTAATAGTGGATAGTGTAGTTTACTTAACAAAGCCATGAATCAAAACTTTTGAGACTTGATTCTATTTTTAAGGTTATCCTTGGTTTTCTATGTGCTTCTTTGGGGAGAGGCCTTGTAGGTCCCTGCCTTTGGACTTGTTCCCACCTTGTTCTCTTTCTCCATTTCTCATCTATTTGTTTTGGGTTTTCTTTCTTTTTCCTATTTTCTTCTTTTCTTTTAAGATTTATTTTATTTTTTAATGAATAAAAATGAGTGTACAGTGTGCAGTACAAAGGACAGCAATCTCAGCTTGATTTTAGGTGTCATACATACCCTGATAACAACAGAAGTTCAAAAGTACATTTGTAGAAGTGCTTCAATGTTTTCTATATGGTGGGGTGGTTCTTAATTTATTGATTGCAGAAGAAGAATGAGTAGAAATAAATCTAAGCAAGTGCTTGAGGTGGAAGGAAAACATCTGAGTCCCAATAGAAGTCTCGCTGGACCCTTGTTGGTGATAAATAATAGTGATAATCTTACATTTTGCACTGTTACTTTGCCTCTGTAACTGTTTGCTTTGCAATTTACTCTCCTGTGTTAGTGATTATGAGAAGCTCTGACTTGGAGGTTAAAGCCTTGCACTATTTGGTTCTTTGGAAAATGATCCTCATGCTACAATTGGCTGAAACCTGAACCATGTATTTAGATTTTATATTTAGTCTTTTATAAAGCAAATTACCTCTCTGACCAAAGGCTGGCTTTTGTTGCTTTACTGAGAATGGAATGAATTCTTTCTGACATTCTGCTTTTCCAGACAGCTGTAGTGTCTTCAAAATTTTACCTTCAGCAAGTGATTTTAAATATCCAAAGATAACTAGATTAAAAATAGGCAATCTTTTTTTCCCCCTTTTCAATAATAGTGCTGGCTTGAACCCTGCTATAATTAGTTAATAGATAATTATATATAGTTCTGCATAACTTGCTGATCACTTTCATAAGTTTCATCTCATTTCTATTCCAGATATAATTCTAGCTTTCAGCAAAGCGCAATGGCAGTGTATGATAGGGAGGTCTTGTGCTAATCAGATTTACTCATTCCCTCAAAATATAGTACAGAACATTAATTTCATGCTACTTCAAAATGTATTAGCCAAGTGGCAATCCCATTCTGAATCACGGAAACGCTGATCTAGGAATTAAAAAAAAAAAAAAAAAAGAAAGAAAAAGAAAAAAGACTCTACAACAAAAGAAACCCACCCCCCCAAATTCTCCCCAAAACCTTCAAAGATGCCAACATAATTTTTGGGTTTATGGAAAATAGGTCCTATCAGAAAATTTGATCTTAGGGGTTTTTTTCCTTTATTTTTTGAAGACTCAAAAAATATGTTAGAAAAGGAGTACTGTGATAATGGACTGTAACATTATGTAATTGACTTACTGTCATGAAAGTAATTAAAAACATTTATCAGCATACAAAAACTACACGGAACTTTATTAAACAGATTTCAAAAACAACCTCCAGGCCACATGGGATACCTCAAAAATTATGTGTTCTGTGGGTCTCTTCTTGACTTAGTGTCTGTCAATATTTTCATCTATCATCCAGAAGAAAACGTGAAATGGTCCTTGTCAAATTGCTCAAGGGCCTGAAGGTCAGGCAGTGAAGAAATTTTGCCGTGACAGGGTAGCACTTGATCACACAGGACAGGCTGGGCACAAGAATTACCCTAAAAAAAGGTAATTGGAGTATTAGCTCCAAACCAGGGTTGCATCACAATATTCCTGTTGTGGGAACTGCCTAAAGGGTCAACAAGAAAGGGCAGAACTCAGTGTCCACTTCCTACTTCATGTCCCATGTAAGGGAGCGAGGATTTCCCGTTTAGATGTCCCACCTTGAAGGGGAAGGGAACACCCTGGGGTTGTAGATGCTCGTGGTTGAAAGGAACAATAAATATCCGAGGTTCTGCAAAAGAAACTTGCAGAGTTTTATGACTAAAGGACACCCTTGGCATGGAAATTAGTGTGTTAGTCCCTGATCTTTTGGTATAAGTACATGGGTTTGGGTAAAGGCAAAAGAGAGAGAAAAATATGAATTATAGACAGGAAGACAGGGAAAGAAAAGGACAAGAAGAGCTCAGCAGCGTTAATCCAGTGTGCAGGGTCTGGGGATGCACATGCTCCCAGGCTTTGTGAAGTTTGACAGATCAGTTTTCTCTGCCCTGGAGATAAATTTCTTGCTTTTTACGCAAATTAGCTCTCATGCAGAGTCTGTTTTTCTAGACCTTTCTGGAAATGGGTCAGAGCCTTTTGGGGGTCTTTGGTGGTCTTGATCCCCCCCAAAGTCCATGCCCACTTCTCAACCTTATTCATGCCCTTGCACTGCACTGTGCTGTGCTCATCTCCAGGAGCCAGAACAGGGATGTTTGTCCCATAAAAAGTGCTGTCCTGCCTCTGCTTGTCTTCTCCAGCCACATCCTGTTCTTCCCCACGGCATGTTCCTACCAACAATCCTGTTAGGAACAATGGCTGGAGTGGGGTTTCACTTGGAAGGTGCTTTGGATGCAGCCTGCCCTGAATTGGTGTGCTGAGACTATTGAACTGCCATGGGATTAAGTGAATATTAAGTGGATTTGAGGAGATAATAAATTTTTTGCTTTTAGCCTTGGTGAGGCATGCAGCTGGATTCTGTATTCCAGATGACGAAGTGCCTGAGGGAGCCTAGAAAATGGTGTGGGTTCTGGAAAAACTATCCCAAAGTGAAGACTGAAGGAGTTCACTCTCCTGCTTCTTGTTGATCATCTAGGCAGAAATTATTTATTCCCAGCTGACATGGCTGGAAGGACTGTGGTGATACAGCCGGAGCTCGTTACAATGACAGTAGGAATAAATGCAAGGTCTTTTCACAAGGAAAACAATCCTTTAACAATTAGTGTTTACTTCCAGGTGCACGGACTCGCAGAAAGATGTGCTGCAGCACAGCCAGAAATTATCAGCTTCGATCACTGGGGAAAGCCTTGAGCCATGCTGACACAGATGATTATTCCTGCTCTTCAGAGCCGCCTCCCTCTTTAAAAGCAAATTAAAAAGAATCACGGGGTTGTGTGTGCGCTGTCCAGGGTACTGACACGAGAGGTTTCTTTGGGCAGTAAATAAGAAAATGCTGTTCAAGAACTTTAAACGTATCAGCCTAATACAGGAAAAGTACATTGAGAAAGAAATTAATAGCAGCTGTGTCCCCCTGCCACAGATTAATGTATTTGCTTCTGGGGATGTTTTGTTTATCGTGGGATAACCCTACCCTTTCCAATCCCTCTGACTTTCCACCTTTCTCCATGGGTTGAAATATTTAATTCTGTGTAACCATTTGTCTATTTATTGACCAGGCAAGGAAAGATGCATCAATTGTGTAAAAAAAATTGATTTCAAAATAATGACCTTATTTCTGTCCTAGAGTGAACAGCTTCTCAAGGGCTATTTTTGATATATTATCCATGCCAGATGTAAGGAAATCTTTGTAGAGATGAGAATGTCCAACTGTGTCACTCTATATTAAAAACAATTTTTAAGTGATGTGCACCAGTGCTCTGGAGGGGTGGAGCAGAGATTCTTCCCCTCATTCTGCTTCTCTGGTGGTGAATTCTAAACCAGATTTCAGAAGTGCAGCCTACTTCTGAAAGATCCTTTTCAGACAGTGATTCCTGCATGCAAGTTGGAATGTAGGATGAACTCTATGGAATGTTGCAATATTCCTGTGTTGTCCCATCCTCCAGCTAATTTGCCCTGTCTTTGGAAAGGAATAATGTTATTTTTTTCAGAGATATTTGTAAGAAAATGTTCTTTTGCTGAGTTGTGATCAAACATGTTCCACACTGCTTATATTTGCCTTTTTGCTTTGCTTCTCTGTCTCTTTGGCTTGGGAAGTCACGATATCTGAGAGCCCAGAGAAGGTCATGCTCCGTACATGTGTCAGGCTTGATTGTAATTCCATGCTTCATTCTTGACTTTCCTTTACCCTGAGGACAGGCAGGCACAAAGACCATATTTAATATCACAATTAACTCTCCTAAAGCAATCATGCTGCAAAAAGAGAGATAGAGGCAATTGATGGTGGCAATATCTCTCAAATAAACTGTCCTGCTGTCTGGAAAGTGTGTGGAGGAAGCTGCAGGAATTGTTCAGGCCATCTTTTTGCCCTGAAATACATAATAATGCAATTTGGTTTGATCTCGTCAGCTTGAGGAGGTATTAAAAAAATCAGGCTTTTTTTGACAGCCCAGTGACTGATAAAATAAATGACAATCACTTTTTGCTCAATGCATGTCAGGGAGGGCCCAGAAACTTTGGAAAACAAAAATGCAGAGGTATCAGTGGGTTGTGGAGCTGAAGGGACTGGTTGCACCACTGAGACATAAAGTAGAAACAAGCCTATAAAAAATGAAAGTTAAAGTGATTAAAAATGACCCCAAAACATGTTTTTTTTGTTGATCAACAGCATGAGAACACCATGCAGTGGCCTGAGTTTGATTTAACTGGCTTGGACAGTCAGAAGTTGTGGATGCATCTCAGAATAGCAGTAAAATAAATAAATAGACTTCATTACTGCTGAACTTTTGAACCTATAGCTTAATGGAGATACTTTCTATATGTCACAGACAGTTGTAGGTTTATTTTTGTGGTTTTTGTTTTGTTTGTGGTTGCTGTTCAGTTGGGGTTTTTGGGGTGATTTTTTTTGGGTGATGATTTAAAGAAAGCAGACATAGTACCTGAAAGAAAAAGGAAATCAATGAAATATGATTGTTGCAAATTGCAGCACTATAATTTTATTGAATTATTTTGAGGGATTTTGCTTTTCCCATTTGGGCCAATGGTGTAATTCAAGTCCAGAACTTTCCAGGTTTCCTGATATTTATTAAAGTCAGCATGCAAATGTGCTCTGAGTCCTATTAAAAGACTTCGTATGTGAAAGTGACACTTTGTGTCACCTTGTGTACCTAAATGATGTTATTTTCCTTCTTCCTTGGATGAAAAGGGGCAAAGTTTAGTCACATGGACCTAAATCCGTCCATCAAAATGGAAGAGTTGGATAAGCAGGCTCGATATAGCATGGAGACAGCTTAGCTTTTCTAAAAATAAAATTCAGGCTGGGGGGGTCGCAAACCAAAAAACAGATCTTATTCTTGTGGAATTTTCCAATCCATTTGAAATCTGTTTGGATGGGATCAGAGAGCTTTTACAGACGTTTTGCAGCACCTCTGATCAGGCAGCAAAAAGCAGTCTTCCTTTCAGTTCCTTCACTTCCGATGTGACACGTCCCCAACACATTGCCATGGAGTTTGAAACTGAGCAACTCCTATGGTCTGGTTACAACCCTAAAAAATCTCTGAAGTGCACTGAAGAACATTTTGTACTGTTAAGAATGTGTAATTAACTCTCAAAAACCTAAAAGGGCTGTACAGTCTCTAAACAAAATGGATCCTCATTCAGTTTATATTCACTGTGCCAAACCTTTTTGTCGTTGCATTGCCAATTAAATACATGAGGTCACTGTGATGTGAGCTTTAGATTTGCTTGTTGGCCTGAATTTTAAGTCTTGTCCTTGAACTGCCTGCAGATGTTCTCATGCAAGAGTTTAAATATAAGTATAAAGTCTAAGATGGAAGTTCATGTGCTCTGCTGGGGATTCAGTAGCATTTAATTAATAGGCTTAAATGACAAGTCTTCTGTCCTTCAGAAGGCCACCACTGGAATTATAACTCCATCTGATGTCTTGTGACATTCTTGGTAAGATATAAACGTGATAGAAAAGGTCTGATTGTGTTGAGAGTGGGGACAACAGCTCATGGGCCACTGAAATGTGGGACAGTGGCCTGTGGCTCTCATCTGCCATCAGCAGGGGACTGGCACAGAGGAGATTTTAAGGTGGCAAAGGGAGGTTGGGGGAAAACAGGGAGGTGCAATGGGCAGGTGGGAAGGAGAATCCTGCAACTGCTTTGGAGTGTGCAATGGGAAGGGAGTGATGTTCTTGAGGTAAAGAATGGGATTTGGAATTCTTGGGGAGAAATTTCAGGGTGGTGCAGACAGAGTGGACTCAGATAAAATTTTTGAAGTTCTTGTAGAGAACATGACCTGGGTGTCCTTATATTTACATATGTGGTACTAAGTAATTTCTATTTTACCTTTTGCTATGCCTGGGATAATGGGATCACAGATAATTGTGCCTGGTGGGATTTTAATGTGAGCAGGTTTTTTTTGTGAGGAATTTAACAGACCTCCTATTTGTACTTGGGTATTTCTGGGAAGTCAACCAGATTCACTCTTGCTGACAAATACTTACATAAATTCACCCATAAATCCACAACACTCCTATTTTCTGCCATCAGTTCAGTCAGTGTGTGTTATTTACCTGATAGTCAGCCCTTTTTTTCCTCCTTTACTTAACCTTGTCTGTCTCACTCAACTCTTTCCATATGAAATATATTTGAAAGCTGATTTATTCTGTACTGGATAGGGAGTACAAGGAGGCTCCAATTCTGTGCATCATCCAGATTCTTTTTATTAAATCAGTCACATACACCAATAATCAAAAGAAAGACCATTTTCCAATTCTGTGGACTACTCAACTGAGTCCTCAACTATGTAATCCAGTCTCTGTGTTCAATTTCCTAGGCACTCATTGCCTTTGAAGCTCAGAATCCTTTCCCAGCTTTGCATCTTTATCTGACGTCAACCTTTCTACTTATCCACAGCCCTGTGTAAAATATGGAATACACTTTGCCGTTTCAAATGGACTTTGTTTAACTTGGCTGTCTCTGTGTCTTTAGACACGTGTTTGTATTTACCCAGACATGTAATATTTACCAGGTAAGTATTAACATAAAAATTTCCCAATGATGGACAGAGAGCACTGTGACTCTCAGAAATACCAGGCAATTAGCTAATGTGTGGCTTTGCTGAATCAAGAATAACACCTTGCTTTCATTTTTCTGTTAAGGTCTGAAAAAGGTGTGATCCCTCACTGTCTTCATCTGCTTTAGATCTGGTCTGTGCTTTCAAATGTAGTTAAAATAATTTTTTTTTAATTGCAGCTTTACCCAATCAATTGTGAGCAACATAACCTATGCAGAATCATCTTTACTCTTTTACCCCTTGACGCCCAAATTAGCTCATCTGTGACAGTTGATGAGTTTTGGCAACAAAGGTGTGAGGCCACCAACAAAAGCTGTGGTTATGAACATTTCCAAAGCATCCTTGTTTAAAGGAGGACACTATGAAATAAGAGATTTCAGATTTTAATTTGAGCATGGCTCTGACCTTGCCTTCCAAATCTTCTGCACAGGAAGCGTGTCTGAAATTGTTTGTGCTTACCAGGGGAAGTATTTGTTCATCCACAATTATTCAGTTTTAACCTTGAAGAACAAATTAGCTATATATACATATAGTTATCTTCATGAAAAATCTCCATTAAAAAAAATCATCTGATGATAATTTTCTTTTCTGAGATGGGGCTCATAATTCAGTCTCGATAGGTAGCAAATGAATCAGCAGAAACCTTCTTTGGCTCTCCCTGGAAGAGATGCTGCCTCTGTGAAAAAGGACTTTGTTTAATCAGGATGTAAAGTTCACTCCTCAAGTTGCTTTTTGTACTTCAGGGCAGAAGAGAGGAGTCGTTTTTCTTAAGATGAGAACACTTCTGCTCATAATCCCACTGAAACAATGACCTTCAATGCTCAGCTCCATTTCATATGAGATGATTTCATATGAAATTTCAGTGAAATGTTGATTGCAGGGACAACGTTCCAAGAGCCATCCCTGGGTTCAGATCAACACAGATCTGAGCTCAGCTCCTGATTTTTCCACTGGTCTTCTCTCTGAGCTATAGGAAAGGAGTTAAATAAAGGGGACACAAGTGCATAACTGACCTCCAGCTGTTCTGAAAACCTTGCTGGGAGCCAGCCTGTGTTTGTTACGGGCAAGGTAGGAGGATGTTTCTGAAAGTGTTGGCCACCACCCTGTGGCTGATTTCTCCTTGGGATTTCTGCCTGCTCCTGTCAGGAATGTTCTAGCTACTAATAAGTGGAATGAAAAATGCCTCTGTTCTACATTTTTTCACTGTGTCTAATTATTTCTTTTACTTTTCTCACAGCAGCCAGGCACATGAAATGCTCTTGTGTGTGACAGTGGACTAGTTCATAATGAAGCAAGTTTTTCAAAATACCTTAGATTTTGACAATTTTTTTTCCCTCCAGAGAATGGCATGTTAAAATGCTACTAGCTGGCTGAAAAGTGTAAGTAGTGTATTTGTCAGGAATTTCTGCAGGAACCTGACAGAACAATGGTGCAAAATGTGACACAGTACAATTAGTACCATCAATAACTTTATATTAGCTGTTCTGGTGGTGTCTGGTTTAGAGCAGCTATTACAAGAGTCACTTGGCAAGACAGCATCTGTTCAGTTTAACATTCACCTTCATTCAGTCATCTTGCTGGCAAAATTATATATTTTCTTCAGAAATTTTTCCTGCCTCCTATTCTTTTTGTGTGACACCTCTTAGTATAATCTGCACCTTTTTCAAAATTTACCCATGGAAAAGTTTTGCATGTCATAAAAGAAAACATATTCACTGCTCTCTCCATCACTGTTTAACGCCTCTTTGTTCCTTGCCAGTACCAAAGCTCTTGGTGGAAGACAAAAAGGGGGAAAAATGTTTAAAAAAAGTCAGAGGATGCAGGTAGATTAATACTTTATGAAGGAAAGCCTATTCAGAAGTTATACTTGGTGAAAATTTGTTTTCCATTTGTCAACTCCACCAGAGACTGTTTTCATATTAAAAAAAACTGGAGTTAAAAAGGAAGTTTTTCCTTTCCCTCAGCAGTGACATAGTCCCTGTAAAACCTTTTTTTTTTCCCCTCCATTTTCTGCACATTTCTAAATGTGAATTTTCTAGAGAAGCTGTAGAATGAGCTGGCAAGGATTTTCGTTTTGTTGCTCATTAATAAAGATGGGAGCCCGACTGATGGAGCTGTGCTGAATGATTGGGGTCAGTAGGACTGGTCAGGCAGCAGAGGGAGTGAGGAAGGTGAAGGGTCCCCTCACACTCACTCTTGACCTCCAGGGAAGGACTGCAGTGGTCAGTGCTCAAGGGAAGGGATGATGAGAACAGGCAAACCCCACCATTTCTGTGTGCGGTGTAAGAGTGAAAGATTATCTGGGAAGGCATGAGGGAAAAGAAATTATATCAGCTCAGTGAGGCAGGTGTGTGCCTTCTCTCTCTAAGTCTGGAGATGGAAGGAAGTTGTAAATGTCCTCTGATTTCAGTGGGGCCGTAATTTCATCCTGTTTTTTTTAGTTAAACACCACTATTGATTCACAAGGAGGGCACTTAACTTGAACCCTGGGCGAATTGAACTCTGTGCTAATAGCTGCCCTTCACTCATATATACGCTTCAACTGAAATGAGTTGGCTTCCTTGAGGGGAAGAAACTCAAAAGATAAAATATATATATTTGCTTGGAGAAGCTGTGGCTGCCCCTGGATCCCTGGCAGTGTCCAAGGCCAGGCTGGACATTGGGGCTTGGAGCAGCCTGGGACAGTGGGAGGTGTCCCTGCCATGGCAGGGGTGGCACTGGATGGGCTTTCAGGTTCTTTCCAACCCAAACCATTTTATGACTCTGTGATTTTTCCATCTGGAGTGGCAAATAGGATTCAGCTCAACTGTCTTTCCACAACAGCTTCCAGCAATGTTTTTGATATTAACTACTCTTTTGAAACCCTTTACAAAACAGATTCTAAACTGTGTGTTGCAATATTCAGGGTTAAGGCTGTTATTTGGGATGATCAACAGAATTTTTAGAAGATTATCAGTAACAACCCTCTTTTGTCTGTAAAGCAAAACTGAAGGGTTTGTTGTAGCACTTGCAATTATTTACCGGTTCAGAGAGGAAAGAGCCTTCTTGAATCCCTCTGCATAAAGTGGGAGAGATAAATAAAAAAGAATGACATTTTCCTCAATCAGCAAGGCATAACAAAGCTTTATCCAGATCCCCAGGAGTTTATGAATTTCTTCAAAAAGGATTTCTACTCTTTTATACTGATGATAATTAAATGTTGGTTTGGGTTGCAAGAGGCCGTTAAAGTGCCATGGACAGGGACACCTTTCACTATCCCAGGTTGCTCCAAGCCCTGTTCAACCTGGTCTTGGACAGTTCCAGGGATGGGGCAGCCACAGCTTCTCTGGACAATCCCTTTCAGTGTCTTACCACCCTTAGAGTAAAAAAAAAGTTCTTCCTTATGTCCACCCTAGGCCTACCCACTTTTAGTTTTAAATCATCGCTCCTTGCTCTCTACAGGTCCTGGTGAAAAGTCTCCATATTTTCTGTAAGACTCCTGCACCTTGCAGGAGTCTTGCAGAAAATATGAAGATTTTAGTCTTACAGAAAATATACATTAGAAGCAATAATGTTTCCCCGAAGCTTTCTCTTCTCCAGGCTGAGCCACCCCAACTCTCTCTGCCTTTCTTCATGGGAAAGGTGCTCCAACACTCTGACCATTTCTGTGGTCCCCCTCTGGATCCAACCCAACAGGTTCAAGCCATTCTTGCTCTGGGGACCCCAGACCTGGTGGAGTCCCTGGAGAATGGAGTAGAGGGGGAAAATCATCTCCTGCACGCCACACTGCTTTTGATGTTGCCCAGGATGAGATTGGCTTTCCAGGATGGAAGTGCACACTGCTGACTCATGTCCGATTTTTTGTTCCCTAGTCATGTAAAGAGGACAAAAATAAGTAAATCTCACCAACTAGATGTATCTTGACACCCAGGAAAACCATTGAGGAAAAGCTGAGCTTCTGTATCTACCAAAAGATTTTTAATGATCACCTTTGTTTATAAAATGAGAAAAAAACTGTGGGATGCTTTTCCTTTCATTCATTTCATTTGAAGTTTAAGAGGAAAACCCTTACGACAGAGTACTCATGAATAGCAGTTAATAAAGTTGACAAAGATCATTAATAAAACAAACCATTAATGGAGTTGCCTTGGATCAATGTTTGAAAGAAGTTGGCAGCGAAATGACATTGGTATTCTGCCTCTTTAATAATTGGAGAAATGATTTCACTCAAAGCTGAGTCAGAAGTTGGAGAGGGAATATATGCTTTAATATTGGAGCAACAATTTGTTTAGTTTGCTCAGCAAAGAAGTTCCAGCACAGTCAGCAATAACTGGTTCATAAATACCTGCTCTGAGTCCATGTGGGTTTTGCTTAGAACAGTAAAGGGAAATTTAATTGTGTTGTGCTTCTGCTGAGGTGAACCTGCTTTGTAAATATTACTTCATCGATGACCTCCTGTTTGCCCTGGCCCTGCTTTTCTGCCTAACAAACTCCAATTTTTTCAGGTTTTCATGTTATTTAAAGCATTTTTCCACATGTTTGGGTTTCAGACAAGAAATCACATTTTGAAAATTTGTATTAGGAAGAATTTCTCCATGGCAAGGGCGCTCAGGCCTTGGCAGGGCTGCCCAGGGAGCTTTGCAGTGCCCATCCCTGCAGGTGTCCCAGCAAGGCCTGGCCGTGGCACTCAGTGCTCTGCGCTGGGGACAAGGTGGCCATCGGGCACGGCTTGGGCTCCACGGGCTGGGAGGGCTTTTCCAGCCTTTTTGATTCTGTGATTCTATTTTCCAGGGAATAATTTTGACTTCTCAGAGGTTTTTCGCCTTATAGAACTCTTTGTAATGATGTAGCTCTAAACTGTGACCGTAACTTCCACAATGAGAGTGAAATTGAGGCGTTTTTCACTTTTTTAAGCTGAAATGCATTGGACAGTTTTTAAATTCTTGCAAGGGAAAGAGAGAGAGGCATATTATTTCCCAGTAGTTTATTTATCAGCTGGGTTCAGTCTCCTTTCTTATTTATTTCTATGTTTATTTATTTTCTAGCCAGTGGGATTCTTTGACTGCTACTACAGGTGTAGACGGAAGTACAACAAAATAGTTTTAGGCCCCTTTTTCTTTCAAAATGTACACAAAATGATCTCCATAAAAACTATTCTGTGCTATTTGGTGGATTGCAACACTATAACGTAAATTTCATTTATTCTTATGCAACCCAGATGCAAGAATTGAGCATCCCAAATCTCATGCAACTCAAAACAAAATCTGTACTCTAGAACAAAATTTCAACTTTGTTATGTGACCCAGCGCTATTTTTGCAAAATCTTTTACTAGGACTTATTGTTGCCGTATTTT
>VZRL01000894.1:196915-228037 GCA_013397895.1 Origma solitaria | reverse complement strand
AAAAACTTCTGGTCAAAACAGCTTACTTATTATGGACTTCTAATATTCATGTTTATCCTCCAGGTCATAAGTGGGATATTCTAAAAATTGCTCTGAAAGCATTCAAATGTTATATAACATGTAATTAATAATGTAGGCTCCTGTGGAGACCCTGATGAAGCCACAATTCTGATACCCTGAGAATCTTCATTTATAAAAATTTTGCATATTGGAGCAGAATAGGAATTAGAGAGTAATGACCTGTAAAAAAAAAAAAAAGATGAGAGGTGCCTTTGGGTTCTGCCAGGTAAGAAAAAGTTTGTCATACTTATTTCAGGTTTATTGAATGCTATTTATAGCATTCAATTTTACAGCACAATTTATAAAAATTGTTATTTTCCTTTAACCATCCTTGTGTAGATCCAATTAACAGTGTCCAAAATCTGTGCTTCTGCTTGGAGTACTGGTGCAAAACTTTAATTAGGGGGGAAATAAAAGATTGAAGCCAATCTTTTTTGCTTGAAAAAGGACAGTTCTTTCTATCCCTCTGTGGAATGTAACTATGTTATCAAAGTACCTCTGTACTGATAAAGTGCAGCAGAGAAATGGAGCCCAGGCATAGGTGTGTGCAGATGCTTGAGTTGGCCATACATTAGTGCCAAGGTTAAGCCCCACCTTTGAAATTTTCCACACCTATATGCACATTAATCATCCAACTAGGAAAATCCTTAGGAGCCAAAGATGGAGAGTGCCAGGTGTAATTAAGTGTGGGTAATTAAATATCATTAACATCACAGCTTTACAATGAGACAGAAATTCTCTCTCTTTTGTTACCATGAGAAAGTGCTGTTTTCCAAATTTTATTGAAAATGAGAAATGTGAAACTGCTGGTGGTTTTATTTTATTCCTTTTAGAGAACAGCTGAAGGAAAATGATATTTTATCATGGATTATGAGTTATTATGAATTTAAGATACAAAAATAGAGTGGCCTCACCTTGGTGCTATACCTCGTGGTTGGCAGGAGTGTGCTCCTGAGTGTCCAGGGAGAGAATAATATTGCAAGGACAATTTTCAGTTGCTGGGCAGAATCTTGACCTGGTGTAGTGTCTCAACTCTGTTGGATCACATCGGTTCCAACTTTAGAAATAATAAAACCAAGCTGTTTTCCAGTTCCGCACCTGTCTGAAATAGCTTTCCATAAGAAGGCTGGATATTTATAACCTAGACAAAGGCTGGGCACGAGCTGGCAATGTGTGTTTGCAGCCCAGAAAACTAAATGTGTCCTGGGCTCATCCCACAGCGTGGGCAGCAGGAAAGGGATTGGGATTGGGATTGGGATTGGGATTGGGATTGTGCCCCTGAGCTCAGGTGAGAGCCCACGTGCAGAGCTGCCCCAGCCCTGGGCCAGCACAGGAAGGAGCTGGAGCTGCTGCAGAGAGTCCATGGAGGCACCAGGATGAGCAGAGGGAGGGAGAGCTGTGCTGGGAGGAAAGGCTGCGAGAGTTGGGATTTCAGCCTGGAGAGGAGAAGCTTTGGGGTGACCTGAGAGCCTCTTCAATGTCTAAAGGGACTCCGAGAGAGCTGGAGAGGGACTTTTCACATGGCCTGCAGGGACAGGAGCCAGGGAATGGCTTCCCAGTGGCAGAGGGCAGGGCTGGATGGGATCTTGGGAATTAGGAATTGTTCCCTGGCAGGGTGGGCAGGCCCTGGCCCAGGGTGCCCAGAGCAGCTGTGGCTGCCCCTGGATCCCTGGCAGTGCCCAAGGCCAGGCTGGACATTGGGGCTTGGAGCAGCCTGGCACAGTGGCAGGTGTCCCTGCCATGGCAGGGGATGGAACCAGGTGATCTTTCAGGTCCTTTCCAACCCAGGACGTTCTATGTTTCTATGATTGATGATGCACCTTTTTTCTTTTAGCAATTTCCACAACAGCCTCATAAGCAGGAATTGCCTCATGCACGAAAGCACTGGTGCCTTGCAGTTAGTATTTTGCTACATCATTTGAAGTCCTTTGTTATTGCACAGTCTTTGGTCTTTCAGCCATTTTTCATGCTTTCCAGTTCTTTGCCATTGCTATGTTTTTGCTTTCTCCTCCTGCAACAATTGAAGTCTCTGCCTTTCCCCTGTAGTGATGGGTTTTTCCCCCCATGATTTCTGGCTCTAGGAGTTGTAGAGCCTCTATTTGGTCTTTCAGCTGGCAGCGTAGAATCATCCACTGCTCATTTTTCTGAAGAAAAACTTGAAGCTATAACTAAAGGCTACTCAGAAAATTCTTGAAAATAATATACATTCAAAGATAAGTTTGGTTTTTTGGGGGTTTTTTTGGCAAGGAAACCTATTTGAGAGCTACTGTATGTTTCAGGCCTTGAAATGCTGCTTCCTGGGATGCCATGTGCTGTAGAGTTCATTTATGTTCAATTGTGGCATCACAGAGAGCATTTATTTACTGTTGCTGAGAAAACTATGAATTTTGAAGGGAGAGGTGGATACAGTGCATGGCAGCTTTGCATCAGGCAAAAGTGCTGCCAGTGGGAAAACTTTCCCAGGGATAAGGCTGTCCAGAATTTACAGTACAGAATTTATTAATTGTGTGAAAATTTTGTTGCCCTAAAGATGCTACCATAAAGCCAGGGAACTTTTCCAAGGCATTACATAAATGGGCGATTATCTACTGCTGCTTCATGTGAAGTTTGCAGGCAGATTTCATAACAGGACTGGTTTGGATTTTCTTAGGACTTTGTTAGCATCATTATTCTTTCGAGTGTTTTCAGGTTATGTGTGTCAGTACCAGTGAATTTAAATTGATTTATCAGTGATGCACCTCATCCCCAATATTCAAATTCCATTATATTTGCAGGGAAATGAATCATCCTTTTTTTAAGTTTAGCTTTGTTGCTTTGACCCTTTATTTTTTTTTAAAAAGTAAATGTTCAAGAAGGAAGGGGTGGTTAGAAGGTTGATGTGCTGGGAATATCTGTAATAAAGCAGAGGAAATCTTCACATAAGTGATTGTTTGGGCCTTGGCCTTCAGACCTTACACAATCACTGAACAGATTCCTGAGGCAAAGCAGGCTTGATCCACCTCCCACTCCCTAACTCCTTGTTACACAATCTGTTTAATTTGCAATCTCATTAAGGATATATTGATAGGAGCATTTATATTGCTTTTTTCCCTATCCTATCTTTAAAAAATACATCCTGGTTAGTGATATCCAGGGCAAGCAAGAGCTGTGCAAAGATCTCGATGATGCTGGGACTGGGGGAGAAAGGAGCTGTGACCTGCACACTTCGTGTGTTTTTCTCTTTGTGTTTCAGGTAGGAGCTTAGAAAAACCTTGTCATTAATAGAATCGAAACAGGAAGTTTTCATCCCTGGTTCAGAGCTTCGGGGTTTAGGAATCTCTCCAAGTGCCTGGTTTCCACTTTGGATACTTTGCTCTGCAGCTCAGTCTAACCACCAGTGACACCCACCCACTCCCTTCCTTCACATTGTCCCCAAAGATTGGGAGTAAGGCATGATTTGTGTGACAAAAAGGCTCAGAAATCCAGAATTATGTAGGAGGGGATGGAGAAACATGCTCCAGCATGGCGGGAAAATGAAGGACCTGCCTCCAACCTCTTGTGTTTTCCTGCTTCCCTGGGGTAGGAGCACTGCTAATTCCCTGCAGCTCCTGCCCTGCAGGCTGGGATCTGGCTCAGATGCCTCTTTTGACTAAAGCCTTGTAGCTGCAATAAACATAAACCAATTTGTGCAATAGCTTGGCAATATGGAGCAGTGCCCGCCAGGGAAGCTGCCTGTGACCCCAGCAGTGTTTGATCAGCCCTTCTGGAGAGGATGGACCTTCTGCAAGGTCTTCCTCCTCTTTCTCACCAAGCCCCATATGGTGCAGCCTGATTTTAATAAAGTTTTACACAGAGAGTGTGTTCATCTTGGAGAAAATGGGGGAAGATATGGTTGTGTCACTTTAAAGATGTAAAAATGAAAAGGCTGTTCATTTCTTTCGTATTTTTCCTAGCCTGTAATTATTCCTAATCAAACTACAACAAACAGTAAACACTAAAAATGAAATAAACGCAGTGACAGTTTGCCAATAACGAGCAGAAAATGTTCCATCTGTCTAGCAGTGAGTAAAATGTGTGTAATTACTGCTCATTTTTCTTCTAATTGCTGAGTTATTAGTTTAAAGCTTACGCACAACTGGTGAACAGTGCCGACTACCCATTCTCTAATTACAGCCCCTGCTTTGCTGTGCTTGAAATCAAGAAAAGCAAAAAGCAGAAAATTTGCATTTTAAAAGAGTTGTCTGAATTAACCCCTCTGGTAAGAGCATCTTTCCAGTTTCGGCGTCCCAGGTCAGACCTTTGGCTGACAGAATCAGTGTCTGCTTCCATCAGCTGGAGATTTGTGTCTCAGTGGGATTATCATCTCTCTCTTCCCCCCCACCCCCCTCATTTTTCCAAGCCTGCATTATAATTTCTAATTTAAAGAAGGTTAACGAATGCTCTGAAGTGGATGGTAGGTCAAGGGAAGTAATTCCTGTGAGGAAGCAAAGGTTACGACAGCCACGAGTTAGTAAAACTTGCTTCACTTGGCACTCCTCTTTCTTTATCTGATTATCTCCAAGTGGGTCAGATGAGGGTCTGGCTGTGCCTCAGCTCTTCAGCACAGAGACAGCTGAGCCACCTTTTTCTGCCCTCCTTAGGCTCTGCTAGAGCCAGACTGCGCCTGAGGTGATGGAGATGGGCTTGCACATCTCATGGGCCATCTCTGTCTCTGTTGGGTGTCAGAATCCATCCCTTCACAAGGGCTTTCGGGTCATCAGAGAATCAAACGATGGTTTGTGTTGGAAGGGATCTGAAAGCTCATCTCATTCCAATCCCACTGCCATGGCAGGGACACCTCCCAGTGTCCCAGGCTGCTCCAAGCCCCAGTGTCCAGCCTGGCCTTGGGCACTGCCAGGGATCCAGGGGCAGCCACAGCTGCTCTGGGCACCCTGGGCCAGGGCCTGCCCACCCTCCCAGGGAACAATTCCTAATTCCCAAGATCCCATCCAGCCCTGCCCTCTGCCACTGGCAACCATTCCCTGGCTCCTGTCCCTGCAGCCCTTGGCAATTGTCTCTCTCCATGTTTCCTGGGGCTCCTTCAGGCCCTGCAAGGCCACCCTGAGCTCAGCCCAAAGCTTCTCCTCTCCAGGCTCAACAATCCCAACTCTCGCAGCCTTTCCTCCCAGCACAGCTCTCCATCCCTCTGCTCATCCTGGTGCCTCCATGGACTCTTTCCAGCAGCTCCAGCTCCTTCCTGTGCTGGGCCCCACGCTGGGGCAGCTCTGCAGGTGGGCTCTCACCTGAGCTCAGGGGCACAATCCCAATCCCTTTCCTGCTGCCCAGGCTGTGAGATCAGCCCAAGGCACAGTGAGATTTTGGATCCCAGCACACATGGACAGGGCATGTCCAGCCTCTCACCCACCAGATGATCCCAGGTGGGTCCATTTCCTTCGTTCAGTGTGAGATGTGAACAGCTGAGAACAGACCCAGCTTGGTCATTTTCAAAAGCCTGGTGATTTTTTGGCTGTGATTTTTTCTCAAAATAGATGAAAAGAGCAAGAGCTCTGAGGAAGATTCCGAAAGCTGAACAACAGAGCTGTCAGCTTAGAATTTTCATGGACTACACCTCGGAGGGATCTGAGCAGGGCAGCAAGGCAAGGCAGACTTACTGGCCAGGACTCTGACATTCCCAGCATGGGATCCACACTTCTATTGGGTGACATTTAGGGGATCACAAATGGGAAAAATAGGGTGTGCTATGCTCTTGTAGGCAGCCTTTGAATCACTTGCTGTCTTTTTAGGGCACCAGTATTGGGAAGCAGGGTGAAGCCACAGGTGAAAAATATGAAATAAGCCACTAGGAAAATCTGATGCAGAAGTGCAGCACTGGTTCAGGTGGGGAAATCTCCTGTTTTATTAGCTCAGCACTAAGTCAGAGCAGTTGGGATATCTCTTGCCCTCTTGGACACCACTGGTGTTGTGGTTGTGGCAGCATGGATTTCACTGCAGATGGCAAAACCCCTCCTGGAAGCTGAGCAGGTGTGTAGGCTTCACAATGTCTTGACTTGACTGCTATCAGCACATGAACTATTCAGTTCAAAACCTTCTGTTTCAATTTGCCCCTAAAACAAAAACTCATTTTTCTCGAGCTGCTGTTACTGCTGGTGCACAAGGTGCGGGCTAAACTCTGTGGGGAATCCAAGCAGTCAAAGGGTATAAAACATAACAAAAAATCCAACCAGCTGCCATTCCTTAATACAGATTCCTTGGAGAACTTTCAGTCTTCAAATTTTTAAATCAGGGGTTACCAAAGTGGGATTCAAGGGGAGATGGACCTACCCACATCCACATTCCTCGAGGGCTTCTGGCAGTGGAGAGAACCACTTAAACAAAATGAAATGTCATAAAAGTAGAAGTTTGGGCACTATATTTAAGTGATTTACCTAGCTGTGGGAATAGTATTTTTAAAATAGTGGTGAGTGATGCAAAGCATTAATTGTTTGGCATAAACTATCATCAAAAAGGCAGCAACTTTTTGGTGTTGGTTTCTTTTTTTTCTTTTTTTTCTTTTAGGTGTAGCTCCTGGGTTTAGAAGAGCATTTGCACATTTTCTTGCCCAGGAATAAGTCTGAGGAGAATGAATTATTCTCTTGCATTCACACCTGCCAGTATCCACAGCAGCCTTGCCTTGATGGGAGTCTGCAGCTCTCACAAATGTCAGTGACAAATGCTTACCTAAGAAGGAGGAGGGAAGGAAAGATTCTGTACACCCATCTAGTTTAAAAAAAAAACCAAAACGAAAACCATCCAGAAACCACAAATAAAAGTCTTTTCCAGTCTGCACTGGCTTGACAGGGAGTGGGGTGGGTTTGGTGATGCTTTTAACCTCGCCATGAAAATCGAGGTGCAGGTAGCAAGAGGTTGGGATTTGAGGAAAAGGATGGAAGAGAAATAGAAATTTATTTAAGCCATTTTTCTCTGGCTCGGGAACTGAAGCTTTCCTACTTCTTTTCAGTCCTGAATAAATGCATTTGCTTCATGGGCTCACATGCATATTATGCATAATCCTTTAGATATGCTTGCCAGCTGTGTGGTAGAGATATGAGCTGCTGGGACTTTACTACATTAAAAATGGTGGAGATACTTCACCAGAAAAAGAACAGAAATGGAATAATTATTTGCATAATCTTTCTAGAGTCACCTAGATTTCTTGAAAGCAGCTTAACATGTTTGGAATAATCTATTAGGGAAATATTAAAGGAAAAAATAGCCCCTTTTCCTTCTGACCATATGCATTTTTATTTTTCTCTCTTGGTCTAACAGATTGAAATTGCTTTATTTTCATTTTAAGAATGCTTCGCTTCATAAGAATAGCTTGTATTTTAAATACTGTAGGTTCATTCTCTTCCTACAGAAAAACAGGGCAAAATTAAGTTTTTCTGCCAAATGAGCTCACAGAGGCTTATTTTTACCACACATATTGTTCTTCCAAATATTGTTTCTTTTCCACTTGCTGTTGATGACCTTTTTTTCTTTGTTTGTGATGTTTTACCTAGAAGAGAATGCCCACATATCTGATGTGAACATGATGTAGATATGAAATCTCCACTGTATTTAACTAATCTGCTTTCTTATAGAAAGGACTATTTGTGTAAAGATCTTTATTTTTTATTATCTAAACCACCATTCCCTCCCATATTGTTTTGTCTTTCCCCGCCTCCCCTTCCTCCCAGCAGCTGAGATGAAAATTAAGTCACAGAGGAGGGATATTTTTTCTCCAGGATGTTCAGGTCCCTGTGTAGTTTTGGCTCAGAGAACAGCTGTTCTTCCATAAAAAGAAAAAAAATCCACATTTTCTAATATTCAGGGTCTATTTTTGTGCTTGCAATGTAAATATCCAATATTTACAGTCTAAATGTCCAGTAGAGCAGTGTAAATATCCAATACCAAATCAAAATAGATGTACCTCACGGATGTTATTTTTTAATAAAAAGGTGTTCAAACACCTTGGTGAATTCATAAGATGGGGCACTATGGATAAATAAAGACGAAACGTTTTGTGCAGAAACACCATCACTTCAATCTGTGTTTCTATTGAACATGATGTTGTGGCATTGCATTAGTATATTCCCATGAAAATAAGGATAAAAAGGGCTGGTAGGTGCTTTTTAATCATCTCAGGACGTTTCAAATCAAACAGCTCTTTAAGAGTGCTTGGAAGCATGAAACAATTGTCTTATCTCCATCATAGGAGTCCTTTCTTGCTTTCAGGAGCTACATCACAGGCTCTGCAGCTTTCCTGCACCTGCTTAATTTGCCAGGGTTAATCTATTTATAGGCTGGAGTTTTGTTTGCCCAAGAAAGGTGCATTTATTTTAATAACAAGCATTTTTACGCCCATTAGCTTGCCCAATGTTTAAGACCGTTTGAAATGTGTTTATTTTTGCTCTAAATCGAAGAGATTCTTGATCGCTTGGGAATGAGAAAAAAATAAATCTGATTTAAATTTGTACGCAACCTCAGGTTCCTTGAACTGGTTAAATAAAACAGTATGAAATAGTAAAAATAAAAAACGAAGGTAGAAGTATTTGATATCATCCACTGAGGAGAAAGCCTTGAAAATAACTACACCAATCCTTTAGCACTACTGGAAACTGAGGAAGAGTGAGGAATTTAGAGGCAATGAATATTCCTTTGCCAAGGTAAATAAACAAAGACTTTAAATTTTTTTTTATTTTTTTAATTTCAGGCTTGTGAGATAGTGTTACAAACCATACAGCAATGAAAACAAAAACATAAAAGCTATAAAATGTAGGTTTGTGTCCTCATAAAATTTTAAGAAAAATAAATTTGCAGTGTAGTTCACATCCTTTCTAATACAAAGTTAATTCTCTCTTTTATTGTAACTGGAACATATGTGAGGATGTTTGTTTAACTCCCCAGTTGTCAGACATGAGGTTGAAAGTTTTTAATAGCCTCTGGGTATCGAATCTACAGCCTCAGGCTGCTGTTTGTAATTTAATATGAGTAATTTATTATGAAGAGAGAAAAAACAAGAATTGCCCAGTAGCTATGAAAGCACATTTACATTGTAATTATTAGGCACATAACAGCTCAAAAATAGATAAAAGGAATTTTAGAGTAGCATTGGCAGTAGCAGTAGTATCATGTGCTGAGATAAAGCAGGGAAATGTAGCTCTAGAGAAATCACTTGTGAGGGGAGCAGTGGTTATAGTCGAAAGGTCATCCTCGCCTCAGCTGCTGACTTGGTTTTAATGCGAACCACTCATGGGAAGTTGTGTGTAACTTAGAAATATCATCTTTCGGAGCTCTCTGCGGCTGTGTGGTGATAGTTCTGCATCAGAACAAGAGGGGTTTGCAGGGCAGGCTGCTCTGGCAGCGGTGCGTGTGGAGGTGATTTCTAATTTTGCTCTTTGTTTGGAATGTTTCCACTTCGAGAAAACTCGTTTTCAATAAGTAGCTAATATTGCAAAGCATGTAGTGGCCCTCCCCGAAAAATGAACCCTGTGAAAGAGATTTCCCAGCAGAGCTGGGCTCTGAAGAGCAGCCACCTGGATCCCACGTTAGCAATGGGTTGGTGCTCAGTGCTCTCAGCAGAATAGCTGAAAACCTTTCCTGATCCAATCTCTGCTGGGATGGATTATTCCCAGAGAGTTATGCTCACATTTCCATGTATTTTCTCCACATTTTAACACCTCAAAATCTAAGATAAAATCACACAACTGTCCTTCTAGATGGTTAAGGAGATGCCAAAGGTTTGTTTTCTGTATGTGATGCAGATTTGCCTCGTCTGTGGCATCCTAAATAGCCACAGACACATGTGGGGCAGCCTGAGAGTTTCTGGGAGTGTTCCCTGCGGTGATTTCCCTCCTCTGACTCCCCCAGCTTCCCCCATTTTCCTTGTAATTCCTTCTATATGGACTGTCATTTATACCTCGTGGTCCTGGGCATGGCTACCATGTGTCCTCAGAAGACCTTCAATGCCAGTTCAGGGTCCTCATGCATAATGGTTTTTTTCTGAGGAATTATTTGCTGTCTTTCAAAAATGCCTGGGCAGTGCTCTCAGGCACAGGGTGGGATTCTCAGGGTGCCCTGTGCAGGGCCAGGAGTTGGACTGTGATAGTTCCCATGGCTCCCTTACAAATCAGCATATTCTAGGATATTATCAGTCTCACGGCGCACTTCTATCAGAAATAAGATGATATTTTTGTCTCTACGCGCTCCCCACCCTGGACACCCTGCAATTCCTTAGTGCCAATCTTTTCTATGGGTCCTGCCTTCTGGGGCAGCTGTGCTCACAGATGTGTCCATTTTTAGAAAGGTTATCCCACCCCTGGTGCCCTCAGAAGGAATCTTCTCTTTTTCCAGGTCACGGTGCTCTTACGGAGGCACTGCTGAGCCATTCTGCTGAAATAACTTGTGTGCTGCAACTCGGGTTTTTTGTGTCACTGCGAATTCTGCAGCCTGCACGTGCCTGCTCCTGTCAGGATCCTGCAGAGGAAGGCTTGTAAGGTCTCCAGGCCCTGTGTGATTCCCTGATTCCTCAGGGGTGTGGTACACAGCGATGTGTGGCTGTGCATTACCTGCTCACAACACAGACATTGCTCCTTACCCAGAAGATTTGAGAATCTCTGTCCTTAGGGAGTAATACCACCAGGACACCTCTTAATTTTGTTTTATTTTTGCACAGCCATAGAGAGAACACTTTTTTTTTTTAAGGCTTGGAGAGCTCGAATGTGTCCATTTCTTTCCGGCAGCAAATCTGTCCTAAGGCAGAAATGACCTAGGGGAAAGCACATCCAACAAGGCACTGAAATCTGCAATTGCACATCTGGGGCTGGCAATAACATCCAAAATTGCCAGAATAAAATAGGAGGCTGTGGCAGAAAGATGATGCATGCAATTCAATTCAAAGTGCAATGGAACTACAAAGGAAAATCCAGGAGCAAAAAAGATTTTTAAAAGATGCTTATCATAGCAGCCTAATCAAGATAATGGGATTACTGAGCAAACCCTTTAAAATCATTCTCACAGATATTACACACCATTTGTCATGTCATTAAATGCAATTTGAAAATGGCTGTCAGGTATACAGCAGGGTCTGTGTTCTCTCTCTGCATGGAACTCTCATACAATTTAAACAGAAAAAAAAAAAAAAAAGAGAAGTGCTGCTATTCAGGACACAGAATCAGACTTAGGGAAGCAGCCACAACCACTGCAGACCCTCAGCAGATGATTAAGTGCCTTCCTGCACTTCATTCTTTAATTCAACTTCACCTTTAATAACATTTGCAAATTCTTTCATCTACTCTGCATCTTTATTAAGAGACTCTGAGTAGTAAAGCAATCACATTTGACAGGAATTAAAGCATATTTGCTCCAGTTTAGGGTGGTTTAAGGTTACTCATGATGAAAATGAGCAGCACAAAAAGGTTTTTCTTGAAGTCCCATCTTTCCTTCAAGTTTCCAAGACATATCTGTCTTGAAATGCTCAGTCACACACTGTGTCGTGCCAAGCAACTGTTCCCTATTGCTGTTAATAGAGACATGAACATATGAGTAAGATAAAAACAATTCAAATTCTTATTGACTGGATGCTTCAATTCCTTAATTCACAAAAAAGATGAAAAAGACATAATAAAAATGTGAAAAAATATAACATGTACCCTGATGCAATGAATTTTTTTAACAAATAACACGCTAGACACCTTTCTAAACAAAATGAAACAGCAGAGGAGAATAGCCAATAACCATTGCTACCTTCAATAACTTTTGTGGGGCTCTTAGTGATTTGCATTTTTAATGGGCTGACTAGCAGTGATTTTAACTTTTTAGCAGCACCCTTGATTTTAGTGTATGATACACTGAGCTGAAGCTCTTCCTCGCATTTTGGGGTACATCTTAATGTCATGGGTGAATTTTGGGCTGCTTGCCATCCTCATTCCTTCCTTTTGAAATGGGAAGAACATCAAGAACGAGGTGGTCAGATGGTTATGTGTAAGGTATTGGGTTGGTTTTTAGTATTTGGTAGAGGACCTGAAATTGCCTATTTCCTGAACCCCGGGAATCTGCTTGCTGGCCCAGCCTGGAGAAGAGAAGGTCGTGTGGACATCTCAGAACAGCTTTCCAGTATCTGAAGGGGAAGCCAGAGAGGAGCTCTGCAGCAGGACAGGAGTGACAGGAAAAAAGGGAATGGCTTCAAACTGAAAAAGGGGAAATTTAGGTCAGATATTAGGAAGGAATTGTTCCCTGGGAGGGTGGGCAGGCCCTGGCCCAGGGTGCCCAGAGCAGCTGTGGCTGCCCCTGGATCCCTGGCAGTGTCCAAGGCCAGGCTGGACATTGGGGCTTGGAGCAGCCTGGGACAGTGGGAGGTGTCCCTGCCATGGCAGGGGTGCCACTGGATGATATTTCAGATCCCTTCCAACCCAAACCATTCTATGGTTCTGTGATTTGTCATCCTAAATCACCTGCTGGACTACTGGACTTTGGTTGTTTGCCTGCTGGTGAGAAAATCAACCATGATTTTTGTTCATGTGTGCTATGACAGAGTCTGGAGCCGCCAATTGCTTGATTGAGTGGTGTCTACAAAATACAAAAAAAATAAAATCTGTAACCCTCTTATTAGCATAACATATGATTGACTGCAGCATAAAATTTGTTTGACACATCCCAAGGGATGTGGAGTGTGCCTGTATCATATGGGAAGGAAGTTTTTGTGTCACAAGGCTTCTTGAAATTCTGTTTGAATTCAGTTGTAGTTCTGTGAGCATCTACACAGAATAGGTCATGCTATTGTTCTAATTAGGGCCTGTCTTATAATTATCTGCAATGGTTTAGAAATACTGATGTCAAGTCTCTTGTTTGCTCTGTGAAATTTGCCATTGCTGAATTGACTGTGGGCAGAAGAAGCTTTACTAAGGTAACCTCCACGTTACTGGTTGCAGAGTGCTTGAGACAATTTCGAGGAAAGCAAATATGCTTAATTACCAAAAAATCAATTACTAAAAGAAGCACCTGGGTGCCCAACACTAAGTTTTAATGGGAATGAAATTGTCTAGGTAGAAGAAACCACTTTGAATATGAGAAGATTTTTTTTTAAATGTGAATAGCAATGAAAATAATTTACCTGAACTAATCATTATAGGTCAGGATCAAAATGTGAGAGATACTTCAGAGTATAAAAAAATAGATTAAATTATTAAAAAAGGAGTAATTTGTGTAAGAGCAGCTCGGGACAGAGGAAGTTGACTAATGTAATGCCACAGAATTTCCATTATAGGATGATTGCTGTTAATTTTTTGATTACCCAGTAATAGAACAAGCAGTACAGTGATTAACTGGCTCATAGAAGAATAGGGAGCAGTTAATCTGAAGCAGTGCTGTCATAAAATCCAGAAAAACTCCGAGCTGGATTGCTGCAGATAAGTAGCTGCTGTGGAGGCTATGTAGGGCACAGGAACTAAGGCAAAAATGAATGTAGGCCCAGCAGGGACCCAGAGCAAAAGAATTATACAAATAATGCTGGGCCATTATGGTGTATTGTTATGTCAGAGGTTTGAAAGCAGTTGTGTAACAAGAATCTTTGGACAGCCTTCCACGCCTACTGTTTTAAATCAATCTTTTATTGTAGAACTGAACGGATTATATGTACAGAGCTAATTCCTCTGGAAATCTGCCTCTTGGGATTTTTTTTTTTTTTGCTTCCTGATCAGAAGCAGCGTGACAAAATCAGTAATTCCTACCTGGCCATGGTTTGATAAGCAAGCTGGGGAGAGGGAGGATGTTTATTTTTGCTTTCTTTCACAGGAAGTGAAAGTAGATTTCTTTTTTTGTACTCTTTCTTCCAGCAGCAAAAATATTTGATTGTATTCAAATTAAATGGCCATACGAAGGTCATTGCAGCATAGCTGAGAAAGCAGCAGAAATCTCTCAATGCCAGAAGTGAACCATTCTGGTGACAATAAAACATTCTTGTGTCTGTCATTTGAGCCCAGCTGGGAGTGAGAATCACCTGAAACTTTAACCTTGGCTGATTTGTGTACCTTATGAAGTTGTTACTCTGTCTTGGCAGAAGACACTGCCACCTTCCTCCTCCCCATTGTCATCCTCACTGGAAGAGCAGAGATAAATATTCCTCCTTTTGCCACACTTAATGGGAGAATAAATCCCAAATGTCTCCTGAATGATGAAGCTGTTGGAAACATCTCTGAAACTCTCACTTCTAAACCTGAGTTTTGGTAAACCTGAGCAGAAATAGTGGCTGATGGTGACGTGGAAAACAGGAAATTACGGACCACAATTCCCAGTGGCCAAATTCTCCCCAGTTCAGTGCCACAAACTTGCAGGAACTAAGGCAAAACTGAAGGTCCCCAGCTGATGGCAGGTGACACTTTAGATGTTGCGCTTTTCTTACCACATCACACCTGTCTTGCAATAATGGGCAAAACAAGTATTAAGTTATGTTTCTAAGTACAATGATAGTCAGAAATTTGTGTTGTAGTTGTAGTAAAAGGTCAAGGGGTGTTTTTTTGTGTAATTTGTCTTTTTGTCTTGTGTTGTGATGTTATTTGCAGATTTGATATAGGGAACCTTTTTTTGTTCTCTTCTTTCTGTTTAGTTTTTCTTTGGTTTTTTTGTTGTTGCAAGTGAAAATTATATGTTGAATGTAGATTTTAATGATAATTCTTAAAAAATCTTAAATTATTATTCTTAAATTATTATTAAATAATTATTAAATAAGACGACAAGTAGGTGACACTTTAGATGTGGCACTTTCCTTACCACATCACTCCTGTCTCGCTCTGGCAGCTGGGGGGAAAATGCTCTTCAAGATGAGCCCATGTGGTGTTGAATTCCAAGCAGCAATGAGGGCAGCTCTGAGCACTGCCAGCCTCAGAGGTGTGTTGCTTAGGTGACTGCTAAATACTCAAAAATATTCTGTTTGCACACCCCCAGCCAGCAGCTGCTGGCGGCTGTGGGGCTGTTTATTGAGCACTTATACCTGTGTGCTCTGGAGATGGAGTCTGCTTGCACAAAACTCTCTCAGAAATAGTGCAGACTGTGTATTTACCTTCAAAAATCTGTGTGCTTGGGGGGTCCTGATGGAAAAGGGGATGAGCAGGCAGTGGTGGTGATGCTTGATGATTTTTGCCTTTTCTTTTTTATATACCCTTTTTATATTTTCTGTACCCTTTATGCATTCTTCGTAGTCTTAGCCTACATGCTTGTTAATTTTTGCAGTCTGATATTCTAGCTTTGTTTTGAGGTTCTGAAAGGCAGAAAGACCAAACATTCACAGCAGGAGGGCAGAGAGCTTTATGCTATCAAAAACTTGAGGTTTCAACCGAGGTTGAAACCTTCTCTCTGGAACATATTTTGTAAACTGGACTCTAGCCTCATTTGGGAGGGGATTCTTAGAATAGGGGGAACATGATTTCATTTATTAAGCTTCTTATTGGGAAATTCTAGACAGATAGGTTAATTTGCAAAGTCCATAAAAATTATATATACCTTATACAGAGTGTGCATCTCAGTGTGCTCCACCTTTGAAGAGCTGCGCACCTTGGATCCTATTAAAATACCGAGATAAGACCCTTTTACTCCTTTAACCATGTCTACCTCATAATTCTAAGGCCAGTCGAAAGGCAATCATGGGAGCAACACCACTCGTGCAAAAAGGAAGAACCTGGGAGTGTTTTGAGGTCCATATTTTGGTGGTATTTACTTTTTATGGGCCTGTATGAAAGCAAGATTAAATAGCTTTGATTCTGAGAATGTAATTTTTATAGCTTGGCTGGCTTCTATCACCTTTCTAAACTATAAAATTTCCTTTGAAGAAATTATTCATTTATTGTAGATGAAGCCTCTAGTAAATTTTTTTTGTTCAAATCAGATTTGTGGAACATGGAGCATTCATTTTACTTCAAAGTAATGCAAAATATTATTAAATATATACAGTACATAAATGTTAACTTTTATTAATTGCATTAACTAGTCCTTAAATGGAGAAGGAAATACTATCTTTTTGCAAACCCCTTACAAAATCCCTGCCTTGCAGCTTTTCTTGTTTATGATTCTCTAAATCTCTGGGCATCTCTTATTGTTGAAAACTACACTCTCATATTCCTTATTTATTTTGATAAACTGTAAGTGATTTCTATCTGCAAACACCTTCCGGGCCCATTTGCTCATTGTTGCAAGGTAAAACAAAATTCTTACAGTAAAGATCAAATTTCATATGGTAAAGCAAAATAGTATTTTGAAGCACCTGTTCTCAACTAATGGCACCTACATTTTACTTATTTTAATGGCAGAAATTAAAATTAAGATGGAATTTTATGGAGATGAAAGTGCTTTGCGGAGGACTCATGTCAGTGCTGCCTCGTTATCTGTGCATTAAGACTGAAATGGGCTTTGGAGCATCCCTGCAAACACAGAAGGAAAATCAGAGCGTTCTGCTCCTTCTCTGCTTTCCTCTGTTCCCTTTGGACTGATTTTGATCCTACACTGATCACGATGTTGCACCTTTAAGCACCCCATACAATGGTTCTGCCACCCAGCTGCCATTGCCAAGAATCACCTAAAACCATCTAAAAGGGTTTGGGTTGGAAGGGACCGTAAAGATCATCCAGTTCTGGGCAGGGAACCTTCCACGAGATGAGATTGTTCAGAGCTCCATCCAAACTGGCCTTGAGGGCCAGATTTCTAAAAATAAATAAGAAATCATGTGGTAATAAAAATAAATAATAATAGAAGTGCATACAAGTCACATAGGAAGAGATAGTTTAACAGGCAGTTTAAATACTTCGGTAAAGTAAAAAAAAAAAACCAAAAACCTAAAAAACCAAAATTGGTGTAGGATGAAAATGCAGGATAACACAGAAAACTTGGTGGCCTAGCAAGATTATGTGGACTTGCCACAAAGGTTTTTACAGGAAGAGTTCATTGTGCAGTTCACACTGACCATTATTTTAGAGCTGGAGGAGAAGGTGCATTTTCTGTGGTGCTGATAAGGTGTTACCTGTTGGGCTGGGGGTAAAGTGACCCTTTTATTGTGGTCCCACAGCAGCTGGGATGCCATCTGCGTGAAGTGGGGTGGCAGCTGCTCCGTGGGGGAAGAGCAAACACTCTTTGCAGCAGGAGCAGCAGAAAGGACTTTCAGTTGTGTTTGCTTTACCTTCCCCAGTGTTTGTCAGCAGCAGATGTGTCCTGGAGGCTCAGAACTTGCCTGGAAGGGGACAAGTGTGACTCAGGGTGTGACAATTGGTTTATAACATTTAATATTATAACATTTAATAATAATAATAATAATAATAATAAAATAATAATAATAATAAGTCCACCTTCTAAAAAAGCAGCATGAAAGGAGAAAAGTCAGGCTGAGAACAATGTGTCCTTTATTAACGAGCACTTATAATTTTATTTAGAAGACAGTGTTTATCACAGACTTGTCTCACCATCCAAACTACACAGTTTAATCTGTATATTTATGATTTATAATTTCTATACTATCATAAGAATTATTCCCATACATTGAATACTCTAACACATTCATATATTTTCGGTTGCTAAAACCACAGAAAGCACTACTGCAATCTTAACAAACTGTGTCAAAATAGACAGTAGAGTTCCCCTCCTTGTAAAAAAATTATATTAGCCAATCTTTTCACCTCAGAGACTCTTTCAGGGAAACTGAAAATTTTGTAATTTCCTTTCAATTATCATATAAATTAGCTATGCTTTTGGGAAGGGTGGAGTTGGAGAGTCAAATGGTAAAGGTTTTGGTTATTTCACTAAGTTGCTAATATTTTAATGTTGGCTGCCATCTGTAGAAGAAAATGAGAGTGTAAAACTTCCTGCATATTCAAATGCCTCAGGGACAGGTAAAGAAATAAAAATCGAGCAGATATTTAGCCATTGCAGGGCCATGCTATAAATTACAAAATATTAAAAGGTACAATCTTCTTTGTGGGAAGGCAAGACTAATATGAATGCAACAAAAATCTACTTCAGCATCTCATACTGGAAGCAAGGACATAAACTTTTACATGAAATGTCAAGTTTATGGAAAAGTTACCATCTTTGCAGGTTATAGCATTTAAATTATTATTTTCAGTACCTCTTTTAGAATAACCTGAACTGGGGGTTTGGGCAGTGGATGTATTCCTCACTCAAAAACTTCAAAGGAGAAATAAAATGTGGAAGGAAATCACTGCATCACCTCAGTGATTGCTCTTCTAATTGTGAGTATTCGAAGCGGAAGCTATTTTTTTTGCTTCTATTTTGTAAAAAACATCTCGTGGCCAAAGGATCCCCCTGAGTTTCTTGTGATTCACAACAAACTCCATGCACAATTTGAGACCCAACATTAATTTCTTGTTACGAATGTAAGGAAATTTCCAACTATACACTTGCTTTTTTTGTCTGTTTTATTTTTGCGGCTGATTAAAGCAACAGAAATGCTCCATCCCCCCAGGGAAAGGTAAAAGGACAGCCTTGTGCCTTAAGGACATTATAAAAATCACTTTTTCCCCTCCTTCCTCTGCCTCTCTCCACATATTTTTCAAGTAGCTTCTTCCTCCAGCATCCTCTGAAACTCTTTGAGGCAGCTGAAGGCTGATGGTAAAAAGGAAGCAATAGGAAAAAAGAAAAACTAGTGTGTAAGGAAGGTTTAAAAGGGATGATGGGAAGAAGAAACAGGCTGGTCTGTTATGTCAACATATCAACAGAAATATGACGTTTGGTAGTCCTAAAGCAGAAAACGGTACCCAGATCCTACTGGAAGCTGATGGGAAGTTTGGGATGGAGAGCTGCACTTGTGAAAAAAACAGTTTTCAAAGAGAGGAGGGAGGCAAAACAAGAACAGATTTAGAGAGTGATTTGTGAGTTCTCTGGGAAGGCTGCTGCTTTCTTTCCCTTTTGAAGCTGTTAGATGGCACAGAGAGTTGGTGTGCAGATGTCACCAAAAGGCAGCAGAGAGCGAAGCAGGATCCCTCTCAGGATGCTAGCGTGGCATTTAGCCCATCACACATCAACACCTCCATGGCGAATGCCTATCCCTGAGCCATTTTACCTTCTCATTATAAGAAAGGAGAAATGGACATTTCTAAGATGTGATTTTTCTTTTCAATAGTGAGACATTTCAGTTTTGTTAGAGAAATCATTCCCTAAAATCGTGTGTGTTGATCCATCTGGTTTCAAGCAAGGCTGGACTGAAGAGCTTCAAACACAGACATCAACAATGAAGACCATCAGAAGAGATGAATCCTATTTTTGCTTAGTTCTGAGGGGTCATGATTCCCTTCACAAAAAAGGGATCTCCTGACTCCCCCCAAGCATTGTGAGGGAAAAGATTTCCTGATTCTCTTTCTGGCCCCTGTGGGAACAGTCTTGTGCCAATAAGATTTTTATGGAAAAGTACATTACTCCAGAGAAAAAGGCACTATGGGAAACAGAAGGCTCAGCCTCAGCCTGCCTGAGTTTACATCAATTACTTTATCAGTAGTCCCTTAACGAATGCCATGGAAAATATTTTTTCTCCTATATCGTGTTCCGTGGCTGCCCCAATTGCACAGATTTTGGTAATGGCTGCAGGTGATTTGAACTGACAAGTTCAGAGGCAGCGACACTTTGTGAAACCAGCACTTCCCTTTGAAAGTGTAATCTGATTGTGCAATCCAAAGGCAGCTGGAGGATATCGAATTTCCTTGCTATTTTAGAATGAGCTATGAGGCAATGTGGTGGCCTCAAGCCACTGTCACTGCTTGAAAAAAAAAAAAAGCAGAAAAGGTCAATTCCCAGAAAATTTTTAAAGTGCCATGGTTATTCATAACAGGTGTTTATTTCCTTAGCAGGAACTTTTATGAAGTGGTTTTACTTGTAAGAGACTCTTCTGAGTAATGTGGAGAGCAATGAGCAGGGGCAGGAATTGTCCAGGGCCCCCATTCCACTTTTCCCTATGCTGCTGTGATAGGGAAGGCAGAGCTGGGAAGGATGGAAGGAAGGAAGGAAGGAAGGAAGGAAGGAAGGATGGAAGGAAGGAAGGAAGGAAGGAAGGAAAGGTGGGGGCATGGTGTTTTTAAGGGTTTATTTCACTTCTCAATATCCAGCTCTGATTTTGTTGGTGAAAAATACAGTTAATATCCCCAAGTTGAGACTGTTTTGCCTGTGGTGGTGTTCGGTGAGTTATCTCTCTCTGTCCTCATCTCAACTCATGAAGCATGTGCTGTATTTTCTCTCTCCTGTCCAGCTGTGGAGGGGAGTGATGGAAAGGCTTTGGTGAGTCTGGCACCCAGCCAGGGTCCACCCACCACACCATCCCTCACGGGCAACCACTGATTAATTAAATTGTCCCTCTTTTAATGAGAAGACCCTACATGAAAGACCCCCTTCTCCTTATGTTTCCTTCCTTCCAAACAACGAACCAAATCAAAGCCAGATCCCCTGCACGCAGAAAAACATTTGTTTGCAGAGAATAATTCCTCCCTGGTGTTTGTCACATATTTATTTTGTCTCAGCGCCATAAAAAAGGGTCTTGTTGCTGACTCAGAAGGAGCTCATTACAGCAAGGCTTCACCTTTCAGCTGCAAAGGATGTTTGCTTGAAATGATAATGTAATGAGTGTTAGATCAGCCGTATGTAGCCGTTAGGCGATTCTTTTGATCGGCTGGAAATGCATTTGTTAAAAAGCTACTTTATTGATTTCCTGGCTGGTTTTTGTACTGTTTGGATCATCTGTACACACACGCACACACATCACATTTTTTACCACTTCAAAGCTGTTAATAAATTCACACTACTCAGGAGATTGAACACAAAATGAAGAGAACACTTTCTATGCAGGACTCTGCTGTTCCATCTTTGATGGAAAGAGTCTTAGCAGCATGCTGAGTGTCTCCTTTAAAATTGTTTTAAAACAATCTGCCACAAAGAGAGTAGAATATGCTAAAGCAAAAGAATAGTGCTCCTGGGGATATAACTATAGTGAGGGGTTGTGATTAAGGTTTGAGTAAGTCCAGAGGAGAAATATTGCTGAGCTTGTAGAGGCTCAGGTTAGATCTTCCCTGCTAACCTGTCCCCATTTACATTTCCCACATCACTGTTTTTATGAGACATTTCCAGTAAAAGTTTAGACACTCTGAGTGTCAAAGTGAAATGTGTTTCTACACATAAACTGCTAGAACTATGCAAAATACCTGTAGTTAAACTTAGATATCGCAGGATCAGATTCACACAGAATCCCTGAGGCTGGAAAAGCCCTCCCAGCCCATGGAGCCCAAGCTGTGCCCGATGGCCACCTTGTCCCCAGCGCAGAGCACTGAGTGCCACGGCCAGGCCTTGCTGGGACACCTGCAGGGATGGGCACTGCAAAGCTCCCTGGGCCGCCATTCCAGTGCTTTCCAACCCTTTCCAGGATGAAATGTCATGGGCTTTGTTGGCCTTGAATCTCTCACCATTTCAGATGTAGGTGATAGCATTGAAGTGTATTTTGTTTGATAACGTTTGAAGATATTTTAACTTTCTATTTTTCCTGTCATTACTGCTTTGGATTGGTTTGCTAATCTGCTAATATTCTCTAGGCATCACAAACCTGAGGAGCTATTCTAGAGTTATTTAGATAAGCCTTGTAACTGGAACTCTTAAGGAACTGTTTTAACTTCTGTGTTGTAATTTGTCACTGATTCTCGGGCTAAGGACACTCATAATTCATTTCCTCCCTCTGAGTAGTTACTAACCTGTATTTCACATCAAGGTGATGCCAGGGTTGGCAGCAAACTTTTACACCTCTGTGACACCTAAGAAATAAAATCTACAGTTTGCCAAGGCATTTACCAGGCCATTCAGATGATCATGCTGCTTAATTAAGTACTTGGCTTCTTTGGCTCTGTCCAGGGTATGTTATCAAATCACAAGATGCAGCCCTGACATGAGTTTTAAGGGTTTTTTTCAGGTGTTTAAATTAAAATACCCAAAATGTAGCTTTCTAGTCCTACAAAATTATTGCAGTTATCAGGTATGAAATTATGAAAATGAAATTACCCAAGAGGACTTAAACATATTTTCTGAATTTTGTGCTTAAGTGTTCACATATATGCAGCATCCCAAGGAACCCTGAGCATGAGGAATAGAATAGAAATATTTAACAGAAACCATTTAAATTTCGCTACCTGAGTCCTCTATCTGTAAAATGGGGATAATAGACTTCCTTGCCTCTCAAAAGGATTGTGAAAATAAATATATTAAAGATTGCAAAGAACTGGAGCATTATGGTAATTGATACCATATGCCCAACTAAGATAGCTGGGAACAATTTCTGAAGAGGCAGGAGTTTTATTCACAGACTCCCAGAATCATTAAGTGTGTAAAGGACCTTTAGAATTCTGGTCCAGCTCCCCAAATGGAGCAGGGCTGGTAAATCTTGCCTTTCTCGATCTAATTGTGTGAATAGTAGATATCTGACCTTGGAAAAGATTGAGGGTCATCAAAAAAGTGCTTTAAAAATTTCATTTCATTGGCAAAATTCAAACAAAACCAGGTAGAAAATGGAACACTGGTTTTGGTTCTTGAAAAGGTATAGCAAGCAATACAGGATAGAGTCTGATGTTTTGTGTCTTTCATTTGTAAAGTCTTCAATATTAAAGTTTTTAGACTAATGATTTGTTAAATTTGTTCAGTGTTAAAATCCCTTGTTTATTTATGCTTCAATTTGAGGAAAATCTAGCCTGACAATGGCAATCCCAGAGCATTTTGATGTCAAAAATCAGTATTCATCACTAGAAGATGAATATATTTCATGGAAAAATACTTCCAGTTTCTGTCCAGTTTATTCTTTTAAAAATAATTGAGATCTGTTCCTTCTAGGATGCTCCTTTAGTTAACTGGATTTGGAGGTGTAGACAGAATGAATAAAACCACTGCTTTTTCTGAGGGAGGGGGTTTATTTCTGGGCTTGTGACAGTTTTTCAAGTAGTTGAATTTCTTATAATTTCTCCTTGACCCCAGGAATTGTACGTTAAAACATTCACAAAAATTTCAGAATGATCTTTTGGGCTAGTGGATGACTGAGGCCAGCCAGTCTTTAAAATTTATCCTCTTGTGGCTGATCAAGGTAATTTCTAGGTGAAGTCTCTCTTCAGTGGCACTTGGGGACATGGTTTAGGGGTGACCATGGTGTTGCTGGGGTGATGGTGGAACTGGAGAATTGTGAAGGTGTCTTCTAACCTTGCTGATTCTCTGATTCTGTAAAAACAAAGCAAAGAAAAAAGCAAACAACCCTCCACCACCAAAATAATGCTGAGTTTTAATAACTGTTTTCCTGAATATTTATATAAACCCATGATGGTTTATGAGAAAGCTATTCACCTGATGGGTATACTTTTTAAAAGACATGATATGCCTATGATATTTTAATCTGTTGATCTGTTTGTACACTTTCACCTTTCAGAGACCATAGCATCATTTCTACAGTTGATATTTTTACCCTTTGATCAGCTGTCACTCTCATTTCCCTATATTTCTTTTCAGACCATTGAGTTCTTCAGATATTTAATGGTCTGCATAGAGTTTATGCCCCATGTTTCTCTCTTTTGCTAAGCCTCATTAAGCATATGTATATGTATATATATATATATATTCTCACTGTAACTTTTCTACATAAAAAGTTGCTTTCTTGTAACAGGTGTGTCAGGAGTGTAAGTGAAGTATATCACCCTGAGGTGGGATTAGTGCCCCATTTCTCTTGCACACACTGGATAATACCCACATCGGGGAGAGTCTTTTCAGACAGCCCTTCAAAGCAGAGGGGTCCATGAGCTTTGGAAATTAAATCATTCAATGTATAATTATTCTGAAGCCAAACAAAACTCTTGATCTAGTTCTACTCTTTTCTTCGTGGTGTGTTTTTGTTGGGTTTGGGGTTTATTTAGATTTTGTACTACTGCTACTTCATCCTCTTGTTTAGCATCTTCATCATTTGGACAATATGGGGAATGCTGTGCATTTCCCATTGGAAATAGGGATGGTGTAAGGCTGTGTTTTCCTGTGTTTGTTAAAAGTGTTGTCGTTTTTGTTCTGACAACTGAAAATTGTGATGCATCTGAACAGGTTACAAACACCAAAGTCTGTTTACGAACGTGTGCCGTGGCTCGGAAAAAAACAGAGGGAATGCTAAGTAGAGTTTCAAATGCGTGTGTTAACTGACAGAGAGGGGAGGGAGGAGAATTCACCTGCTCTGGCTGATGTGTGATGACTGCTAAAGAAGCTGGAAGGTGCAGGTTCAGCAAAGCACCTGCAGCCCCGAAAGGGCTTGGACCTCAAAGGCTGAAAGCTCTCAGTGCTCAAGAAGAGAAGAAAAATTAAATCATAGAATCATAGGATGGTTTGGGCTGAAAAGGACCTTTCCAAGTCATCTAGTCCAATCCCTCTGCAATGACATGGGCCATTTTTAACGAATCAGGATGCTCAAAGTCCCATCCAGCCTGACCTCAAATATTCCAGGGATGGGACCTCAACCATCTCTTTGGGCAGCATGTCCCAGTGTTTCACCACCCTTGTAAAAACTTTCTTCCTTGTGTCTCATCTGAATCTTTATTTTAAAACCATTATCTCATGTCTACCCCTACAAGCTCTTCTGTGGACCCATTCCAGCAGGTCCATGTTTTCTCTTGGACTGAAAACTCCAGAGCTGGATGCAGTACTCCAGGTGGGATCTCACCAGAGAATAGAGGAGGAGAGTCACCTCCCTCAGGAGACTCTTTAAATCTCTCTACTGACCTCTTCTGCAATAAAAAAGTTTTCTTGATCTACACTAAGTTTGCATTTCCACTGCAAACCTGGGAGAGAAGGAACAGTTTTAGTCCTTGAATTATTCCTGGGTATATCGAAATCAATACTCTACAGTCAGCTCTGGTGAGATCATGGCTGAAGTTGCATCTCAGTCAATCCCCGTGCCAAAAAGATTGTGGCAAATTAGAGCTCAGGTGAAAATGCTTTAAAAAGCTCCCAAGTAATCTGACAGCCTGAAAATGCACCTCACTGTGAATAAGTTAAAGAGCAGGATCTATTTTGCTGATCCAAGACAATGTTTAGCCTTCAAGAATGATTTTACCATGAAATAAATACACACTTCAGGAAAAACTTTGCTATTTTCAGGGAAGCGCAATGAAATCTGAAAACTAAGGACTTGAATGTTAGAGTGCTTAAAATTGTTTAATTTTTAGAGTGTCTCCTAGCCCAAAAATAGCCTGGGTTGATTTAAGCATTGGAATACAATGGGAAGGGTTGTGGTCATCTCCCAACTCAGTCCACTCCTCAGGTAAACTTCTAAAAGGTAAGTTTAGGACAGCAAAGGGTAGTGAAGACAATGCCAAAATCCCTGAGGCAAAACTCCTGCACCCTGTGATAGGAGAGGTGAGGTTAAATGCTGATAATGTTCACGAGAAATGTTCTTATGTAGGTTAATCGCTCTCTCAAAACAAGGCTAAGAGGGTTTGCTATTCCACCTGGCCTTTTTCCAATTTGCTTAATGTAATCAAAGTTGCATCAGAGTGAGCAGAATGACTGCAGCCAACTTAAATGGTTGTTAGACAGGGCTCAGTGGCCACATCTCCACTGGTAAATAAAATAGGAGCAGGGAGTGAGGTGTAGTGCCAGGCTGTCCTGTGCTGACTGTGCAAACTCTGCCTGCTTCTCACGGGGCTCTTGGGCACGATTTTGGCCAGGGCCAGCCAGGTGTTACAGCTCAGAGGGGACCAGGTGCTTCCCAAGCACAAAGGAGGGACAAGAATGTCCCAGGGGTGGGTCCTGCCATCGTACTCTGTCATCACCCGTGATACAACTCAAAGTACAAAAGAAATCCCATTTTACATTTGTTTCACTGAATCCCATTTGTGAATTCCCAATCCCTGGAGGTCTCCAAAGCCAGGCTGGATGTGGCTCTGAGTCACCTGGTGGAGTGGAAGGTGTCCCTTCCCATGGCAGGGGGGCTGGAACTGGATGGTCCTTAATGTCCCTTCCAACCCAAACCAATCTATGACTCTATGATTATCATTTATGACCTAAATGGTAAAATGTAAATGGTTTACTTAAAAATAAATAAATTCCTGTGTTATTTTGATAGAAAGCATATTTCTGCTGGGGGGCAGCAGATCAGCAGTTTGCCTCCAGAGCCTCCCCAGCCCATGTCCTGCTGACTGAGTATAAATACTCAATGTTGGTCAAGGATTTTTCTCTTTTTGTTTCATTATGGAGTCATTTCTTGCTGGATAAAAGTAGAGAAAGGATGGAAGTGTAAAGAAATATGTTTTTAGGAGAAAGGCCTGATGACTCAAAGGAGTTACTGCGGCCACTTTAGCATGTTCTTGTGTTGAGAAGTGCTCTTAGTATCTGTCTTACTGAGTATTTTTCTGTCTGCTTCGGCCTTTTTTCCATCTGAAGTCAGTCTGATAGAAACCAACACTAAAGAAAAAAGGCAAAGCAGACCACTTTTGTAAAGAGCAGAATGGAGCAACCTATGTCCAAAGCAGGGCAACAGAGCTGGGAAACGGTCTGGAAAACATCTCATCCTGTGAGGACCAGCTGAGGGAGCTGGGGATGTTCATCTGGAGAAGAGGAGGCTCAGGGGGGACCTCACTGCTCTCCACAACTCCTGGATAGGAGACGGGAGTGAGATGGGGCTTGGCCTTTTCTGCCATGTCCCAAGCGAAAAGATGAGAGGAAATGTCCCTAAATCACACCAGGGAGGTTCAGTTTAGGTATTAGAAAAAAATTTACACTGTAAGAGTGATAAGGCATAGGAATAAGTTGCCCAGAGAGTTGGAGTCACCATCTCCAGGGTTCCAGAGCTGTCTGGAGGTGGCCCTTGGCAACATTGTTTTGGGGTGATGCTGGTGCTGGGGTGACAATGGGACCGGATGATCCTGGAGATCCCTTCCAACCTTGATTCTGTGTAGCACTGAGCAGTTGAGTTGCTGCCCCTTTTTCAGTCACAAAAGTAACTTAACAAAACACTGAAATTACATCTCTGATTACTCTTTTAAGGCTTATGAGATATTGTCTAAATTCACGGGATTTGACAAGTGGTGAAGTTGAGAAGCCTCATCTAAAATGTTAAAAAGGCCCCCAAAGAAATCCCAGAAGAAATAACTAAAAGTGACTCAGGGAAACTGATATATTTTCACTATTCCCTAGAGATTTCTCAGTTGGAGAAGATGGTTTATTAATGAATATGTGAAATCGTGGGACCACCCATTTTTTAGACTCCATTTTCACACGTTCTTTTCATGCACAAATACATAATAAACTTAGCTTTACCTCTGCCTTCCAAACCCATAGGAAATGCTTACTGAAAAGAAAGAATAGAGCTCAAGGCCAGAAACCTGTCAGTATTATAATGAGGAGATGCTCTGTGCTTCCTCACCCCTTGTGTCTCCAAGGGAATGTTTTCTCCTCCAAGGTGAAACTTTGGAGGGTGAGTACATGTGCGTGTGCACACAGAAATGCTAATGACAAAGGCTCAGCACCAAATCCTGTTCTTTCCCTCCACCCACAGCTGAAGCACTCTGGATGCACAGGCAGTGTCATCCTTGCCTGGAAAATGGCCACGTAAGAGCTCGCTGACCCAGAAATGGGAGAAACAAAATCAGTCTGTGAGTGGGTGACAGTGAATCTGAGGGCTCCCTGTGCACTGCTGCCGTGGGTGATGTTCTCTGTTGGCAGGTTCAGCCCTAATGATGACACCAGTGGGGAGACAAAATCGGAATGAGCATTTTGTGTCTTTGCTGACTCTTTTCCCATGTTCTGCAATGACTGGAAACAGATCTGGGTAAACAAAATTCTCAGTGCTCATTTAAGTGGCTGTGCTATCTTGAAAGCTTTGTGAAAGGAGGACAACAGTCTTTGTGCTTAACACCTTAAAGGATCAGTGAAATTAATGGTAGCCTCAACATCTTAATCCTTTCCTATTTTTCTTAATTTTATGGGAGGAGGCTGTGTTTTGTTTTTGCTTTTATTGAGAATTTTTTTTTGCCCTGCAAGTGATTCAGAAGAGTGTATGGTACATGTATTTATACAGTACTTATCACAGAATCATAGAAGGACTTGGCTTGGCAGGGACCTTTAAAATCATCTTGTTCCACCCCCTGCCATGGGCAGAGACACCTCCCACTGCCCCAGGCTGCTCCAAGCCCCAATGTCCAACCTGGTCTTGGACACTGCCAGGGATCCAGGGGCAGCCACAGCTTCTGGCAAACTGGTTCTAGTGCCCCACCACCCTCACAGGAAAGAATTTTTTCCAAATATCTAATCTAACCTTCATTTCTGTCAGTTTGAAGCCATTCCCCCTTGTCCTATCACTCCAGGCTCTTGGAAATTGTTAGTCTCCATGTTTCTTATAAGCCCACAATTATATCACCCCAAAGTCTTTTTTATTCTGAACAATCTCAACTCTTGCAGCCTTTCCTCCCAGCAGAGCAGCTCCATCCCTCTGCTCATCCTGGTGCATCCTCTGGATTTGCTCCAGCAGCTCCAGCTCCTTCCTGTGCTGTTCTCTGCTTTTTCAGAGACTTACAGAGTGGGAAGGCTCCCACACCATGTTCATGGGTAGCTTTTTGAGAAGGTCCATGTTAGAAATAGCCTCAGTAAAGCAATTTCATGCATTTGTACAGCAAAGCACGGCTGGTGCTAAGAAGTCATCAGTTTGTACCAGGGAAGTTGAAGAAGTTCAAGTAGTTAAACTATGTTGCCAAATGAACCATTAAATGCCAAAAGAGGAAAACATATCTTTCTAAAAAGCCAGACGGGTGTTTTGGTGCAGATGAATGTCCTCCCTAACTCCCTGAAGGAAATGCTATTGGTGTGTTGGGTGTGGGACTGGGATGTATGGCAGATAAACATCATGCACTTGTGTATGAACTTTCTTCTACTTTCTTTCCTTTCTGCCTCTTTACTCTCACTGTTTGCTGTCAGAACTGAATGAGAAGTTACCCTGTTCTGGTAGATGACCTATGTACTTCTGACATCTTTTTAATTTCTTTCCGCATATCTTATTTTCCATGGTAAATTTTGAGGAGCAATGTGTTTTCCCCTACATTGAGTAGATATTAACACAAGATAAAGAAACAACTGATTAGCTTTTGCAGTTTCAGTGTAAAACTTTCTGACTCCATTGTTGTGAAAATGAAATAGTTCCCCTTTCTCCAGCTCCCTAACTTGAAAATGTTGACTCTTTTGAAGAGATGAATACACCGCTATTTGAATATTTCAACTTTGAGGAAAAAATTAACTGAATTGAGTGCCAATGTAAATGTTTTCACATGAAACAGTGTGCGTGCACGTGCAGGGAAAATGCATTAAAGTGACAGTAGGTGGCTGAATGCATCAAAAGAAATCAGATTTGACGTACACTGAATTACGACAGCAGTGTGTTAACTTTTTATGTTGTGACTGGAAGGGGAAGAGATCTATCAGTATGCAAATTGACTTCATGCTAAACCAAGCATCTTCTAGTATGCAAAATTAAAGTGTGTGTACGAGGCTTGTAGTCCAATTCAGGTTCAAACGGTTACTTTGAAGTAACGTGTGTTGGATCAGTGGAAATTGTCACGGGTGAATACTGAGCAAACATCTGCAGGAAAGGTGGGATATGCTGGTCTGTTTTATTAAGAATCAAATTAGGAGTAACTTTTGCTGAGATAACCAGGTGCTGTTAAAAAATACGGGAATATATCTCCAGAGTAAGGTGACTAAAGGCTGTTAGGAGGAGGAGAAGGCTTGGGATGAGCTCGCGTGACAAAAGTAGCTCCGTGTTCACAAAGTGCTGCACAAACTGGCTGTGGTCATTCAGGCACATGGGAAATTCTGTGTACAGGGGCTCCCTGAGCAGGGAATGCAGAGATGGAATCAGGGGTGGGATGGAGCAAATTGTACATCAAAGGAAAGCACTGCAAGAATAAGCACGGGAACTTGTGCACTGCTCTGCCCACCTCTGCAATCATGGAGAAGAAACAGAAATCAAAATGCCCTTTGGAGCTTTTCTGGACTTGCTGATGCTAAAAGACAGAGATGGCGTAGCTTTCCAGAGTCTAAGTGTTTCTATTCTGAGGGTGACAGGGGAGCATTTCCTCTCAGCTTAACACTGAGGAAAGCTGGGAAATGTTCCTGTGCTGGCAACTGACTGGCCACAGGAAATATAGCCCACAGCCAGACACCGTAACTCTCTTTAACTCAGGCAAGTTATTTTTGGACCTGTCATGGTATCTGTCTCTTCCTGTTCCTTACCATACCTAGTGACAGGAGAATGGCTACAGGGTGCCCTGCTTGTGTGCTTTTCAGTGTGTCAGTGTAGAGCTCTCCGTGAGCTCTGGAAGCCTCTCTGTGCCTACAGGAGGATGGCACTCACCTGTGTTTTATTTTGCAGCCATAGGTGAGGGGTGCAAAATGTGGGTGACATCAGTTTAACATTGCTCCTTCACCTGGCCTAGAATAAGCTTCAGAATGCACTTTGTGTAGAGGAAGGAGGACAGATGTGGAGGTCCAGCTGTGAATTTTAAAGGTGCCTCTTACATTGCCCTGGATGCTGTGGAGAAGGAACTTTCTGCTGCCTCAGTTCTAGGACAGAGCAGAGTTGCTATCCCATTTAATTCCTTTTCATGCAGTCAGGAATGCCTGTCTTCTCTGGCAATAAACATTTGTTTTTATGGCACTTGCTCTGGGAGGCGGCCAGATTACTTTCCTATTGCCAGCTGTAACCTCTGCCTTAGTGTTCATCACAGCCAGGAATAAAGTTTTGTTGGTTTTGTTGCTGTTGTTGCTGTTTTTTTGTTTGTTTGTTTTGTTTTGTTTTTGTTGTTGGTTTCTTTTCTTTTCTTTTCTTTTCTTTTCTTTTCTTTTTTCTTTTCTTTTCTTTTCTTTTCTTTTCTTTTCTTTTCTTTCCTTTTCCTTTCTTTTCTTTTCCCTTCCCTTCCCTTCCCTTCCCTTCCCTTTCCTTTCCCTTCCTTTCCTTTCCTTTCCTTTCCTTTCCTTTCCTTTCCTTTCCTTTCCTTTCCTTTCCTTTCCTTTCCTTTCCTTTCCTTTCCTTTCCTTTCC
>VZRL01000894.1:145512-196618 GCA_013397895.1 Origma solitaria | reverse complement strand
CTCTTCTCTTCTCTTCTCTTCTCTTCTCTTCTCTTCTCTTCTCTTCTCTTCTCTTCTCTTATCTTCTCTTCTCTTCTCTTCTCTTCTCTTCTCTTCTCTTCTCTTCTCTTCTCTTCTCTTCTCTTCTCTTCTCTTCTCTTCTTCTCTTCCTTTTTCTTAACAAAATCCCAACAAACAGCAAAGTATCCCAAGATAATAATCAGTTTGCAAGCAACAAAGTAATTAGCAGCTAGTGAAATGCACCTTCTAGTTATTTCTGGTGTGGATCTATGTTCACTAAAAAATGCCACGGCTCTGCTGAGAATGATAAGCCCCTTCCCTGCTATTTATTTATTTTTAGAAATGGCTGTCTGCCCGCTGGGTACAGGATTTGAGGATCTGGACTTGTGTCTCCAATAATTGCACCAGGCAGGCACTCCGTGCATGGATTTAACTGTGGCAACACAAGTTAAATACAACCGATGTTGGGTGGTTTAATCATTTTTCATATTACCTGGTCTTGCAGTTTAAATGGTACTGAAAATGCAGAATATTACCTTCCACATTTGATGGATAGAGTTGCTCCAATGATGTTTCGTGATCCAAGTAAAACTGACAAGTGCATAACAAAGAACAAATAGAAAATAAACCTTCACTGCCCACAAATTGGGTGTGAGCTGTGTACAATTTGAGGAAGGAAGTCTTGTCTCTTGTTGCAAATCGTTTGCACATTCCAAATTCTTTCTTTTGCCTAATGAAAAGCATCTCATCAAACACGCTTTACATCTGAAATCAGTGCACATTTAACCAAGAGTTAATTAAGTTAACAGGGTTTAGAAATGAACATAATGCGCAGTTTGGAATTTTCATTCTGGCATGATTTGCATTTGGCTGAAACACCGTGTAATTGGCAAAGCCCCACGAAGGTGTGTTGCTCTTTTCATGCTCTAAATGAATGTTAACTATGCTCTGGGCTTTGCATGACTTAATTAGTTAATTTTTTCTGGACATCCCTACAACATGAGTGTGTCCAAAACTAAAAAGAATCCAGCTGTGGGGGCAGTCAAAGGAAGAAGAAAAGAGGTTACTGGGTTAACAGCAGTTTGGGGAAAGAAGGGAGCAAAGAGATGCTGCATCTGTGTGCTTTAGTTGCAGAGGAAACAGTAGGAAACCAAACCCTAATAGACCAAGCATTCAAACTGCCTCGTTTTGCCAGGGGCCAAACGGTACACTCTGATTTACTCATTAAATGGAGGCTTTTACTCCCCTTTCAATCCTTAAATAGATGTACAGTGCTGGGGGAAAAAAAATTTGAAACTTCAGATAATTCTCTTTTCAGTGTTTGCCATGTTCCCCCACCTTTTACCGAGCAAACCAACAATGAAATAATGAAATGGTGATGCCACCAAGAACTCTGTTATTAGAAATAACAGGATCATAGCACGGGATATCCACCATGCTTCTGGGAGCCCTGAGGAAGGCTCAGAAGGGCCACACTGCCTGAGGGAGCAGAGGACATGTGCAGGGAGCTGGGACCAGCCCTGAGCAGTGGCAGGACAGGATGGAGGCAATGTCTCTCTCTGCCGGTGATGTATGGCAGGGATGCCCAGCTCAACAGAGCAGCTGGTCAGAGAAAATCCAGGCTGTCAGGACAGGTTCCAGTTTCCTCTTCCTACCAATGTCTGCTGCCTCAATTTCCTCCCCCAGCAAAGCCCTTCTAGCAAGGTCCTGAGCCGCTGCCCCTCCCAAGATCTGTGGTCTCTCATCCAATGCAGAACTGTACCAGTTCATTAATAAAAGGACAGAGCCAACTTTCTTCTGGAACTTGCTGCTCTAGAGCTGGTTTTGTTTACCTGTGCACACTTTGGCCAGCTCACCTTGCACCCAGCCAAGGGTGTCCTTCTCCTCTTTTCCCAGGGAATAAGGGACAGGACAAAAGGAAACGGCCTCAAGCTGCACCAGGGGAGGTTCAGGTTGGACATCAGGAAGAGTTTCTTCATCAAGAGGGTTGTCAAGCATTGCAAGGGGCTGCCCAAGGAGGTGGTGGAGTCCCCATCCCCGGAGGTGTCCAAGGAATGATGATGTGGCACTCTGGGCTGGGGACAAGGTGGGCATCGGGCACAGCCTGGAGTTGATGATTTTGTTTGAAAGTCTTTTCCAACCTTTTTGATTCTGAGATTCTGTGAGCCAAACAGCAGCTGTGTCTTTTCCAAATGGGCTGCGGTCATCCTGCAAGGGTGTCACTGCCCATGAAGGAGACTCTCCATCCCTGGAGAGGAAAACCCAGCTTCGGGAATGTCCCATGCTGTTATCAGGCTGAACGAGATAAATCGCAGTGTTGGCATAGGCAGGAGTGAGTGCATCATGCCACTGGGCTATGTGTGTGGTTATATTTAGGTTTTTGGGTGTCTGAGAGCAATTTAAAGGACTTTCCCTAGAATCTAGGCTTGTAAAATTTGAAAAAAAACCAGCAAAAACCCAACCCGTAGAACAAATCTAGCTTCAGGTGCAGAAACGTTATTTTTGTGCATGGAGTTCTGTGTAATCCGTTGTTTATCGCTTCACATTTCTCTTCGGCCTTTTTCTTTCTGCTTTCTTTGTGTTTACGGCCTCCCAGCCTTATTAGCGCGGCAGTGCCGTGGTGCCTGGCTGGTGGTGACAGGCTGTCACAGCGCTGCAGATCTCATCTGCCCACTGCAGGGCCCCGGCAGTGACAAACACTGACTCATCGCCGGCGCCGGCCCAGAACCGCGGCTGGGCAAAATCACAAACTCGACCTCTGAGGAGGACCCGAAACTCCTCCAGCTCCTTCCCTCCCCCGTTTCTGTCTCTTCCACTCACCCCTGCTCCCACAGCCACTGCTCCCAACGTGGCTGAAGCGCATTCCCTGGGCTGCAGCGGGTGCCGCGCTCCGGCGCCGTCGGAAGATGCCGAGGGCTTTTTGGGGCCCACGCAACGGAGCAGCCATTAATGGACCTTAATTTTTTCTGCTTTTTTCTTTTCCCCAGCTGGACTTCATCTCTCTCTCCACACAGATGTGTTCTCTAGGAATACTGTTGTTCCCAGCGCCAGTTGGGCGCTTGGAGAATGCTGGAGGAGCGGTGAATTTTGCACACCCCTAGGACGGGTTAGAGACAGCGACTTTACTGCTGCTGGTGCAGCTTAAAGCAGATGGAAGAAAATCTGAAAGCTTCATTGCATTCAGTGCCTTAAAAAAATAAATAAATCAGTTCTGTGGTTATTTCTTCGCTGGAAGTTATGGATGGTGGTTGTGCTGCAGCGGAAAACACTACATCAAGTTGATGGGAAGAACCTAGAGGAGGTGAATGGTGTCACTTGCCAGGGGAACTAATTTTATTTTCCAGAGAGGGAAGAAAAAGGAAGGTCATGCAGTACAAAGCTGGGCAGAGGCTGAAATTGCATTTCGCCACTTAATTAACAAGCAGCCAATCTATAGCCTGTAGCTGTCCTGCAGCCCCATAATTGGGAGCTGGACGCGTTTGTTCCAACCCTCACACCTCCCCACACATGGCACAAGGTACCAGAGTGAGTGACAGATCACCTGTGCTGTCACGTGTGCCACCCCTAGCTGATCAATTTAATTCCCTAATTCATTATTGATAGGTTCTGAGGCCTCCATTGCTTTCATTTTTAATATTTAATTTTAATTAATGATTGGAGGAAGGCAATGGTTTATTTGGAAAAAAAAAAAAAAAGGAGGGATAAAAGAGCTTTCTTTAATTAAGCCTGCTATTTGGACTTTTTTGGGGGTGTATTTGAATGAATATTCCAGAGGACTTTATTAAAAAAAAGAAACACATAAGACACCAGTCTCATAAAAACAACGAAAATGGAAAAAGCGCTGATGAAAAACACTAAGAAAGAGAGGGCAGGTGAATCTGGGGGAAGAGCATTTCAACAAATGGATTCCTGCTCTCCTCAGAAGGTCTGCTTCCTAACCTGCATCTGCAGGCAGCACTGACTGGAGAAATGAGATGACAGCTACTCCCCCCCTGCTCTGACTGTGCCCCTGAGGACTAGAAGATGTTTAATTTGATATGCTTTTGAGTCCTCCCCGCACTGTCTCCAATCTCTAGGGATATTTTATCACTCAACACTGTTAAAATTTAGATGTTGTTATCCTGCAACCTCAGCTGAGTTTGTGCTTCAGTTTTTTTTCTTTGTCAAAAGGTAAAGCAAGTGGAGGATCCAAAATATGCATAGACCTAAGCTTTTAAGGGCAAGATATAAGCAAATATAGTAAGCAAAGGCTTCTGCATGCTCCAGGTTCTGCTTTTCCATGGATCAGTGGGTTAACTAAAGCCTATGAGAAGGCTCTTGGTGGTGTGATGGTTGTGACAGGTATTAGATTGGAGGGAAAAATAGACAAAAAGAACTATCATTCAAAATGACATGAGGTTGGTGCTTACAAAAGAGAAGAAAAATCCTGAGCTTAGGCAGAAAATGTTACTCCTGGTTTGCTACTGCTTCAGGTTTACTATTATTGGTTTACTATTATCAGATGGATGCTCAGCCTTTTCTTCTCATGTTTATTTATTCATATACTTTAAAAAAAAAAAAATCAATTGCCCCCTCCTGAATGAGAAAAAAGAAGAGCTAAAATTAAGCCTAACAGCATCTTTGCGTGATCATGGTAATCTCCTGGTGTTTATAATTTTTCAGGACTATGGGAAAGACCTTGAGATTGGATGGATCCCCTTCATGTTTTTTGATAAGCCAATATTTGGGTGGACATTTCATTACAGGAGGAGCTGATGGTAGGCAGGTGGATGATGTACTGTAAAAAATAAGCTGCCAGAAGCAGCCCTGGTTGTAAAAAGCTGCCAGAAATTGCCCTTGCAGCAAATAAGACCTGCTTGGATAACAGTGGAACACCAACCCCATTAGCCATTGTTTTTAATGCTGCTGCAACCTGATAGGAAAGGAGAGGAAGCAGCTCACTGGACCTAAGACATGCATGAAGGTGTCTCTATTGTGTGGTTTTCACCTGTGGAATATTGCCAGCACTTTATTTTACCTTAAATAAAAGGGAGGGTGGAAGGGAATTGTGTAGGAGAGGGAGCAGCAACACCTTGTCCCGTGAGGTACCTGTGCGTTCAGTTCCAGCCTTGGTGTTGTGATATCGTAATTCCAAGTGTCAACACTCTCAAGATTTTCTGAGAATGCATATCTGCCTCCTGGAAATCTAGGGAGAGGGAGTTTAGGGTGTCCCGAATGGAGAAGGCCTGGAGGATGTTGTTTGTGCTCTTCTCTGAGAACAGGTTGTCCATGATGCTCCTGCAAAGCTCACATCTCACTACCATCATTCCTGTTTAGATTTATCATCGCCAAGAAGTCCATTGATGCCTTCAAGTATTTCTAGTTTTTTCTCTTCATGTATCTGTAACTTGCTGTAGTTCTGTGTGTCTTACAAAGTGCTAAAATCCTCTGTTCCAGCACCTTCAGCCAAACAGGGCTCTCTGAACACAGATTCAGGGACATATTCATTGCCTTAGGGCCCGAAAATATGTAAACAGCTGTGGTATAGGGGGAGCAGAAAGCTCATGACCCAGAGTCCATTTTGAGTGTTGTCCCTGACGGGGATTTTTGCTTGCCTGAATGGACCGTGAAGGCCTTGAATAAGTTTGTCCACATTTTATACTCCTAATTTGTTTTGGGCTCTGTTTCAGGCATCACCATAAACAGTCATATGGTTCAATTCCTCTTCACGAAATATAAACTGAGATTCAGGTTAGCATTTCACAATTCCACAATTTTTACTTTTTACATTATCTACAACAATGCAGCCTTGTTTCCCAGTTCTGCTGCAGTCTCAGAAATTGCACTGCCTGAGTTTATATTCACATTTCATTTTCAGGACTGTGCTCACAGGATAGAAAAATAATTAAATAATGATGCTTTAGCTTTAGAGGCAGTACTGCTGTACGGGAAAGATTAACAGCAAATTCTGCAAGTGTGGGGTCAGAACAGACAATGTTTTTGAGCCTATTCCTAATTTTGGGGAAGCATAGAGGTGTAGGAAGATATTTATAATCTGGAGACTAAAAATAATTCCCTAATTTGTCTTCAAAACTTCTGTTAGAGGTTGAACCTAGGTGGGCGCACAGGCTTCTTTCTTATTTAGAGCTCAAATGTTTAGTGTTTAGTTGAATCCAAAGGTTCTTTTGGAAGCACATGGAACCACAGTGCTGAGGGGGATGCAGAGAGGAAAATCTGTATTTGAATTCCTCTGGCTGAGACACTGCTCAGTGTGAGCTGGGTTAGGTTTTTTCCTTTTCCCTGGAACATTGCAATAAGGAGCCTCTCTCCTTTTTGATAAGATTGACTTGCAAATAGATTAGTTTGAAGAACTCAGAATAAATGAAATCTGCAAAGGTTCCTCTTCCCTCTTAGGGTTAATCTCACCCCCTTACACTTTCATTTTCATGCTGCAATATCAACCAAGACTTGACTACACTAAAATCAAAGCAGCTGGGGAGGGGAGAATAGGGGAAAACAAACAGAAGGTCACTCATTGTATTTATTCTTGCACATATTTGCTTATTTTTCCTCCCCTAATGCTTCCTTTATACGATTTTTAGCAGTTTCCATCAGGTGCTACATTATCTGATGCAGTGTCATTACATTGTAGAGATTGCAGCACTTCTGCAGTTTCCTGGATGTCATTCTGCCAGATATGTGAGCCTACAGCAGTTTGCATTTGTTACCCTTTCTGGTGTGCTCAAAATACCTCCCAGTATTCATGTACAGATATGAAAGATTGCTTCCCATAGAGATGAATTGAACCAGCTTGTCATACCTATAAAAATCAATGTATTTTTGGAAAGGGTAGACATATGAGGAATAAACCAGAATCCAAATATTCTCAGCATTTTATAGTGCTGTCAAAACCCTGAATTATTGCGACAGAAGTCATGGATCTTAAAACGAGCGTTTTCAGTGTAGTCTCCATTTTGGTGGAAGGAATCTCCAATTAGGAAGGCTGGGATTTGTGATTCCGCTGGTAATGTCTGCATTTCACATACAACTTGTGCTATGTGTCTTGTTCCATGACATCTGCCTGTGATTAATCATCGCTTTCCTCATGACTCAGAAAGAAATACAAATGTCTGAGAAATAAAAAATGTTTTTCTCCACCCTTGTCCTTTCTCTGTAGGTCTTTGCGGAACATGTACATCTGCTTTTTTTTAACTTTTTTTTTTTTTTCCCCCAGAGCTGTGTTTTCTATTCCCTATGCTGTTTTACAGTGGCAGTGAATGCACAAATGCTGCACAGCACCTGGGGAAAAATCCTCACCTGCAGCATGCTCAGCTCCTGCTCCCTGCTTGGCATAAAACTAGAGGCAAGCCAAGGCAGAGGAAATAAAGAAAATCATGTATTTCACGGGAGAAGGCAGTTTGTTGCAACAGATCTATCTCATTAGTGCTGTGATGACATTAGATGCCAGGATATTCTGTTTTAACTAGATCATAAATTTGACTTCGCCTAAAGGATTCATCATCAGTGATGTCTCTGTTCCAGTAGCTTCTTTATGGTTTGCAATCTCAGCTTCGGCCTTCCTCCTCCCAAGACAGGTTTTATCCAGAAATGGGAACTTGGTACTCTTGTAAATTAGGATTGGAGTGCAAAGCTGGATTTTTGTTGCCTCCTTCCTGTTGACAAATGTTCTTTCTTTTAATCAAGCTAGCTGACATGGAAATTAATTAAACATTAGCTGAATTGGTGAACTAAGCATTGAAATCCTTTCCTTGTGAAAGGAAAAATCATTTCACCTGGCAGGTGTTTAACAGCCATTTGATAGGTCAAGACTGAAGGAAAACGGAATAATTTTGCTTTATTAAAAATGGAGGAAATCAGCAAAATTGTTCTTGATCATCTTTTCTGTAGTAACCACTTTCCTGATAAAAATCTCATTCTCCAACTCAGCAATTACAAATGTCATTTTACACTCTTCAGGGGAAAAATCAGGCAGACAGAAACACAAGAACAAGTAGTCAAAGTAATAAATCATTTTAAAGAGAAGTGATATGGCAAACCATTGCATACTGGTAGCTTTACCTAACTACTACCCCAAAGCTATTGATGACATTCTTGAGTATTTATCAGAATTTTATATTTTTAAGTGAATCCCATGGTAACACCACTGTTTTAACTGTGCACTTGCTTGTGCAGCTGCCTCCCAGGGTGGAAGGGAGGCTTATAATTGGAATTTGATTCTTGAGTGGCATCTCAATGCTTCTAAAAAATAAAAAATTTGAGTAATTTCAGCTGATTGCTGCTCTAAGCTGCCCATTTCACAAGTTAGATAAGTACAAACATGGTCTGAGGTAGATGAAATGTTCTAAAGCATTTATGGCTTTACCCTCACCAAGCCAAACTAATTTTCATTGAAAATTTCCTGTACATATGGGATTTTTTTTTTATTACTGTAAAAACTCTGCTATTAATCTATTAATTTTTTTTTCATATCTTCAGGGAAAAGTGTGCTGAAAGGCAAAATTCAAATGGTGAGGTTAGTAAGAGTAAGCTGAAGATGCCAAGGTCTCAGTTAACACAAAGTCCTTTACTTTTCCCATAAGCACAGCTGGATAATTTTAGGATCACAGATACAGCATTAAAAAAAAAATACAACTGCAATGACCACTTTCACAGTAATGAGCTCAGAACTCCTTTTTTTATCCATGGGATGCTTTACTGGGGAGTTCCTCACTGTACTTGCCTGCTCACAGTTCAGTGGGGCTCTTTTGGGTTTGTTTTGTTCTCTCCTCCCTTTGGCAGGTCTGACTTCTCCAGCTTGTGCGAGCCCTTGTGATCCAGGAAATCCCGAGAGATGGAAGTTGCACTTTGGAAAAAGGGCTAATTTTCACTCCATAACAATCCCAGGGAATATAAAAGGAACTCTTTGAAGCAGATCCCACCAGCCCATGGGGCTGTGTGAGTTCAAGTCGTGGCACCCCCTTCCAGAGAATATTCCTCTGCCAGGGCCTAGGACAGGATTCCTCCCTGCAAGGAAGAGAACCACTGCCTTTCTTCTCCATGGGCGTGTGTGAAAAGTAGCCTCCAATTAAGATATCAGACAACATTTCAGAGCAAACACTGATGTCTGTACATAAGGGAGAGAGCTCTTGGCAGCTGAATAACAATACCTCCTCAGTCCACTGCCTTTTGAAATGGAAGCACAACTTCCCTTCTTATCCTTATCTGAACTGTGCTTATGAGACAAGAAACATCCTTTCTGCTTTTATTTTCTCATGTACTCAGCATAATCTGATAAAAGTGAAAGAATCAAAATCCATCACCTGATGTGGAGAAGTATCATTTACTGCCTTATTGAGCTCTCAGTCTGCAGCTGCCCAGACAGGCTTTTCCTGAGGAGGTTTTAACCTGAGCTTTTCCCTCCAGATGAGAGATGTCCAGTGGTGTTTGGGGTGGAGATAATTCTCTTCCAGGCATGGCTTCCTTCGTGCACAGAATAGTGGAATGGTTTGGGTTGGAAAGGACCTTAAAGCTCATCCCATTCCACCCCTGTCACAGGCAGGGACACCTTCCACTGTCCCAGGGGTCTCAGAGCCTCATCCAGACTGGCCTTGGACACTTCCAGGGATCGGGCATCCACAGTTCCTCTGGGCAGCCTGTGCCAGGGCCTCATGTGGGCTGTCCACAAAAAAAAAAAAAGAAAAAAAAAAAAGTGCATTTCCTTTCAAACATTTTCCTTGGAGAGGGATTAATTTTAAAACACATTTGGCTCTGGGCGTATTCATCCTGTCTCCCAAACTGTCTGGTGGGCTAAGGACATTGAGGACCCGGCAAGTATTATGGCTGTGCCCCTTAACACGTGGCCTGATATTCCAGGTTTCCCCTTCGGCATGTGAAGGACTGATGCAGGGAAATCCACTCAGTTCCACAGGGAACAGCTTTGTTAGGTGTGTGAGTGGCCCCTGAGAAATGATTCATGTACAATCATGCTCTTTACACATTTATTTCCTCAGTGCTTTCCCTTCTCTTGGTAGATTTACTGTAATTATCCAGACAACAGCTGAATCCTGTGCTCCTCAGCCCACATCAAGTTCTGCACATCCTCTGGGTGGGATGTACACCATGGATGCCATCTGTGGATGATGTCTGCCCTCCCTGTGATCCATTCCTGTTCATGGGCTGTGCAATCCCACAATTGGGATGTTGATAGCTCACCTGGGCTATCCCTTGCCCAAGGAGAGGATTCCTTGACATCTGGACCATTTCTGAGGGATGCTGAGCTTTTCCTGTGCTTCCTGCTCTCAGGGGAACTGTCCTTCTGAACTGAAACTAAATCCAGACAATCAAACCTGTGGTGGATGAAACAAATATATTCTCTCTTCTATTCTTCACTTTGAAGACTGCTGGTTTACCTTTCAAAATATTTTCTTATTTAGACCCAAAAACATCCACTCCTTCAGCCTTTCTTTCCACGCTGTTTTCTAGACCTTCCCATATCATCATGTCCAGCTTTTGATACTTTAGTTATTTGTTGATCCAGGTCAATACTCTCAGCATTTAACTACTAAATTCAAACGATATGTGGCCAAATTTAGTTATGTCTTCAGAGAGATGAAAAAGATCCACATGCTTATTGATATCTGCAGCAGTCTCTGGTGTGGTTTTCAAGCCCTGGGATGAAAATTTCTGAGTTTTGTTGCTCGTGTTTGCTGTGTAGCACAGAACTACTGCTGATATAAACCCATTTTCTTCCCAGGGTGGTGGTAACCAAGCAAAACTTCTCATGGCCAGTGGCATTTTGGTCTCTTGGCATCTGCTGTGGACCATGTCTTCAGTACAGAATGATGACCTTTGCGTAAAATACTTTGTCTGGTACCCTGAAAAGTATGTAAAAATGCCACCTGCCTTTGTTCTGTCATTCCCACTGCTCCAGCATACAAAAAAAAAAGAATTTTTTGTTCTGCTTCTTTGAAATCTCAGACATTTTGATATGAGAAGTTTCAAGATAAGGGGCAGAGCATATTTTGTACTAAACTGTCACAACTGATGGAAATGCTGAGGATGCTCATTACATCAGAGAGCCCTGGCTGGGCTCAGCCTCTCCCTTCACCAGCCTTTCCTGCTGATGGACTTGGATCCATATTTGGGTCTAGAGGTTAATTTATAACTGTGACTACCTGGATCTGCTGGTTAGGCAGAGGAAGCTGGAAAAGGAAACAATGAGAAAGGAAACAATGAAAAAGCATTTACTGAAGCCTGCTGGGTGATTAGGTGGGTCATAGACATGAATTAGATTTTAAACTCTTTATTTTTAGAACCCTGGACATTTGAGTCACGGAGATAAAAGATTGTCTTTTCAGCAAGACAGGTGCTTGCTGTCGAGAGAGGGATCATGGCAGTTCAGCAGGGAGTGCTTTGCCAGCCTCAGGAGCAGCTAGCATTCACCAGGATGACCAGCAAAATCAGAAATACAGGGGACAGAAAATAAAAGATCTTTAGTGGGACTGAGTTTTTAGCTGGCACACTCTTCGATACGATGGGATTCTGTGTAGTTTCCAGAATATCTGCACTGAAAATAATAAAAATGCTTTAGTGTGGCTGCTGCGTTCACTGAAGAATTCCCTTCGCCAGATATTTTTAGGCTAATATTCTATTTGATCATCTGCAAAACTTAATGCAGCCCTGGAAAACAAACGGGAGATGACATTTTGGTTGTTCTCAGACACAGTGCCTCGCATCTCAAAAAGATGGTAATATTGGAACAAGAAGTGTTTGGTTTTGCTGTGGTTCTGCTGTTGATAAATGTTCTGTCTTTTCATCTTGCTTCAGGAAGAAAGCATGAATTAAACATTAATTGAACTGTATTGACTGCCAACATGCAGAAATCTTATTGTAGACATTGGAGAGTGCAGAAGGCTGCAGGGCAGATTGCTGTTTCTTCATTGATTATTTCAGTGGTAAAAAAGACTTGTTGACAGAGTGCTGTTCTTATGTGAATGATATTTACTTCCCATAGTATTCCTGCAGAGGTGAGAAATACAGCAAAGACAGCGTGCAAGAGATGTTCTGTGTGACACTGTGGGGCAGGGAACAGCGATCTCACCTTCCATTTTCATTTGCCTCGAATAACATTAATGGTTTTGGCATTGCTGAGAGAAAGATTTAGTAAAAATTACATCCTATGAGTGACTGTGAATTTTCTTTGCTGTTTGCCTTTATTTTTGGGGTTTTTTTTTTTGTTGCTGCTGCAAATCTCTGTGCCTTTCCCTCCTCGTGGCTCTTCCCCTTGTACAGTAATAGTCTTTCCAGTACCCATAGTAACGCAGATTGAAGGTGACGGGCAAAGAATCCCAAAGCTGAGATTCCTGGCCGAGATGACGGCACCGGAATTTAAACGAAACACAGAGTAGGCTCTGCAGGAAGAGACCCCTTAAGCACTGGCTCAGGGGGGTGAATGGAGGATTTTAAGGCATGCTGTGACTTGGAGATTTCCATAATGTACCTATGGAAGGGAATGTGCCTAAAGGGATGCTTTTGCTTTTTGGGGCTGGACAGCCAGGTTTTGCAAACAGCCTAAAAATAAATATAGCTCCGGCAAACTGCTGGTGCTCAGAGCAGGTGGTCATATACTGCATATGGAAAATAATGAATCCCCCACAAAAATTGCACAAAAAGGCTTTTCTGGATGATATTTTTGCTTTTTTTTCCCATAAGGGTTATTGCCATTAACCCTGTAGGATGCAGAAGCATTTTAACAGTAAATCACACACGATTTTCATTGCTTCCCACTGCAATACAGACCACTAAATAACCCTTTTCTCCCTGTCATTTTTTCCTTTTTTAACATAAACTCGTAAGAATTAATACTAGAAATTCTGCAGGAGTTTGGATTTCAGTGATACTGAGCATTTAACACCTGTGCTGACAAATCCTTTGGAGCCACAGTAGGTAAAAATCCTTTTTTAATCTCCCATTCCAATTGTGTTCATCATCACCTTGCTTAAGTTTTTACAGTTGCTAACAAGAGTATAATGCACCTTGTACAAGCTTTCCATATTACTGAGCCTGGATTTTCGTGCTTCTCTCCTCCCTCCCATGCATTTTCTGATTGCATTCGCTTCTTGCTGAGTTGCAGTGGCCGCAAACATTTGCTCTAATTCTCAGGGCAAGGGTGATGCATGAATCAGTGGACTTAAATCCCCATGTATCTCATGAAATCAGCCTTAAGTATAAGCAAACAGCCATAGGTATAGGAAAGAAAGATTAATTTATCCCCTCATTGAGAGAAGTCCATCTCCCAGGATTGCCAGTCAGGCTGGTTGTTGGTGAATTACTGATGGAGAAATTCAATAGTTTGCTTCAGGAATACAGAGCTATAAAAAGGGGCATTTTTGAGACATTTTTGCAGCATCTCTTTTGCCTCTTTCTGGAAACTTCAGGCATCAGGTGCTCAGCACAAGCATGGAAATGGATTCTCGATTGTGTGTCATTTGTGGCAAATAGAATGGATGCCCTTGCATAAAATGCCAAAGCCAGCTTATTTTATTTGGAGAATATAGAAGATATTTGGAGTCTGAATAGCCTCTCCTTCCCTGCTAGAGGAGAAAAGGCACAGATTGCAGTGAATCTAAATGTACCTGGTGAAGACAGCAGATTAACACATCAACACACATCCAACTCGGCCTAATTATTGCTTAGGTCCTTTATTAATGTTAGGTGATTCGACTGGGATTAAAATCAAATCACAGAATCATTGAGGTTGGAAAAGACCTCCAAGGTCCCCGAGTTCAAGCCGTGCCCGATGGCCACCTTGTCCCCAGCGCAGAGCACTGAGTGCCACGGCCAGGCCTTGCTGGGACACCTGCAGGGATGGGCACTCCAAACCTCGCTGGATGGCTGAAGGTTTCTCAGCCTAGGAAAGCTCTGAGCACTCTGAGCAGGGAGACACTGCCACATCTTCTCTCTGCTCCCATTTGCCGAGTGTAATTTTTTGTTTAAAAGAGGGGAGTTCGATGTGAGCTGAAGAAAACACATCCTTGCTGTTATTCAAATTAGTATTTGTCTGATAGCTCTGAGCACTTTGCTTACTCTGCCTTGTAAAACGCCTGAGTTCATTCAATCAAACATTAATTCAGTCCTCAAAAGATCCTTGTGCTCCAGATTGATTGTATGGTTTGCATTAAAGCGGCACACTGGTGTAATCCCAACTGCTACAAGCAGCTGCTTTTAATTGTCTCCAATGGTGCCCTGTCAAAAATTGATCCTCATCTTATTCTGAAACCGCAGTCACTACTTTCTAATGTAATTACCCAGGTGAGCCCCAGAAAGGAAGATAAATGCATGATTATAAATTCTAGCATACAAAATCAAGGAATTATCAGTATGAAGCATAAAAACCTGAACTGTCCTTTTCTTCCTTTTGTTTTTACATGCATTTATGATGGAATAGTGAACTGCATTTAAAGTTCTGCAGCAAAGACCATCTTTCTGTTTGAATGAGCAGTAACACCCTGGATATCTCTGAAATCATCAATGTGTGCTGTTGCTTAAATGAAAGTATGAGGCCTTTTGAAAGTTGATTTTGTAATATAGTGATTACATAGAGGTTTTTTTTTTGTCTGTTCACTGCAAATACTCCACATGAGGTTTAGAAAGGATGATTTGAATGCAAAGTCACTGCTCTGGTTACACTTTATGCAGGACATGACTCTCCATTTTCCCAAAGTCAACAACTCCATGATGCAAAAGAGTCTGAGAAAGGTTATGAATTTCGGCCAGCAGTAATTTTTACCTGAAAGAGAAGTTTGGACCGGTGTTGGGAATATTTCCTTCAATTGCTTTGAAATCTGTGGGATGTGCTGTGCTAATTGGAGAAAAGAAATAATTGCTTTTTGGGGGGAATTTTGCTCTCATTAGTCAAGGTATTTTGCTGTGGTTACTGTAAGAAAAGGTAGTAAAGAAATTGCACATGTTTCACAGGCCAGAAATGTTCCTTTCCAACAGCAATTCCATGTCAGCCAAGAATAATTTAAAGAGAAATGGTATTTGCTGCCATTTACTGAGCATTGTTATCAATAATGTCCCTGTGTTTGCAAATCATAGAATTACAGAATGTTTGGGATTGGAAGGACCTTAAAGATCATCCAGATCCAACCTCTGCCATGGGCAGGGACACCTCCCACTGTCCCAGGCTGCTCCAAGCCCCAGTGTCCAACCTGGCCTTGGACACTGCCAGGGATGGGAATAGCCTTCTAAATATTTATTTTTCTGCTAAGACCTTTCAGCTGAAATCTCCAGTCTTAGATGCCCAGAAACTGCAGAAATTTCTGTTCAGGAGGCCCTGGATCAGTGAGCACTGAAATTTGCCTTGGTTTTTCTTGTGCAAGGATGAATTCACCTCTACACAGGAATGGAATATTTCTATTTATTTACTGATTAATTTAATAAGGCTCAAATACCAGTTTGTCACTATAATGCAATGTATCATTAAATATGAAAAATGGGAGGGATACGTGCCTTTGAAACTCTTGCTGGGAAGAAATTAAATTAGTGCTCATACATTATGCTTTTTGTATAATCTGCTTTCTGTTTGCATCTAATTGCCATTAACGTGGGGGTTTTTTGTGTTAGAAAAGTATAAACAAACACCTTATTGGAAACCCAGTGTGGAAGGATTTTATAGCTCAGTGGAAAATATTTAACTTCAATGTTGCTGAAATTTCTTAGTATTACTAATCTTTTAACCTATTTAGGAGTTGAAACATTCTAGAAAGCCATGCAACATCTTCAAGGAAAATGTGTAAAATTAATGCTTTTTGTCTGCTTTTCCCCATTTTATTAGTGGTAGCCTTGAAAAAATATAATTTATTTCCCATTTCTTATATCCTGATTTAGATATTCCCTTATATTTCCATTTTGCTGCATATTCATTGCAGTAACTCCGATGTTTCTGCAGTTTATTGTCTCACCTTTTATTTATTTGAAAACAAAACATATGATTTAAACCTGCAGCATTCTTAATTAGCTGAACTCCATCCATTGTTTTGTCCTGAAACATTATTCTTTGCTCTTTAGATCCGATTCATTGCAGGCATGTGTCTTTTTCAAGTGACAGTTGACGATTCCTGATATTTTTATTTTTTTTTCCTCCACAAGCTAATGCTATTAAACCTGGGTTTGGTGGTTTTGTTGGGTTTTTTCCTCTCTGTCTCTCTTTCTTTTTTTTCTTTTTTTTCCCCCCATCTTATTTCTTTATTTTATTATTTTCTTTTTTTTTTTTTTTTTTTTTTTTTTTTTTTTTTTTCCAAATTTTCCCAGGCAGCTTCAATTTGCAAAGGCTGAGCAGGTCAATCCATTGTCCTTGCTGGCGGCCCCAGATGCTGCTGGGCTGCTGCACAATAGGAGCCTTTGGGGGTCAGAGCCTGCATGTGGCTGATAAGGGAGCTGTTCCAGCCTGGAAAACACCGTGATTAGTGAGCTTCACTCTGCCTCAGCGTGGGGCTGGAGCCCAGTGGCAAATCCTAAAGATGCCACATTCTGGGATCCCTTCTGCCTCATCTTTTTCTTTAAGGATGGAGGCAGCAAACTCAGGCATTGCTGCGGCGTGGGTTTTTTGAAATTATTTTTACTGAAATCAATGGTAAATAAGATTAAAACCTGTAATAAATAGCAGAGTGTGTGTGAGGGGCAGATTTCAGATTTGCTGCCTCATTTGCAAGCACAGCATCTGCACAGTTCTGCTTTTTCTGACATGAAGGAGCTTCCATTTAGGACCCAACCTCCCTCTCCTGGCCCTGGGATGGACCATGCCCTTGGCAGGGCAGTGGGAAAGGTGAGAAAAGCCCTGGGGGTTGGGACAACAAGCTGGACACGAGGCCACAGTGTGTCCTGGCACCACAGGTCCTACAGCAGGTCCCTGTTGGGCAGGAGGATGAGCAACAACAAGAAATGAGCCTGGGTGTGAGTGGAACACTTTTCCCCCATCAGAACTGACGGGTGCTGGTGTAGATTATGCAGAAAGTTTGTCCTGTCTCCATCCTTGGTGGTTTCCTCCTTGTCCTCCACCCATGGTGGTTTTCTCCTTGTTCTCTCTCCATCCTTGGTGTTTTTTTCCTTGTTCTCTCTCCATCCCTGGTGGTTTTCTCCTCGTCCTGTCTCCATCCTTGGTGGTTTTTTCCCTGTCCTGTCTCCATCCTTGGTGGTTTTCAAGGCCCAATTGCAAAATGTGTTTTGGGGTTGGCCTTGCGTTGAGCATGAGGTGGGACGGGAGACCCACGTTCCTCATATCTTTTCCCTTTCAATTCTCTGAGAATAGTATTTGAAAATATGATTTTGAAATCTATTTGGAATATTTAAATGCTGTGAGAGTAGTATTTAAATAGAAATAAAATGCTAATACTAAATACTACAAAATACTACTACTTAATACCATGATAATAGTTTTGAAAATAATTGTCTCGGGCCTAAGTGATGTTAGAAGAAAAAAAAAATCTGGCAAAGTTGTAAGTCAAAATGTGGGGAAAAAAATATTATTTCTGCAGATTTAAAAGAGAGTTCCAAGTTCTCAGATTACTTTAAAGAAAGTTACAAAGAAGTTGTGGATTGCCTCATCCCTGGAAGTGTTCCAGGACAGGGCTTGGAGCCACTTGGGATAGTGGAAGGTGTCCCCACCCATGGCAGGGGCGGAATGAGATGATCTTTAAGGTTCTCTCCAATCCAAATCAGTCTGTGATTAAATGAATGAGTATAGGGAGCATGTGTGATGTAGGGTAAAGACAGCAAACGTTAGAGTAACCTCAAGTACTGTACAGTTTGGTCATTTGCTTTTTTATAAAAGAAAAAAAAACCAGTAATAAAGTAACTTTATGATGTGCTGTTGTGAAAACAAAAGATAAAGCAGGAAAGAGATAAAGATATGTGATGAAAACAAAACAGAAAGAGGGGTTTTTTTGAAGTCTTATATGGTGAGAAAAAGGAGTATAGAGGAACAGTTTTTACTGGTGGGGAAAAAAGATCAAAAGGAAAAGAAAAAAGATCAAAGAAAGATCACCATATTCTAGAAACCTACAAATACAGAAGTATATCCTACAGAGTAAGAATCAATCACTTCACATGAGCAAGCATGCCAGAGGAAAAATAAAGATTAAACTGAGAATAGTTTCATTAATAAATGAAAAAGGTAAAATACTGTTGGTTTTAGATGTTTTAGCTAATTAAGCACTTCAAGAAGTATCTTCATGTGGAGTGATAGGGAATACATACAAGAATGAATTAAGTGCACACAGTGTTTCAGTCTAAGCTGATGCAAACCTGAAAAGGACAGTGCCTCTATTTTGTGGTATTGACACATTTTGATTCTCTTCTCCACTTGCCAGGCAAGGTGAGCTAACCCAATTTCTCTGCAGGAATGCACTCCCAAATTCCTTGTTACTCTGACAAAACCTACATCATTCCTACCTCACCACAAAGCCAGAGAATTAAAACTGGCCACACTGGTCAAATAAGCAGGGGGGGAAATTTCATGTTTGCTGGGTTATTACTGCCAGGTGCACTGTAATTCTAAGATGCAGATATCTTTCCCTTGTGTTATATGATCAATAAACCTTCACCGTCAGAAATTAGAGGAAAAAAAATGAGGCAGGATTACTGCAGAATCCTCAGATTGAGGAGAGGTAGAGTGGACACAGCTTATAAAATGGTAGAAATGCTGAGAGCTGTTTAACAACAAATAGTGCTGTAAAAGTAGAATTAAAAGATGTTTGCTTCACAGAACTCCTGCTTTATTAAAGCCTTTGGTACAGTTATTGAATAAATTAATCTGAGGGGAATGAAATCAGAATTTAACAGCCAGTATTCTCATAGGAGCAATGTGCACATGCATCCCAGGAGTTCTTTGTTTTTTTAAACAACATCTTTTCATTTGATATTTCTTATGATGTTTCATTTTCAAAAATACTGATGAGATATGGTTTGGTATGACTTGAAGGTGGTAAAAGAATGAGAAAAATTAGTTTAGTTGCTCTCATGCAATTTTTTGTTCATTTAAATGAATGCTGGTGAACAGACAGGCACTTCAGCCATTTTATATATAAATAGACTTTTTTTCTAACATATCTCAGTCCGACTGATTTAGTTTTATACCTTTACCACTGAGCAGAAAACAAAACAAAAATTGCACTTCAATATCCTCTTAAATCTAGTCTATTTTAGCGTTAAATCAATAGATCCTTACTGACCGGATTTTTTCCATCTTGAATAGCAAATCCATTAGAAGTTCACCTGAAGTTTTGCACCTCTGATTTCTCGTCCAGTTTCAGCTTCTTGGTTGGATTCCATCAGTTTCCTTTGTGTTGCGTATTGAGAATCAGCAAGGAATACAAATCCAATTTTATACATGTCCCCACCATATTCCACTTTTCCATGTTCTTATTTGGATTTCCACAGCAAAATATCTGCTGAGGGGAGAAAAATCAAGCTGTATAGGAGGACTAGAAATCCTTTTAAATGAGTCCTTGGGAATTTTCAAGTTTTCCTTGAAGTCAGCAACGTTCCTGTCTCAAGCACTCAACCTGTGAGGGGCTATTTACCGAAGAAAGGAGGAAAATGTACAATAATATGAATGTTCAACTACAGTCTCATTTAAATAAACAGAAATAACAGTATTTAGTTAAGGACTCAACAGCTAAATGATATCTAAATTCCTGGGAAATAAAGTCTAAGATGGAAAGAGCAGCAGCACAGGAAGAAAGTATAATACCTCCCATTGGAGCAGAAGGTGCCTGATTAACCATGATGAAGAATTTCACTGTACTAAATTGGATTTGTTATAAAAAATCTGGGGAAAATAAATTGTGGCATGGTATATATTTTTTTAAAACGAAAGCTGGAAAAAAGCAGTCAAGAACTGTTTTCTTGATTGTGTCTAAATAAAATCAGCACAAAATCTGTTCCAAGACCTCAGCTGAATAATTATGGTATGAATTTCTGGGTTCAAAACTTCAGGTCTAATAGCAGTAGAACATAAGGCAAAGACCAGCTGGCATAATTTTGTTCTCCCCAGCACATTTCTTTTTACACTGGACTAATTTTATTTATTTCTTTTGAGCTATTTGCAAACAACAACAATGAGGAAACGAAGAAGTCCATAAATTAAAAAATACCATCAGATGCCTTAGTTAGGTCACAACCTTCTGCCTGTCCTAAAACACATTTAATTTACAATTGTGGTGGGAGGATTGTGCAATTCTGATACAGACAGGACTCTCAAGTGAAATCTTAGTTGAGGCTATAGGAGATTTGTGGGGTGTGTAGGTGCCTTGAACACAGTGGTACTTCCAGAAATGTTTAAATCTTATTTAACTGCATCTCTGACACCTCCACAACAAATATGGTACTTTGTTCTGCTTCCCTCTACCCCCAGTTGTTTCCTAAGCACAGACTTTGAGTTTTCAGGTGGACGTTTTGAGCAGGCAGACAAAATTTTTCTTCTGAAATTTTTGTTTCCATTTTCATAGACCTTCATGTGCTTAGAGAAGGATGAAAAACATCTATGTGGGAAAGAAAAGCACTCACTGGTAGGGCTATGAAACAGCTGAAGCAGCTCTAATGTTCTCAGAACACATCTCCAGTTTATTGTTCCTGTCCTCAGTAAATGTTTAGGTTCATCTTACTCTTCAAATTTGCCCTGAGTCAGACTCCACCTGGCACAATTTCTTGTGAATAGCTTGGTGCTTTAGGAAAAGGAAGTTATTTACTATACGGTGAAAGGCTGCTCAGCCAAATAAAGCAAGATCCAGATGACCACAGATGATCAAATTCCAATCCTGCCATCGTGCCAGCTGGACAATTTTGGAGATTAACTGTTTCTCCTGTATGATTGATAAGATATGAACGCTGAAATTACTCCCTGAAATATCTAGAGCTGTATATCCAGGTTAGATTTACTGTCTCCCACTTTAGAGGAGGATATGGTCAGCTCTGTTGTATGATCACCTTTGTGTGAAGATTCTCTAAATAAGAAATGTTTCCTTTGAAGCGATAATAAAAGAGGCTTGATTTGGTATTAGTTTTCTTTGGGATGTGCCAGTTGGTAAAATTCCTCATGGACATGGCAGGAAGAGCATAAAACCATCTGATGGAAAGGGTTTAGTAAATGGGATCTACCAACAGAGGAACTGTAACATAGAAATGACATTTGATGGGTGTTGGAGGGGGGTGGTAACAACATTTTAAGCTTCCGGGTCACCTCTTGTTTCTCCCTGATTGCTGAGGAGTTTGTGTTTTTCTTTAAAATTCCCCCAAAGTTCCTTCTCTCTGTGGAAGATCTTTTGTGGTGAGTCTACATTGTTATTTTCCTCTCTATCCCATTTATATTCCTCTTTATTCTTCACAATATTATTGTAAAATAATCACAGGAAAACCCCCACAGTTTGTTCGCACAGCAACATGCGCAAGCATTGTAATAGTTAAAAGAGTTATTTTGGGATATATGCACCAGGTTCTGATGAATCACACCATACCTTTAGGGCAGCAGCAAGGCATATTAATTGCCACAAGCACACATTTTGGAAGAAAATATCAGCTATCTTTATTAACAGCTGGAATAATGACACCTTTGGGACTACCTTGATTAGAAATATGACGGAAGGAAAGTCATCAAGAAAACTCCTGTGACTCTGAGTTATTTTTGAGTCTTACCTTCAGTATCTAAGTAGGTTTCAATGTTTATTTAACAGAAAACATTTTTGTCAACTCTGCCTTTTTATGAAACATGAAAACTGAATACCCATTGTGTTTAAGTTATACCTTAAATTCTCAAAGTGAAAACCTCCATAAAAGTCACTAAAATCAAGCCTCAAACTGCAGGCTTTATTCTCTTGTCTGAGGTGTTGGATTGGTTGTCATCTTGAGAAATGTAGTTGTCCTTTAATCCAAACACCATTTTATGCACATAATAAAAGTGATTTCTACCCAGTAGTCACATCTAGCCATTGGTTCATAAATTCTCACCAGCCCCATCTTGTTGTCCCTGATGAAGGACGTCCCTTTCCTGGAAGCCAAGAGCAATCAGGTATTAAAATTGCTTCCAGCAGGCACTCACATGGTGAATTACGAAATAAACAACTCTAGGCACCAGAATTAACAGAGAACTGGCTAGAACAGCTAAACCACAGCAGACTTAGCAGCCAAGCCTTTATCTTGCTGTGATGTCTTCTGAAATAAAATATAAAGCTCTGTCTGTGCACGTACATATATAAATAAATGTGTGTGCACGTGAAAGAGACATGCTTCCCAAAATATTTTAGGAAATAATTTCCCTGTGAAAGAAGACAGATGAAAGTCTTTCGGCAATTTTGTTCATCGGGGAATGATGAATAACCTCAGCCATTACTAAACGAAGGGTGAAATCAGGTGATAGTAAATAATAATAATCATACTGCAGGCTGATTATTAGACAACTATTCAATAAACCTGGTTTATTGCAGCAGAGAAACCACTTTCCTGGAGCAGTTATGACTGCTTCTAAATCAGATTTCAAAGTAATGTGTCAATTCAGATTCCATAAAGCCATATTGCTCCGACTCTGAACACGGTGTTTTTTAAGGACGCAGTTAAAACATGGCCAGACAGGGCTGCCTCTCCCTCCAAGTTCTTGTAAGGTTTTCAACAGCTTAAATGGAGCTTGGAGGGTCCTCACTGTGATTGCCTGAAGGTTTATTGCATGGAAACAACACATAAAGTTCTTCTAATGCTTTCTGCAGTATGTTTTTCCACCTTAGAAAACTCTTTTCTTCTTTCCTTGGAAGTATTGGAAGGAGGAGTGCTGGCTGTACTGGGATGGGAGAGGGAAGGAAGTCCTGTCTGTCACGGAAAGAGTCCATTTTCTCCCAAAGGAGTTGTCTGGGTCTCCTCTCTCTGATGAACTATAGAAACAGGGGACAAATGTCACCTCCCTGATCTAAGTTCCATTCCTTGGAAAAGCATAACTCTCCCTTTTGGAAAGGTCCTAATCCTCCATTGATCAGATGGTGTGCACCTGATCACCTCCAAAATCTGCACAAGGTGGATCTCTCCCTAGGTTTCCATGCTCCTGAGGCGGTTCTCTGTTGTAACTCCAGCTGGAAGACTTTGGTCTGAACCACTTTGCCGGCGTTTTCCACGTCTGCAGCGTGGTCCTAGACTGGTGTTGGTGGGGCAACCATCCCACAGAAATTCTGGCCTTCCTTTGGGACATTCAGCTGGCCCAGCTCCTGATGTCATTTTTTGGTTGCCCTTGGTCTACCGGCAGATTAAACACACCCTGGTATTCCTTAGTCCAGTTACGAAGGCTGGACTTCCACTACGGAAAGAAAAGTTAACGATCCCTTTGGTTCCACAAATTCCCCCGTGAGTGGATGGAAAGGAATGGGGAAGAACATCCAATCCTCTTTTCCCCACATCAGTAATCAGCAGCTCCTGAGGGCAACTGAACAGCACTGCTCAGAGATTTATATCCTCAGAGATCCATATCCCATTTAGGGAATATGATATAATTTGTTTGACAGATGTGGCAGGGTCAGGGAGAGGCAGAGAGAGTTACTGGGAGCAGAGCTGTGAGTAAATAGAGGTGGGGGAGGGAATTCAGGGCACTGGAAGAAAATGGAGGATTACAGGGGAGAAAGGAGTGGTGATAGATGAGCTGAAAAGAAATGGAAAAGGATTATTTGGGAAAAACAGGAAAGCAGGAGGCAAAACCTGAGGTAAGGGCAGAATGAGCTGGTAGGGAAAGGAAGAGTTTCAAGGAGGAGAAACACCTTGGGGAAATAAGAGTTGCAGGATAATGATACAAGTTCCCAAACTGAGGAGAAACCAATCTAAGTGTAAGGTATCTCCTAAAAAATGGAGGAAAACCTCACCAAAACCCATCCTAAATGAAAAGGAGAAAGGAATGAAATTAAAAGGTGACTTTCTAATTTGCCGCAGCGGTTAATGCCAACATTTTATAATAACTTGAAATATGTGCTAACACGTTTCAGTGTCTTGACAAAATGCCATTAAAAGTTTGCTAGACAAGAGCACTCTGATCCTCCTCAGTGCAAGAGCAGCAAATGAAGCCCTCAAGGTTTTGGAAGATTTTTAGGGATCCCTGTTGTGCAACATTCCCAGCAGGAAGTCCAGACCGAACTCTTACACTTGACATAATATCCAGGAGGGAGCCCATTTAGGGGACAGGTGCATTTTATCCAGGTTTTAGCTTCCTGCAGGCTGATAACTGTATGTTTAGGTTGATTGTTTTAGGCCAATCAGGAGATAATGATGACTTTTATGGATCTGGAACCTCTTTCTTGTTTGTTTCTTTTTTCCTTCTTTTTAAATTTGTGAGGGAAGAGGTGATGTGAAGATGTGAGCTGTGACTCAGGAAAATATCCCAGCTAATGTTCAGGGATTGTAAATTCAGACGAGGAGCTAATCCCAGCTACTGGGGGTCATATTTACATTGGAGTAGGAGTACAACCAGGCAATCTAGAATTTTTCTTTCTGATTGTTAAGAAGATGATCTGGATGTTTCTTTTGTGCCATTTGTGCTGTTTTTTGGTATTTTTTTTTTCCCCTCTGGAGGGATGGTGGTGGCGTTATTTCATAAATTTCTAGCCAGAAAGGGATTCTTATCTCATAATTTTTATAAAGATCAACTTAATTGCTCTGTTGCATTGAATTCAAGAACGTAAGGGAGAGGGTTAGAAAGAATACTATATAAACAATCTAACAAATTGATATTTTTGTTACAATAATGTTCTTAAGCAATACCTGCAAAGCCTTCATTGCTATGAAATATTTTAACCATAACAACAAATACTTCACTGTTTGCCTCAAACTTCACAGATTTGTACACTTTTATAAATTCTGTGTATAAATATCCCAATTCTTCCACCCATAAATAGTGGCTTTATTTCCTCAGGTCTACAAGATCAGTCATTTTATGACCTCAAATGCTTGTGTGTCTTTGTACGGCAGAAAACAGAATAGGATCTGGCTAGCAGAGTTAGTTATTATAAAGATTATAAGATTATAACAATACTTAGTTATTACAAGGCTTAACTGCAATAGTTTAACCCTTTCAAGGTGTCACATCTGTCTTTGGAGAAGAAACTTTCCTCTCTTTGATAAGGCCGTGAGTGAGCCTGGCTCATCCTGGGAGATATCCAGGACTGCAGGTCCTGGCTTGGAAGGGAAAGAAGAGTCATGAAAAACCCTGAACTGTCCCAGAGCAGCTCAAATGTGCCCTAAACAAAGCACTTTGCTTAGACAAGAATGGCTCAGTTTACTTCATCTTGGTTTGGTTTGGTTTGTTGAGTTTTTTTCTATAGAAAATCTGAGCAAATCTTTCATTTTGAGGAGCTTCAATGAATGGAAGTCCGCGGGGGTTTAGGTATTGTTTTGGGTGGGTTTTTGGTTTTTTTCTCAGAAAGTTTTCTGGTTTACAGTCTTTGTTATTCTGCTGTCCTTGATGGTAAGTCAATATTTATCTGAATTTTGGGGATGTCTGGCAGTCCTGCATTAACTCCTCCAGAATAAATGAGGATTTTTCTCAGCTGCCACTGTGCATCTGCGCTGAATCCTAGAGAAGCTGGGATTTACCAGTTACTCCTGGAGTTCCTGGCCCACTTTAGACAATCTAGAAAATCTGGAATATCCTCAGTTTTGCAGATAATGAGCAGATGTGCAAGAGTGCATTCACTGGTATTTTTCTTTGCTTTTCCTCAGGGGTTGAGAAGAATCTCAACACTTGGAAGGTTTGAAGCCAAACTCAGTTTGGTGTTGCGGCTCTCACAGTTTTTCCTTTCATTTTTTATTTTCTCTTTCCCCCTGTGGGTTGCAATAATTTCATTGACAGAAGTGTGGTGTGCACATATGGGAATTATAACATTATTTGGGATGGTCTGTGTAGAACAAGACTTAAAATATGAACAAGAGAGAAGTTGCTGTGTGGGTTTACGTGAGCAAAATACATTTGTGAGCTGAGTTTTATTAAGCAGATATCTATTTTTATTTTTTTTTTACACTAACTCATACAAACAGGCTGTCTTGTAATTTAAAATGATAAAAAAGTGTAATATAAGCAAAAAAAATATTCTAAGAAATAGATAAAACAATCATTCATTTTGACCAGACCTTTCCTAACTAAAAGAAGGCAGTGAAGTTCAGATAGAGGTACACAGTGGAACTAATAATCAGCACTGAAAAAATACCTGAATAAAAACTACGTGGTATTGTTAACTGTTTCATTTTCTTACAATGTGTAGCAGGTGTGGAAAATGAAATTAATTATTAGAATAAATGTCCTACAGAGCATTAGATCTTCTTTTTGGTTTGTTTTGTTTCCTAAACAAACACAGTTTATTTTTTTTTTCTTGAAAATGCTCCTAGGTACAAAATTGTCATCTTCTCTATTAATGATGGAATAGGATCTTGTTTAAAAGTCTGGAATTATAAAATAAAGGTTTTAAATATTAGAGTGATTCTCCTGACATGTGCCATTCAGGAAGTCCCATCTTGCCCATGAGCTATGGACATAATGCACTTTTTTAGCACATCTACACGAATTTGCCCTAAAAAGATTACTTCTAAGAACAGCTAGGCATGTGTATAGATATAAAAGAGGATAAAAAATCAAATTAAACAGCTTCATTTGAAACAAAGAGGTTATGGGGCCGCAGACATTTGCCCTGGAGGATGTGCTGTTTGGAGGTTTACACATTGACTCTTTAGCTTTTAAAATGCAGCCTGGAATCTTAATTGGATTTATGAGTTGGCAAAGCCAGTAAGGGCTTAAGGACAGCACTAATTCTGAAATAATCTTCATCTCAATACAGAGGGATACCTGACACTGGATCCCTGCAACTTTTCATTTTGTCGTCTTTTCAATTTAAAAGTAAAATAAAATTTTATTTAAGTGTAAGGTTGTAGAGCTACCTTTGCTTAAAAAAAAAAAAAAAAAGAAAGGATCCTTTGTATTTTTTGCTAATTTATTGAAAAGCAGGTAATTAAAATGAAAATAGAGAAGTGAACGACAACTGGTAATGAAAGAACTTGAGGAGGGGGAAAAGGATGTTGGTCTACCATTTGCACAAACCTCTAACACAGTGATCTTAAACATAACTCTCAGCTGAGAAAATGCAGAGATGGTTTTGTTTACTGGCTGTCCTAGACGAGATTTGACATTTTTACATTAGAAATAAAAAATTGACCCCTGAAAAAAAGGTGTTGAAGACAAATTTGTAACCTGGATGCAGCCAATATTTTCCAGCGTCTCAAAGATGGTGAAACTATTTAGAGCAGTCTGTGTGCCAGGCAGACAATTCTTTACTACTGTATTTAAAAATGTGCAAGTTTATTTTAACTAGTAGATTATTAGTTGTAACATCTCGCTCAACTTTAAATATTTTACCGGTTATTTTTAAAGCATTTGCATTTAATTTAGTGCATAAGAAGTCCCAGGAGACATGGCACTAAGAGCTTTATCAGGGTTTTTTATGTGTTTTAGAGATAGCTTGAATTTCTTTTCTTTCAAAGAATTTGTTTTCTAAGAGATCTAAGAGAATAGAAGAATTTAAAGAGGAGCTTAAAGACAAGAAGAAAGAGCCCTAAAAGGAAGTTTCTGTTGGCAGATGTGCAAGTTTCTTGGATTTCTTTGGGAGTTACACCAAGGGCTGCTGTAATGAAGAGAGCTGCAGTTGGCAGGTGGGCAAAGTGCTGACTTTGGCTCCTCAATGTCAGTTCTTCATCTCATGAATTGTTATTTAATGGCACAATATTACTTTTCTAGCCAGTGATTGAAACAAATCACGGCTGGCAAAGGGAATAAATTAAAGAGAATGCAAGCACAGCTGAACGAGCACAGCACTCCAAAACATTTTGGAGGCGCTCAAGACATTGAGGTTATTCATCAGGAGGAGATGGACACAACGCCATCTACCCCAAAGGCTCTCGGGTGTCCCATTTTGTGACCGACACTTCCATTTCTCACTTCCACCCAGGTGTAGCCAAATCCCTGTCCCTCACTCCACACAAATGAAATTATTTTCTCCGCTACATGTGAAGCATGACATGCAAAATATTTCCCATCCTACTCCAGTGGCCCAGTTTCTCCGGCTCTGGGAGTCAGTGGAGCACTGGAGCTCAGCACTTGGTCTTCTTGCCCTGCATGAACTTTAGGGGTAAATGTCAGCCAGCTCTTAAGCTGTCAGTGGATTTCTCATCAAAGTTTAAGACTCTGATAAACCTCTTACTGCTGTTGTGGCAGTGATCAACGTGCTGTATGTATTTCCATTTTGGAAGAAAAACAAAGGGGCTTCACTGTAATAAAACAAGTGCAGAAGAAGTGCTGTGATCTTAGAAGTCTTTAAATTTCTCTAATATAAACAGTCCATAAGAAGCTTTGTCCTCTTAATCCTCACTGGTTTTTAGACAATTTGTTGTCATACAATTAAGTACAGATGGTTTGGAGCTGTAATGCTGATAAAAAAAAAAAAAAAAAGATGCTTAGGATTGCTTCAATTTCCGGGTTGGATTTTAACAGTAATCCATGTCTGAAACATAAGAAATCTGGTTTTATCTGATCTTTAATGCTCGTTTACAGATCGCTGACATATTTCAGTGATTACAGTATGTGCATGAAATAATACTATTATCATATTTAGAGCAGGAATAAATCTGTGAGGAGGCTCTGTAGCAGTGTCCAGCTCTTCAGTTTGTGTTACTCATGGCATGACTTGCTGCTTTCATTTAACCACTCAAAAAGGGCCTTCTGCCACAGGGGAGGTTTGGTTTTACAGCTGTGCCACCACTGTCAAGGAACTGGGGAACATGTGGGGAGCTCTTCAGTTTGATTATTTAATGTAGAGAACAACAGCTGAAGACTCCCGGAATGATTCACTTGCCAACATCTTTTAGGAAGTTCTGTCTTTCTGTTCTGAAAACACAGACACAAGCAAATGGAGAAGTCTTAAGGCTGTGAAACACTTTTAGCTGTGTCAAAGCAGGATGGGAACTCCTGGTGGGGTTCAAAAACCACCTTTGGCATGAGTCTATAAATTAGACATTCTAAGCTGGTAAAAGAAGTGCACTCCTGTGGACTATAGCACTTCTACAGCACTTATTTGCTCCTCTGGCTGTAGATAGTCCTATTCCCCTCCACTCCCTTTCAACAAATACTCTTGGCTTGGTCTTTATTTGTAGCTGAGCTGGTGTTTTGCTTGGGCGTGATGGGCACCATGTGAGAAGGTGTAAACTACCTAAGATAGCAAAAGCTGATGCTGAATTACTTCTCCTGTTCAAAACATTGTTTTAGTGCCCTTAGGTAGAGGTGTTGAAGGCTGTTTTTTCTGACGAAGCAAAAGGTTTTTTAGCTAAAGACAGCAATGTTGTTTCTTATTAATTGAAGGTCTTATTCTTTAATGCTTGGATGTTTTGAGGCACTATTTGATGTGAGTTTTCTTTGTTAACTTGGGTTGATCCAAGAGGAACTTTGTGGTGCTTTCCTAAGTTCTTCAACACCAGTGATTTAATAACATGCAAAACCCAATTAGCCCCTCAAGCGCCTCTGGATGAGAGGAGCCAGGAGTTGCTGCCTGTTCCTCAACTCTGGGTTTGAACACGTTCAAAGTGAGGAAATTCACCTTGCCCTTCATAATCGTGGCGGTAGGGATGTCTGTCACCTCTGTCTCCACAAGCATCTGCATGCTCCTCACTTCCAGCAGCTTTTCCAGCCCTTCACCCGTGTCCTGCTCCCTTGGAGAGTGCAGGCTTTAAGAACCTTTGATTTCAGCCACGGGCAAACCATCAGATATAAAACCCACAGAAATTAATGCCTTGGGAACAGAATCAAATGGAAGTCCTAAGTGACAACGTGAATAGGGGAGAATTGCTTTTATTATATTTTTTATTCAAAAGCTGAACATCATGGAGGGCAGCAGCAATGCCTGATATGAGTCCAGGACCCCTGTACCTGGATATATTTGTCAGCATTTGCAGCCTTGTTCAAAGAAGGGCTCTGGCAGCACAGCCCCTGTTGCGATATCATTCTCCAAACCTGCCAATGAAGGATCTTCTCAAAGAAAAGGGCAAAGTCAGTGTTTAGTCAAAATTCCTGTAAACAAACACATTCAGGGCTTAAAATGCATACAGGGAGCGGTAGCCATGCTCATTTCAGTTATTCTGTATCATTTTGTGTGAGGAAAAAGAAACGAAAAAGGGAAATCACTTACATGGCTTTGCTTTGCCACAGTAGCTGCACAAACTCTGCAACACACATGGGAGTTGACAGGTGGAGAAATGTGTGCTTAGTTTTCATTTTAGTTAGTGTTTTCAAAGGAAGGAGTGGTTGTGTTTGTCAAACATTCGGGTGCCCTGGCGAGGAAAACAATATAGAAAGAAAAGCTTAAAGATGAGGAAGCACCGGTTTCACTCAACTGCACTTCACACCTTCAGACACACAGTAAATATTTTAAGAACATTCCCGCATTTTGATGCTTGACAGCTTTCCTTAAAAATACAAATAACAGAAAATCAAAAAAGAGAAAAATTAACATTATAGCAAAATGTTGCCAGAGGCCTGCTGCCACATCCATAATTCATAGGGAGCCTGCAAGAAACTGCAGCTTTCTGCTCTCTTCTGAAGATGGTGATGTTGTGCACTCGGTTTACTTGATGCTTGCATGTTTTCCCAACCTGATGGCACAAACAAAACAGTATTTTGCACTCTCTAGGTTAAATGGAAGTACTTTTATTTGGTCCAGAATATTATGTTTAGGGATTTTATATTCTGAAACACAGAGGAAGAAAGTGATTTCTTGCAACTTTTACCAAAAACCTCATTACGTTTACATAATTATATGATGGAAAGCTTCATTTTGATTTCAAACCCACTGTTCTTTAAAGCCACTCTGGCCTGAATTTTGCTTTACAAGTCCAAGCGGCACATTCACAATATGATTTTATGATCATTTTCGATGTGTGCTGCGCGGTGCCCTGGAAAGCACAGCCAGTGCCTGGTGCCGTGAGTACTGCTCTGGTGGGATATGCCCAAAGTGGGATATTTTCCTGTTAGCAGAGAGGTCAGGCAAGACAGATCCCCTGCTCTGCTCCTTTCCAGCTCAGCCAGAGCTGTGTGTGCTGTCCTGAAGTACAGATGGCACTATCTGGGTATAGGATTCTAAGATCTGGGATCATCTTTACTGCAGCTGCTTTGTAATACTCCCACATCTCTGAAACCACACCTGGTTGTGCCAATTTTTGTTATTTCCTTTTTCTAAAAAAAAAAACCAACAACCCCCCCCACACACACACAAAGAAAAAGCGAAAACAACAAAAAAAGAAAACAAAAACAAAAAACCCCCAAAACAAAACAAAACAAAAAAACCCCACAAAACCCCCCAAAAAACCCAACCAAATCTGTTTAAATTCTTCTTTCAATGAACATTGTTGAGTCTTTAGCCCCTGTCCTGCCCAGTAGCTTGAATTGTTACAGAATTGTTACAGAATTAAGTGCATCTGTGTTGACCCATTTTCAGTCTTGGATATTTATTTCAAGGGAATGAATTGCTTTGTAATACTAATATTCTAATACTGCAGATAGAGGTGGCGGAAACAAATGTGGGAAAATAATTTGGAGGAGCATTGTTGGAAAGACAGGTCGTGTAGAGTGTTGTGACTCACAGCTGGTGTAACTGGGTCCTAGAGTTTCCTGGTTCAGTGATTTATATCTGCCCTTAGGTAATGATGTAGGATAACTGAGCACAAAACACAGCAAAAAATGAAAAGTGTTCTGTTTTTAAAAATTTCCTTTCTAGTTTATAGAAAGTATATATATATATACATATATATACATGCACATATATACACTTTCTGATATACGTATGTGTGTGTGTGTATTTATATATACACTTTCTGATATATGTATGTGTGTGTATATATATATACTTTCTGATATAGATATATAGATACATAGATATATAGATAGCTATATAGATATATAGATATATAGATATATATCAGAGAGATGAAATTTATAACCAAGAGCTCTAAATTCAACTTGGCTCAGGAAGATCCACACCAACCAGATCCTGGCTTCTGCAGGCTCCAGAGACAGGCGGGAAACAAGCCACTGCATCTTTAAGAAGTGCTTATTTGGCATTTACTTATTTAGTTAAAGATCATTGCCAGGCAGAACTCCCGTGGGAGGAGTGGATGGTTCACTGGGCCTCATGGGGAGGGCGGTAATTAAACTCTGAAGGCAAGCAATGATGTTAAGCTAAAAGCTCATCTTTAAATAGTAATACACTTGCAATGTAAAGTGGAAGGCCCTCGGGTGCCTGTTGACACAGCGTTAGGAGCTGGCACTTTTTGATATAAAAGCTAAATTGAAGAAACTGTTATGAGCTCATCTGCATAAAGCAATATGATTCTGCCTGAGGGTGTGGGCAACAGGGAGTGATTAGCAAAACGTCTTTTTCCCTGCTACGCTGTTGCTCTGCTAACGTGCCACTTGTCACTGAGAAATTTGAGATACCATATGCCAACCTGCATCTACAGAGACCCCCTTGCTCATTGCACATTGAAGAATTGCTCCTCAGCACATGAGGAGCTGTCAGAAAGCATTTCGGAGGCTGCATGAGACACACTGGAAAGAAAAATCTCGTGTTGCCTTCCTGATTCCTCTGCTTGTGCTGCATCAAGGCCTTCCTGGTGAACTTCAGATGTGAAGCAAAATGCATTTACTCGGGAAGAACTGGGGATTCTTTGCCGACTTTCATCTTCTCCTCATCCCATGCGGGTTGGAATTGCTTGTACAAACTAGCCTGCAGCAATCTCAGGCTCTGCTTCTGATGGAGAAGCTTGATTTCCGTGGAGATCTGGATGGGGTACTCACTGTGCTAAGCAGCAATTTGGATTCCTTCTCTCTGTGCCACCTGGGATGAGCAGGGGGTGTCCCATGGAATGGCATTAATAATTAAGAGAAAATGAACATCAAGAAAAATCTCATTTCCTGTCATGCCACTTGCAGAGATCAATGATTTAAATGAATTAAGGGATACCACAGACTTTCATTCAAGTGGCATTTTTCTGTTTTGAGGTAAAAGTCCCTTTTTCTGTCTAAACAAGACAATCCTAATTTTAACTTTTTTTTTCCCCCTCATCATTTTGGTTTTTGTGTCTGGTGTTGAGTGGAAGATTTAATCAGTATATGTAGTATGTGCAAGTAAACGTTCTCTTCAGAAACATAATGTATTGCAAAATATTTTCCCGTTCATGTGCTGTGCCTCACTGTGCCTGTTTGCTGTGGGAATGCTGATGTTGGTCACTTCTAGGTTTTATTACATGGAAAGAGATTGGCTTCATTGCACTTCATACACTGAAGATTATTTCCTAAAAGCAGTCCCTGGGGCCTTTGGAACACCGTTTTCCAGAACACAAAGAAAACCACTCTTTTTTTGGCATGAAGAGCCCTGCACTTGAAATACCAAACACAGAGTGTCTCAATAGTTGAACAACTCATCATCATCTCATCGATTCTCATGCAAGACTGATAGGGAGCAAAAAGAATTCCATCTGTTCAGTATGAGGGGAGCAGTCTAAAATGATCCTGCCCATAATGAAAAGATGCCCAAGTCTGAGATCTACTACATGACTTGCACCCGTGACAATTTTTCCAGTAATAAATCAAATATTGGCAGGATGCTGAGGACAAACCAGGCTTTCAACTTTGGGAAATTCTGTTCAAGCATTTAGCAGCGATCCAGAGAATTCGGGGCACAGTCAGTCTGAAAGGAATGCGAAAGAAGACCCCCTCGTGGAAAGGACTGAAGCAGAATGACAGGTTAGATTCGGGAAGCTGGTGCAGCTATTATGCCAACGCTGTTCCCAGCCTGTGCATCGAGGGATTCAGCGCCCCAGGCTGGCTCTGTGCTGAGTGTGAGGGGGAGGGTTGTTTATTCTCCTTCCCCTGTCATGCCACTCATGACAAGAAGAGACATGAAGAGCTCAAGGGGCTAATCAGTTTTTAGGCTCTGACCCATATTTTGAGTTAGCAGTAATTATGGAATAGAGGAATTCTCACGTCTGATTGGACCCATGGAACGGCAGCACCTCCACAGTTGCCCCAGACTTAACTCTGTGTGGATGAGAAGTTAGCAGGGATTGTATTTTTGATAGAAATTAAGCTGTGGAAATGAACGAAATGCAGGTGGTCATGCAAGTGAAAAGACTCAGGGTTTTGGGGCAGGGTTTGTTTTGTTTGTCTGGTTTTTTGGTGGGATTTTTTGGTTGGTTAGTTTGGATTTTTAAACCATGCTAGGTGCATTGGAGGTAGCAGGGAAAAGGAAGACAAATAAATGCTCAGGTTGGCCCCCAGCACTTTGAAAAGATAAGACCAAGCTGGTTTTGTGGCGGAGCAGACCTGATGACCTACTTTCCACTCTGATCCATGAGAAACTCCTGCATCTCCTGACCTCTGCTGCTTTCATTGTCAACAAGGGGCTGTTTTGCACAGCCAAAGCTGGAAAAGGCAAACCCATTGCAATTCCTGATGAATTTCATTGCTACAACAGTCTAATTTCCCATTTTGTGACTCTATGAAACTCATGTGGCTGTAGAAAGCGTTAAGGCAAAATCCACACAGTCAGGTGGACTCACTCTCTTCAACTGTGCTTCAGTCTTTTCCTGTTGATCCAGAGAATGGGCTGAAAAGTACTGAAGTAGGAACCAAAAGTGCTCTCAAACACGACAAGGAGGTCTCAGCTTCATTTTACGCTGTAGAACTGCTAATTTCTCATCTGGGTAAACAGTGGGAAGAGGCAGTTTCTGCTGTGGCTCTTCTTTGTGTGCCTTTAGACTTGATTTTAATGAAGATTGAGAAGGGCATCTGCTCATAGCACTTGTAAGCTTAGGACATTATATTAAAAGAAAAATATCCTTTAATGTATCATGAGACAAAGCTTAAAAAAATCCTGTTAGTGTCAGTGATGGTACTTATTTCTCTTGTCCTCCCTTTCTCTGTTCTTCTTTTGCTCTAGCGGCTTTGACCATTGATGCTAATTAGTACTGAAAAGGACATTTTTGGCAAGGCTTTTAAATACAGCTTTTATCTTCTCTAGCAACAGACAAAGTTGTATTTAATGGCATTTGACATCTAAGAGTGACTGCAAGGTCTTTTTTCTGTTGATTTTTTTTTTTCCTAAAGGAGTTGCTTATTCTTCTAATTTATTAGGAAATCAGATGTACTTTTATTTTCAACATACTTCTATACTTAGCTGAGAACATGCTGTGTTTGTGTGAGTGTACAGCATTAAAAAGCAAATGATAATTATGTCAATGTTGCACTGAGTGTTCCTTTTTTTCATTTTTCACTGCATAATCTGTTGAGCTACTGCATATCTTTTCAAATAATGAAATTATGTATTTTCTTTTCTGAAAGGTTTTAAGGCAGTTCCTCTCAACACCATCTAGTTATAGGCCTTTAGAAAATTGTTGATCTGTTTGAGAGAGACTCTTGAGAAACAGTTGATCCAAATGATTGCTGTAGGTATTTCCTACTTGCCTCTCTGCAGAGGTATTTTTGCCAGACATCCCTGCAACTGTTGTCTTTGGAGGGTTGTTTCCACGTGGGTGTTGATTTTGGCCAGGCAGCATTACCAGATGTAGCTGTGCTAATGTTAGATTTTAAAAACTGCCACTGGATCAAAATTTCTAGAAACAGCAGCAGCAATAAAATCACTACAGCCTTCAGAAACTGTGGAGTCACTGGGAATTCAACAAGAATCCTACAAGCAGACATCTTTCCTTTTCTCTTTCTTGATGGGCGTGTCCCAAATTGAGGCAATCCTCTGCTTCCCCAAACTGTTAATTTCTCATACTTTTAATAATTTTTGTTGTAAATCACCAAAATGCAGCTGAGCAGGATGTAGAACACAGGATGGAAGGAGCATCTCCCGTAAGACAGCAGACATATTTTGGATTCAGCTGCTGTCTAGGTCTAGACTTGGTCGCAGGGTGGCAATCAATAGTCTGCAGAAATAAAGGCTCATTTTCCTCTTTCACCGCTGTAATCCTCCCAGATTGTTAGAGCTCCCGTTAGGGCCGGATTTCGGGATGCAGGGAAGGCAGATCCTCAGCCTGGAACTCTTGGGAGCAGTTTCCAGGCTCCGTGCCCTCGGTGTCCCTCCGGAGCGCGGCTGCCCCGACCTGCGGCACGCGATGCGGCGCAAACCCTCCCGTGGACTGCCGTGAACTTTTGGCTCGGGTTCTTGGCCCTGCAGGGGCTGCAGCCATCTGTCACCGGAGAGTGATCTAACCCACCCTGGCAAAGTGGCCCAGGGGAAGGCAATCTAAAGATGAGCTCCCTCTCGTTTTTTGCGTTTCTCAGCTGCCCAGCATGCCCTGCCACAGCCTTGAGGAATGATTGTGGCCCTAACTGTTGGACTAAATCATGGATATCGCATGTCAGCAAATCCCAGGATCCACCCCCCTCCAAGTCTCTGTGTGCAGGTTAGACTTTTGAGGCTGGTTCCCCTAAATAACTTTCAGTTCCACTTTTTCCCAGAAATACATATTTTTTTTCAAAGCAGTTAAGCAAGACACAGTTCCCCAGCTCAGCACGGCCTCCTTGGAATCACGACCTGGATGTTTCCCCACAGGTCAGGTTTGTCTGACATCCACGTTTCACAGAAGACAGCAAAGATTTATTTTGGTCAGCTATTGCATTGCAGTAGGTGCAGCTGAATTAAAAAGCTTTGCACAGGAAATAAAGATAATAATTATAATAATATAAAATAATAATAATATTGCCATTCAGCTCTCAACTTTCAGTCCCCACAAGGCAACATGTGGGCCCTGATAGAACAATAATTACAATTCTCCCTGGAAAGTGCAAATCTTCAAGGAATTGGTCTGTTGGTGAAAGTGATAATCCAACCTCAGCTTCCATAATGCTTTTTGAACAGATAAAACCCCAAGAATTTATCATCATTCCCCAGCAACGCCCCCCCCCCAAAAAAAAAAAATGTTTGGGGAATCCTAAACTGTTTAATTTTGATTGGGATCTTAAAGTGATATATTTCAGAATCTGTAACTTCTTTTCCATGTTCAGTGAAGAACATGGACACATCAGCTTCTAGTCTCCATACAAAATTAGCAAATGCTGAAATGCGATAATTTCTCATCAAAAGTGGGATGTTTTTGTTAGATTTCTTTATTTTTTCAGTTTAAATATGTCTATATGAAGTGTATGATGCATCAGGAGCCCATCCTAACTGATGCACATCCTAACCAATAATTGGCGTGGTGCACATAATTGTTCACAACCTGAATTAGATCTCAGATATTTGCAATATGAAATGTAATTACCATGACTCAATAATCAGTGTGAAAATAACTGTTTCCCCTTTCTGTGTATACAACTTTTCTTTGGAGATGAGGATAATAATCAGCATTTGCCAAGTGGGACAATCCCTATATTCTGGAATTGAAATTTGCAGTAGTTAACATCAACTCAGGTGTTTAAATGTGCATTGCATTGGTGCTTTGGAGAACATCAGAATTTGGGATAATGCTGTCACTAGAGTGAAATTCCATCATGAAATACCTTTAAATTAAGCTTTTTGAGCCCAATCCAATAATGCAGTGGAGTCTCTGAAAAGTCTCCTATTGAGTTGAAGAGGCTATGGGCCATTGGCGTTCAGAGCCACAGTCCTGCACTGGAGCTTCTCAGGAGTGTGGGAGAGAAAAATTGTCTTATTTTCAGATTGTAGAGCCAGCTTTTCATCCAGCTTTTTGTTGGGATCGTATTTCCAACAGGCGCGTTAAGTGTTCCTATGAAATCAGGGGAAACAAACAGTTCATATCCTCAGTATTGGTCCCTGTGTTTAAATATAAATTAAGAGTATGGGAGGGGATGAATACAAAAGGTATTTAAAGGCATGGATGGATCGTTGGCAGTAGCAAAACATTGCCTATAATCTCAGATAAGTATGTATATAAATTTCTGATTTGCTGAATTTTTCGCCTGAATTTTTAGAGAACTCCTCAAATACAACAGTTTTAGACATATACATTATCCATGTACATCAGTTCATATATAAAATAAGAGGGAAATGGAATATCTCTTTGGGAAAAAAATATCACTTCTGAAATGTTGTTGATTATTTCATCTTACTGATAATACATAATATTGCTCTTAATAGTAATGAGGATATTTGCTTTATCTGGTAGTCAAGATTTCTGCATAAAGATGAGAGTCATTTCATATTTCACATTAACTAAAGGTGAAATATAGCAGAATAGTCATTACTATAAGGAATGTCTGGACTAGACTGAACAAGGAGTTACACTGAAATAAAAATCTCCCACCACCTTTTGCCCAGAGCCAGGGTATTATTTGGAGATTTTTTGTTCTCTAGAATGTTACCATGGTTTTATCTCAGGGCTTTTTAAAATTGAGTTCCACTGCTTACAGGAGGTCATAAAAGAAAGTACAAGGCATGAAGATCAGTGTCCTCTCAATCAGTGCAATTAACATGCAAGAAAGAAAACATGAAACATCTCCTTTATTCTGCGTCTAAATGAGGCACACATTCCAAGAAGACAAAGAATGGCTTCTTCCAAATGTGTAGAGCCACTAACAGGCACAGAAAATAGGATGGGGTGGAGGGAAATACATAAATATTATTGTTAGATCCTTGCTTGTTAGAACTTGGACATGGCTGAAAAAGGAAGAACAAGTTTCCACCATCCATTTTGTCTGGCATTGTCCAACTTCTGGTTGCCTGCTTACTTTTGTAAGCCAAATAAATTGCCAATATAAAATTTTAAGTGCTTTTTCCTGCATAGAAAAGAATTCTTAAATAGTATCTTTATCATGTGCACCACTTTAGGTCCTCTGTGAATTCTCCGTTGGGTTTTGGACATCTAGCACTGGCCTTGGAGGAAAAGGCGGCAGGAAAAGGATATTTTTCTTTACTGGGCTTCAGCAATAGCTGGGCATTAAGAAAATTCTGTGCACCAATCACTTCAGAGAAGAATCTGAAGGTATAGCCAAGTTCAGAGGAAGACCTTTCTCTACTGGACATTTTCCATCCCTATTTATTTTCTGATTTTGCTTTAGTTTGTCTTTTTTTCTTTTTGCTGGTGCCCTTTACCTGATCCACCTGCTATGAGACCTTCTGTTCCTCAGACCTCTCTCTCCAGCTTGGTTGTTTTTCCCTTTACTTCCGCTGCTCTGGAATGGGAGCACAGAGAAATATCAGTGACCCAAGCAGCCACAGGAATTTCTCTGTTTGCCCCCAGATTACAGAACTCCCAGGATATTTTGAGTACTGGAGTTAGTTTGTCACTAAATTCCATTGATCACAGACACTTCTATTTTGATTTGAGTATAGAATAGCAGAATTTCTTTTCAGTGGCAAAGATATAATTGTAAATAGCAATCAAGAAGTAATTGTACTGCAAAATACTCTTCATTTCTAAGTGAATTTTCATATTTGCAGGGAAGTTATTGCTATGTTTCAACAACCTAAAACCATCTTTTTGTTTTCCCTTGTGGCACTGCTGCTTCATATTTGTTGGCATGTTGGTAGGGACATGTACACAGCACACAGAAAGACTTAAAAAGCCCCAAACAGCAAAAGATTGCAAGATATTTTCTTGCTTTCTTGTTGCATATACACAAATATTCAGTCTTGGAGTTACCTTACTTCAAAACTTGTGAAGAGAGTGTGTGAGAGGAATGTACTACAAAATTAAGAGAAACACGGACCAGTGAGGGAGAGAAAGATGAGTTGAACCAAACCTTATGCTCTTCCATTTCATTTGTTCATTCCTGCATTCTGCTCTTGTTGCTGATGCCTTGCTGTTCTAATTGTCTTTGGTTCTCAGAGTAACAATCATTTTAGGCCATCCAGTCAGATTGAATAAATAAGGATGTCAAGTAAAAGAGAGTCAAGGAATCTAGACAGGAGAGCGCATTAAAAAAGGAAATGGTTCCTATCAGTAAATCTGTTGGGCAAACGTTGGTAATTAATTTGCGCCGAGGTTGTGTTGTGCACCTCTATCTCTAAAGGCTTTTATTAGAATATTAATTGATATCATCATGCGTCCTGTTTAGCTCTGACTTTTATTTTCTTATCATGTTTTAGTGGGAGTCAAAACCAATGCTTTTTGCTATAGGTGCAAATTACAGCAAACTGAGTTTATTCAGAGTCAAGTGATATCACTGGGGTGTAACAGTGCCAGAACTGTGGAAAACTGAGAGCAGCTAAACAACTGAAACACCAAACGTGTTCGCGTTCAGACTTGTCTGAAGAGAGTTCACAATATCCAGAGATGCTAATAGCTATTCACAGCTTGCTTGTCACTATTATTTGTTTCTCTTTCACTTGTGAATGCATATGATTTCAGAATGTCAAGCTTGCTCCTAAATGCCTCCCAGATATGATGGCATTTTAGGGAAAATGAAGCTTATTGCAGAGGAGGGGAATATTTAGATCTGGTATGATTAAAGATGGGTAAGATTAGGGGGAAGAAAACCCAAGTAGATCAATTACCTATTTATTCCCTCTTCTCCTGTTCAGATTTAAGTAGTTTAAGTATTCCAGATGGTTTTATGTGGAAGGCCCTTTTAGGAATGCTAATGTTCATAACAGCTTTAAACTTTGAACCAGAGGTCTTTCTGTCGTGACAAAGTGCATTTATTTTTAAATGGGTAATATTTTAGATAGAGATCTCCCCATCTCTCTATTAGTTTGGAAATTAGGTTAGAGATGCCAAGTATTTCCCTCCTGCTCATGTCTCACAGTATCATAAATTGCATTTAATGGCTCATCCAGAAGCCAATCCAATTCAGACCCCTGGTCAGAAAAGATCTAATTTAGATCAGGTTTCTCAGGGCCGTGACTGGTCAAATCTGGAACACCTCTGAGGACAGAGGTCCCACAACTTCTCAGGGCCTCTCTTCCAGAATTTTATCATCCTCATGGAAAAAAAAAAAAAGCCAACCAAAAAAAAAAGTTTTTTTCACAGCACACTTCCAAAAACATAGAGCTCTGGTGTCTGTGTATTTTCTGATCATAAAGGTCGATTTCTGCCCTTTTTCCTAACACTTTGGGAACTTCTCTTGACTTTTATTGACCTGGCAAGCTACAAGGTCATCTGAGAAGGAGAAATTAAGATAAAGTTGCATTATATTTGCTCCGTGTCCAGGAGCAAAATCTGTTGTCACACAGCAACACACTTTGTGTGGGTGGAGTACAGCTTTCTACCTGCTGGGAAAATTTCCATTAAATCCTCCAAGCATCTGAGGATTTGCTGCTTTATTGCCATAGACAAATAACATCTCCTGCGCAGCAATACTGATATTAGATTTTTGCATTTAAGTGCAGAGAGATGAAGCAAAACTTTACTGCAGTTCCACCTTGAAGAGGCTGATGGCAATCCATGCTTTTCAACTTTCAAGGGAATTGCCTCTGACTCCCACTTTTTTCTCTTTTTTTTTTTTTCTACTCAGCGAGAGCTGTAGGTGAGTAGTTCAGAGTTTTGCTGACACACCAACACCTATAAAATAATATGTTGTACTGATGCGTGAAAAGCACTCAGCATTAAGTTCTCGAAATAATCAATTATTTAGCAGCTCATCACATTTACTGTCCACTGAAGGATCTTCAGAGCAATAATAAGGTCACTGCAATCAGATTCTCTGCTTTTGGCATTTCATCTACAAAGCCTGCGCACATCCACCAAAAAAAAAAAAAATCCCCCAAAAAACCTTGTCTGCAGTTTGGAATCTGTTCTAGTCTCAGCAGGAGATGATTGCTTTTTAATTCTCCCTATCTGAATATCTGCTCATGCAATAAAGTCCTCTGGCAGAGGGATCTCTGGTCATTAGAAGCAGTGGCTGTGTTTGGACTCCCCTGGCCTTGAGTCAGGCCTGTGGAATGGTGTTGGATATCCCCTACTGTGTGGGAAAGCTGCTTGGAAAAAATGTATTCACGGGGGTTTGGGAAGCAGCCTTTCTGGGTTAAAGAAAGGATACCCTTTAAGCATTTTATGGCACATCTTCCCTAGAGGAAGAGAGATGCTGTTGGAAGAACAGCAGGCAAGAAATGAATCTGAAATATTGGCATTCACAAATTATTGGCATTTCCTCTTCCTTGTTTTTAAAAAAATAATCTTTCCTTTTTAAAGCAAAAAGGAATTATCTTCAAGGATCTGTGATTCACAATTGGTTATTTTGCTAAACTTCTCAAGTAGCATGCATCCAATGTTAGTGAGAGTGGATGGGACTGGAGAATTATCCTGAGGGCGAGTAAAGAATTATTTTGTGCTGATCATCAGATGAAGGGTATGGAAATCAGTGAAATCTGGAGCAGGGCTCTGAAATGACAAGGACATTTGGTGTTCACTGTGACTTTGTGCTTTTCTGTGCATGGTGAAGATGCAGCTGCAGACAGTGCTCACAGCTGTGGGAATGACTGTCCTTCCTCATGGTCACAGCCAACTTCTGCCGCCCTGCCTTCACTTGGTACTGCCCCAGATTTTATAAACATATCTTAAGGAGCTAAAAAAGTGGGCACTTATGTCCTTTTTTCCTCCTTTCCATGTGTCCTCTGCAATGCGTGAGGAGGGTTTGAAACTCAGCTTGCTTTAATCCAAGATATTTTCACAACAGAAGTTGAAGTGTTTGATGTAGAGCTTCAACTGCTGGAGAACTCACAACAGATTGAAGTGGGATAAGGAGATATGGAGTTGTTAAATGTAGAAGATAGAAGAAAAATAGGCATTATTGGAGTTACTGTTCATTTTTAATGTGCATGTATTAAATATCAATAGCTAATAGTTATTCTAGATAAAAATATGTGACAATTTTCAGAAAAACCCAAGGGATTCATGCAGAATAAGCAAAGCCCAAGTTAGACTCTGTTAAGGTTATTAATTCAAGCAGAAACACATGTATTAACTTGCAGTCAGACAGGCTGCTGGGTTGACAAAAAGTGTGATGTATGGATGTGGTGAGAATCCTGCACTGAATGTCAACAGAGAAATATTTAGTGGCGCTACATTGCATTTATGGATGCAATTCCACAGCCTAAATATGGTGTCATTTAAGAATGCAGGGCTAGAAGTCATTAAATACAAGTAGGATGTTTGAAATACAGCTTTCTCTTAGGGGTTTCTTGCTATTTGTTGAAGTTCATCACCACAGAGCTCCACTAGAACTGGTGAATTTACCATAAGATTATTTTGGCCCTGAATCAGTCAAAAGCAACGCCAAAGGGGTGTGGGGAAGTGTCAGCTCAAGTTTACAGGCCACAATTCTAGAACTGAAGCAAAACATTTAGGCTGGTCTGGGGAAAAAAGTGACCTTGTTGATAAATAAATCAGAGGTAGAATGGCTACCACCAAGGCTTGAAATAATCTGAATATTACATAGATGTGATAAACGCAATTTCTTGTTGTATATAATGTGCTGAAATGGCCCAGGGTCCTTCAAGGTCTGATCAACAGTGAGTTACAGATATGGCCCTCCTGAGCCTTTGTAGAAAGCAAAACCTCTTATCTGTAGTATTAGAGTAGAAAAAAAACCCTAAACTGTGAGTTTGTGCAGGGTAAATGCAGGTACAAGGCTTTCTTTGCCCTTGATATGCCTGATAGAAAATTTAGGCCTCATTCTCATATTAGGCTGTGGTTTCATACTTTGCACTGGGAATATAAAAGAGAATTATAGAACCAAGCAGGAACGCTCATTTATGGGGAAAAAAATAAAAGCAATAATTAGAACAGGAATGAAATTCTTGTTCTGCCGCAGACTGGGGTGGTTTTCCTGTTGATTCCAGTGTGACAAAGTTCCAATCAGAATCACACAAATGAGTCCATAAAAAGTTTTCAGAGGGATATAGCCTTTCTTTCAATATTTCTTGACTCTCAGGGTGATATGCAGTTGTAAAATCTTCTATCCCATTAAGCAAATCAGGTAAATACGGGTCTGCCTAAATGCATGTATGAACAAAATGATTTTTCCATGGTTTTAAGCTAAGATGTCTCCTCAGATATCTACATTAATCTTTAAGCTAAGGAGAGAGTAAATGGGAAGTGCTGGTGCATGTGGTTAAATATTTATTAAAGTAGATGTGGAACTAAATGAAGAAAGGTAAAGAAAATGTGAAGACCTAGAGGGGCAATACTGTTTACATTTATCTAAATCTGAAGAATTTCAGCAAGAAGAAAAAAGACTCATTTTTTTCTTCCTTGGTTGGTTTTTGGCTGTTTAACTGCTACAGTATATTGGAAGATTTTGCCTCTCCCCTGAGGTTTGAATGGGAGATGAAATTACCACAATATAAAAACCAGTGAACTCAACTATAATAATAAAAAAAATCCAGGCGAGCAACCCCCCAAAAATCCTACATGCTGGGCCACAAAGCGCTTATCAGTTTTTAAGTTCTTATACAAAGGACACAAACCCTACTGGCTTCTGGCAAGGCTTGTGCCTCTAATCTGTGCTGATGAAAATCCCAACCTGCTGAGGATTTGTCTCTCATCAAATTCCCTCTAAGTGCAGAGATCACTTGTGCTTAACCCGCGTGTCTTTAACTTCTTCTCGAGGTTTGTCTGTCTGACTGCAAGGAGCAAGGTCCTGCTTCACAGGCATCAGGAATTCCTGGCTTTTTGTCAAACTGGGGTGAATTCTGAGGTTTGCAGCTCCTTCGTTTTTGGCGGGAGTCCTTAAAGGAGCGCAGCAAACCAGTGTGAGTGCCTCTGTCACCAACCCCACCCTTTAGGGAAACCCTCCCTCTGTGAAAACACAATTTGCAGCCCTTCCAGTGACTTCATCCTCAGACAATTGAAGAGTCCAAGGTTAGGGCACTGTCTCATGAAAGGACAATGATTGCATGACTGGGTGGAAATGTCTCCTCGGTGTTTTTTTAAAGATGGAGACAGGCTGGGCTGGGGAGGTCTCTGCATCATCTCAGGGCACATAAATTTCAGAGCTTGGGCTCCTGTTGTCATGCAGCTGGAGAGTCCCACCATATGTTCTGCAGCATGTGCAAGAGCATAAATTCCTTTATTGCATATCTGTAAGCCTTATCTGCATTTATTATGTTCCTTTATGCTACAGATTGTGTTAACGAAAATGGTGATGAAAGCAAACAGAACTGTCCCTGTTGCCTTTTGAAAGAGGCCCATTTTTGTGGAGTTTGATCAGCGTGAAATGAGCAATGGAAAATATATGGCAGTCAGCAGCAGACAAAGATGAAATGTGGATTTTATTTTGCACCTACTTCCCATTTAGGAAGAGAAGCTCAAGTGGTTTTTCCATAAATGATGATTGTCATAAACAGATGCAAATGGCTTTTGAGCTCACTCCAAGAGTCCTCCTTTTCCTTCATTCTGCTTTTGGAGATTGTTCTCCAACTGATTCCTGGGCTTGGGCAAACCCAAATATGCAAAGACAGAAAGAAATCTAAAAAAAAAAGAGTTATTCTATTTCCATGGCAACATCAATTCCCATTCTGCAGGTAAAACAGCTGCCAGTTACTCCCTTCACTAAAGGAATACTCCTGAAGGCTCTTCAGACTGTAACATTTGGCCAAAAATAACTTGGCATGCCACAGTTTTCCCACAAACCCAGAGAGAGAGTGAGATAAAACTGACTGGCAAGCAGACTGTCAACTCGTTTAGTGTCTGCAAGCTAGGAGGAAGAAAACAGTCTCTAAACATTTGAGAGGGAAAAGATGGGATGTTTATGGTTGGCACATTATTTTCATGGTCTAAAATGTACAATATTTATGCTGGTGAAAGGAATATGAAATATCTTTGCTCTCATTCACCCCAAGGGCAACAGGTAATTTGTTTTTGAGCAGAAAACTGTTATAATTACATACATTCTGATTTAGAATTAATTAGCATTTTTTGAAGTTATGGTGGCAAAACTAGGCAGCTCCTTGAAATTAATTCTAACGGAAGTAAATCAGTTTATCTTAGACTTTGTGGCGGTGTTTTCTGAGGAAGAACAAAATTATTACTTTCATAACCATTTTATGATGATGTTCTGTCAGTAATTAGATATTACCACCCGATACTAAAATTGGTATCACTGTTACCTGTCTTCAGGAGATCTTAATGTAGAGCAGGTGTTGCACGAGCTCTTCACAGGAGTATTTGAGAGGAGGCAGTGAGAAAAAAAAGCAAGGCTTTTTTTGGCAAGTGCAGAGGAAGTGTTTAGACCTGTAATTACAACTGATTAACTTAATTAAAAACTGAGACAGACAATCCTGCGTTGATTTTTTAGAAACCTGTGCAAATGGGCCGTCAGGAAGGAGTTGGTGTGATGGTTTTTTTAATTGTTGTCTTGGGAAAGTGCAAATCAGCTCAAGCTGGAGGAAAAAAGTGTGCATTTTACCACTTAAACCTGGGTAGAAATGAAAGGATTCCTGAAAGCCAGTGGTTACAATCAGTATAACTAAAATTAAGAAAGGAAATAAATTAATTACAGTATTTTTTTGAGAGAGACATTCTGTCTTTGTTTATCATCAAAGCTCTACAGACCAGAGGTGCAGCTGAGGTTATTGGTGTGTTCTTGCTTCATGAAGCAGCTGACTTGCCAGATGAGTTGAACTTGGGTAAAAGTTAGATTTAGGCCCACAAAACGAGCTAATATAGGGTTATGTTGAAATTAGGGTTTGATAACCTCTCTGCTGATTTTAACAGATTTATGTGTCATTCTTGCCTTCAATTTTAAGCTCCATGAGTATGCTCAGGTAGTTAAAAGGCCACATTCACAGACTGAAATGTTCCAGAGCTTCAGAGGAAAAGTTTGTTTACACACAGGAATGAAAAAGCAGCGCCATGTTATTTTTATCTTTTTTATGTGTTCGTCACTACTGTGGGATGATATCACAATACTGCAGGGTGTATTTAAACAACTAGGATTGCCTTTAATAGAGTAATGTATTCACTGTGTGTTTTTCATCTTAGCTTTTGGATTTCTCACTAATTTTTTGATAATGCTTGGTGGTTTTGAAAATGTAATTTTTCTTTTGTAATAATGATTACTTCACTTTTGGCCAATTTGTGTTTAACTTATACCTATAACACAGCAAAGAGTAGGATGCCCACTTGGATGATTTGAAGATGTTGCAAAGACTTCCACCAAAACACCATCAGATTCCCTGGGGAATCTTCTGCATTGGCATTATCCTTCAGTGAGTGCATTCCTTTGGGAATTCTGCCTTCAAAACTCTTCTCACACACGCCTTGGGAATTCATCCAGGAGTGCTAGAGTGGCTTATTTTGGTTTTAGAGCTGATATATACAATGACTATGGGTTTAAATATTATTATTATGAATTTTACTTGTGGCCTGTGTTTCTGGGAGTGTGTTATGGGTCTTTTCTCATGGATCTTTTATTTGTTTTATGATGTGAGTGGAGACACAGGTGTGCCTTCAACACAGCCCTTCCAGTGGGCAATCCACAGGGATAATCCTGGAATTCTCTCCCCGTTAGGCAAGGGTGATTAGCTTTTATCAAACCCACAAACACAGCACGTGAGAATAATATGCAAAGAAGGCATAAACATTTCCAGGAAATCCTGACTGCTGGCAGTCCTCCATTCCATGACTTGTAACTCACTCCTCTTCTGCTGTTTAAAGGAACATCAGGCAGTTCCCATCTTGTTCACACCGTTAGATCAACCATTAGAACACACATCAGTGCAACCTGGATGATTTTAATGGGATCTGTAAATACAGGAGGAACTCAGAGAAGGCAGCTCACGTTTCGGTAATGCGCCGTTAAAACGCAGAAAGAAGAATAACAGGGAAAACAGCAGGGCCATTCATTGGCCTCGTTTTCATTAGGAAACACAATGTGATGCATCTCTGGTCATTCTGAGGAAAAACAACCTTGTCAAGCAAAGTGTTGGTGCCTGACTCCCCAAGCAGAAGTAACTTTAGTTCTGCAGGATGCTCAGAAAGCTGCAGCCTCTCATTCTGTTTCTGCAAAACCAAAATCTTTTTATTGTTCTTCCTGTTTTCTGTAGAAATTCTATATCCTATTTATTTGAAGGGCCTCACTGTGTTTTGTCTGCTGAGTACTGATATTTAGCCTTTCAGCATTCTGAGAAGTAGAGGTGAGCCATGAACTCTGCTGGAAATTATTAATTTCCTTCATAAATGTTTAAGCAATTCAAAATGGAAGTCAACTGCAGATACTGAAATGCATTTAAAAAAAGAAAAGAAAAGAAAAGAAAAGAAAAGAAAAGAAAAGAAAAGAAAAGAAAAGAAAAGAAAAGAAAAGAAGCTCTCTGTTTCCAGTTACCAGTAACAGGAATTAGCTAGGAAAGAGTTCACATGTGGAATACTTGGAAGTGGGGCACCTGATGGAGATTTAGCCCCTGTAACATGTTCACCCCTTGGCTGGTGCTGTGCTGGGGTCGAGTGAGGATCTCCTCCTGCCTCTCTCTCTGTCACACAAAGGCCAAATATAGATTGCCACTGCTGAGCAGTTCGCAATCTTCAGTGAGTGACTGACCTAGATTTTCCTGTGGATCTTCTTGCATGGCATGGCTTAAAGGCTGTAACCTCATCTTCCCTCCCCAGGCCACAGATCCCATCCTCTCTGAGGCAGAATGTCGGTCTGAATTTCTCTAATCTCCAACTCACAATGTTGCAAAGCCATTTTTATCTCCTTGTTTCTCTGCCACCCTGTAGTTCTGTCTCCTCCAAATATAAGCAAGCAAATAAACATTCCAGGTCAATGTGAGTTGTAAATTGTTTTAATGGAATTAGTGGATTAGAAATGAGGGTTGACTGATGGGTAAAAGGATACAATTTAGCAATACATGAAAATATAATTTTATGCCAGGTGATGAGATGTTAGACATAAGATAGAATGGACAAATAGAGATAGGAATTTTTCCATAAAGAACCACCCCAGCAAATGTGCCATTTGCTTAAGAAATAAACCCAAGCAGCAAATTTAAATGTGTTTGCCTTAATAAACCTTAACAGCAATTTTAAGTACGTAGGCCTCAGGAACCTCAAATACATAGTGCTCTATATTCTCTACCAAGCCCCTCATTTCCCCTCAGAAAACATTTAATTTTGACTGGTATTTCTTTTAAAGTTGAATTTTTTTTTTCTCAGGGATAGCCTAATTGTTGCCAAACTAACATGTCACATTCTTCCCATGGGATATAATAAAATGATCATAGCAAAATCATGATAATGATACACGTTCTGCAAAACAAGAGCACAGTTTAATTTAAACATAGGAAGAGTGATCATAGGGAAGATAAGGTAAAATAAATTGAACTACAACATTCTCTATTAACAGAAAGCAGACTTTTAAAAAAAAATTCTACTGAAAAAGTAATTGCAGTAATAGATTGGATTTATAGGGAAAACACTGGTCATGTAACTGATTTAATGTTATGTTTCTATTCACTTTCCAATATAGCCATCCTTTTTCATAACAGAATGAAACATGTTTTTCTTCAGAGTCTACTTTTCCTTCCCTTTTTGACTGCAGAAAAAGTGAAAAGGTCACTTTCTTTTATAAAATAAATGCCCTGGTAATCTGTGACTAACTAAAACAATGTTTCTTGGACCCAATTCTGACCCTCTCCCAAGTGCTCAATTAACAGGACTGTGTTCACTGCGTTCGCCTGATGTGGACACACATCCCACATTAAAAATTGTGATAATAGAGGTCAGCCTATGAGGGGCTGATAACTTTTCCTCACTGTGAAGCAAGGCTGAACTTGTGGACTGTGAAATGTGTTTCCTGAAGGATTCAGTTCCCTGCATTCCCAGCAGAGAGAGCTTTGGGATCTGAGTTTCCTTCCTGTGTGGTTGACTGGAGCCCATTTTCGTGTTGGCCCAGCCCATCCTGGTCTTTGAAACATCCCTGGTGGAGACTGGCACAGAGAAATGTGAGTTTGTGGCAGGACAATCCCAAGAATTCAAATTCAGTCTGCAAGACTTTGCTTTCCTTTTTTCCCTGTTCTGCAGAGCCATCATTTTAGGTGCGCATTAATCTGCTCTGACAAGGAGTTGAACTGAAAATAAAAAAACTCCAAGCATATCAACATGGCCATTAAACCAAGTTCTCTGCAGAGCAATGCACTCAGAGGTTAATTACAGCTGAATCTTCCTTGACCCTTGACCTTTTCATCTCTTGGCATTTTTGCACGTTTGTTTCTGGCTGAAAGCAAGAAGCTGAAGGAACTGCTCAAAATCCCACAATCACACAGTTCCATTAATTGCTTTTCCTTCAGGTTAAGAATGTGTAGGTTGGCTCTGGTGTTTGGCACTTGCAATGTCTCATTAGTGAAACGTGCAGGACGAGCTCCTGGAATATAAACTCAACTGTCTAAATTGAGTGTTCTTAATTACTTGGAATATTCTTTTTCCCCTTCCTCGAGAGCAAGTGGAGTGTTGCTGTTATTGTCTCAGTGCATAAGTGTTGGTGGTAGAGATAAGTCTGTAACAAAGCCCTGACAGGAGTAATTCGTCTTCAAGATTAACGGAGCAATTCTGCGCCTTGGTTATGTATTAATGAAACACGAGTGTGGTACATGGTAATGAATGTTCCTCCAGCAGCCTGAAAGGATGCTTTGCTGCAGCACAAGTCCTCTGAGTGTGGTTGCTCCCATTCACCCTGAGAGCCTGTCACCAGTCCTCCTAATTTATATCATCATGTGTTGCCATGCACTTGAATGAAATTAAGGCCAAATGTTTATTATTGCTTATTCTCATTAATTGCAAATATATGTTTAGCTCTTAAAAACCAGCAGAGTTGGATGTTAAAATATTTTTCTGGCTGGTCCCCGAGAAAGTGCGAATGGCACTAAGAGGGTTTTGGGTGTCTTTAATTCCAAGAACTGTTTGTCACTGTCACTGGGCAGGCCCCAAGTGACCTTGTCTGGTGGGTGGAAGTCCCAGGGGAAGAGATTAATTGGAGTATTGGAAACTGAAAGTTACTCTCTGCCCACCGTCTGTGCACTGGGCTGGTTGATCACCAGCACAGGCCACTGTGAGTGCCGCAAGGAGGAATGAAATGAGGGAAACTCAACCAGCACAACGCCATCAGAGTCAGCAAAAA
>VZRL01000894.1:100011-140790 GCA_013397895.1 Origma solitaria | reverse complement strand
ATACATAATACATCATATATAATATATAATACATCATATATAATATATATTATGTATTATATATTATATGTAATAATATATAATATATAATACATCATATATAATATATACTTATTTATTTATTTATTTTTAATCATATCTATTACCTGTACTATATATGGAAATAATAGATATAATATATATTTTTTCTTTTAATGAATATTCTGGCTTTTATTATGATTTCTAATTTTTTTTTTTTTCAAAATTGCTGAGAAAAGCAGACCCTTTATGCAGTAGACAAAATATAAAACATCCAAGAGACACAGGTCCAGGTCATTCCCTGTTAGAAGAAAACCCATCCCATATTTTTTACCTGTTCAGGTGGAAACCCAATGACAGGTATAGGTTATTTAAGTTCATAGGATTGTAAAGTACATTTTTTTGTCTCTCCTGCAGACACTTTCAAGTTATATAAACAAGGAAATGTTCAGTAAGGCACATTCTGAATCCTCCTAAATTATTTTTGAAACCACTATAACAGAGAATCCCACCTTCCTTCTCCTCCTCTCTGCTTCAGTTGCTACTTTAATATTTTAAGATGAGTGTGAAGTCAGAGCCACCTTTAAAAAAAATTCCCCCCAAAAAACCCCAACAGCAATGGACAGAATACTTACTGCAGATGTGAAAGAATTATCATCTTCATTCAATCAATTATGCAAAGCAGAGAAAAATATCCAAATATACTTTCAGGCTGCTAGTCAGGGTACTCTCCAAGGAGGTGAAGATTTGTGTTTTGAGCTTATTTAGGCAGAAAAAAAATCCATCATCTCAGTATTGAAGTGCTCAAATCACTAAACCACAATTCTGTGAAAATCAGCTTTTAACATTTTTGTTTATTTCATTTATGTGAAGATTTTTGGTGAATTTCAATCAAACTTGCAACTAGGTTGAGTCTGACCAGATTGGCTTTTCTTTAGCAAACATAGCATTTTCAGAAAATCCTTGCTTAGATCTATTCAGAATTTTTTTCATTCAGTGGTTCCAGGAAGAAAACATCTCACTTATTTTATTAGGATTAGAGTGCAAATCTAAGTTTTCCCATTTCTAGCAGGAATTCCAAAACAAAGTTGTGTTAAACTCGGGTAGAGTTGTAATAATGACACAGAAAATTTGCATCTAAAAGCTTCAAAGATATAAACAGGGGGAGTGAGTAATCCTCAGAATTATGAATTATCACTTTAACACTGATTCCACAGTTTGAAATTAGCCATCAGGTTGCTAAGGGGGTTTTGTTTGTTTCTGTATGATCAGTGCAAAGTTTTGCTACTTTTTCTTTGCATTGTGTCTTAAGTTACTGAAATATAAATGAAAACAAAATTTGGCTTCAGGCAAAAGATAATTTACATGTAATTTTTGATGAAAAAATCTCAGCATAATCCAGGACATTGGACATTGGCCATAGCTGCTTTGACTCTCCAAGGTTAGCCAGAACAAAGTCCAGCACAATTCATGCCAAGCAAAGTTTGGTATGGAATCACACGTGAGGGACTGAGAAAGGATATTCCATTCCTTTGTAATTTTCTTCGTAGCAATACACAATATTTGAATTTGAAATATGATGTTATGTGTGCTCGCTGGAAACTGCTGGGGTGAAAACTCATTTACAGAGCGGAACATGGAAGCGCCAACATCATGAAGTGTCTTGGCAATTCCAGGTGGAGCTTTCAGCCTTCTTGGAAGGTGCTTGCGGGTGACAAAATCCCGGTGCTGTTTGAAGGACTTCTGCACCCAAAGCAGAGTGGGAAGGAGGTCGGGGGGGATTCTGTCCCTGTGCCCTGCTCAGGTGAGAGCCCACCTGCAGAGCTGCCCCAGCCCTGGGGCCAGCACAGGGAGGAGCTGGAGCTGCTGGAGAGAGTCCATGGAGGCCACGAAGTTGATAAGGGGACTGGAACACCTCTCCTAGGGGGACAGGATGAAAATGTTGTGATAGTTCAGCCTGGAGAAGAGAAGGTTGTGTGCAGACCTCATCAGCTCCTTCCAGGGTCTGAAGGGGCTGCAGGGAAGCTGGAGAGGGACAGTGCGTCAGAACTGGAGTGACAGGACATGGGGGAATGGGTTCCAGTTGAAAGACAGTTTAGATTTGGTGTTAAGAAGAAATTCTTTACTCAGAAGGTGGTGAGGCCAAGCCCCAAGAAGCTGTGGCTGCCCCTGGATCCCTGGAAGTGTCCAAGACCAGGTTGGGTGGGGGTTGGATCAGTTTGGACAGTGGAAGGTGTCCCTACCCATGGCAGGGGGTGGAACAGGACAATCTTTCAGATCCCTTCCAACCCAAACCTTTCCATGACTCTATGACTTCCTCTTTCACTCCCACCACAGCACTCGTGCCTCAATAAGAACATTACCAAGACTCTGCAGCAGCCAAGAAATCTTCTCAGGTTTTTGTAGTAGTGTTCATCTCTACTCAGTAGAAGAAGGTATTTTGTGCTTCTTTGTTTTGAAGACTTGGAGGAAGGATGTTTGATCCCTGCACATGGAAATGCTTCCTGTTATTACAGCGTCCTGGTGCTGATGGAGCCCTTCCAGCAGTGCAATAGTTCCACAGCACAACTGACATTTCGTTCTTCAAGTGAATGGAAACTGCTGTGTGACTTATGGTTGTGGTTTTTTACTGGTTCACCTTGAGAAGGAAGTTAGAGAAAGGGCTTTCCATCCTATGAGGTCTGTAGGTGAGGAAGATGAAGGTAGGAGAGAGTAAAAGCATGGTGGGAGTGGAGGGAGTGCGGACATGTGAAGGTTCTACTCAGGGGAGGAATGTTTTTACTCTTTTCTCCCAAAAAGCCAACACTCTGTTCTTGCTAATATGAGGAAAGTTCCATGAAAGATGCACAAGTATTAATTTCCTAAATAATCTCACATTACCACAATGCTTGGAGTCTTTTTTTAGTAAAGGGAGTCAATAAAACAGGAAAAGCAGAGCTTTATTTGCACACATGGGCAGGCACAAAGCAGGATTTTTAACTGGCACTGGAGCGATGAGAGCAATCCCTGAAGAATGCTTCCTCCAGACCAGACCTTGAATATTTAATAATGGTGAATTACCAGAACCCTTCAACCATAATGAAGGAATAAGCAGGCAATTAGAGCAAACTGCAAATCCCTTGCCCTAAAAACCCTCCAGCATTTCAATTCTCTCTGTGCATATGCCATTCCCTTCTGATTTCTCCCACTTATTTAAAAATCACAGTGAGAAAAGGCTTTTTACCATCTCTTGGAAACCCTCCTCCATCCTTCTCCTTCTCAGAAACAGTATTGGTATCTTCTCTTGCAAAATTCAAAGCCACTGCTGCTTACTGAAGCTTCCTGTAGCATCTTGATCTGGTATCGCAGCCATTCTCATATGAAATGAGACATAATTCAGAAACCCACTTTCATCCGCAGAAAGTGAAATGTTTAATCCTTGCAGAATATCAGAAAAACAACTCAAGTTGTCAGGGGCATCCGAGGACACGAGCAGCCAGTGGTGTGTGGGCCTCCTTTCTGTTATTTAGTGGTTAGTTAGTGTTAGATAAACACAGCAAAGCTAAGAAGGAAATGATTTATGTGTGCTGTGATAGCTCCATACTTCTGAAACATCTCTGAAATCCTTGGAAGTTTGGAATAGGCTGAGCAGATGAATGAACCGAAACTTGAAAGTAAGTCAGAAGTTTCGTGTATGGAACGGTTTGGGTTGGATGGGACCTTAAAGATAATCTTATTCCACCCCTGCCATGGGCAGGGACACCTCCCACTGTTCCAGGCTGCTCCAAGCCCCATCCAACCTGGTCTTGGACACTTCCAGAGATGAGACATCCACAGTTTCTCTGGGCACCGTGTGCCAGGGCCTCCCCACCCTCACAGGGAAGAATTATTTTTTTTCTAATATTTAATCTAACCCTGCCCTCTTTCAGTTTGAAGCCATTCCCCCTTGTCCTGTCACTACATCCTCTTGTAAATAGTCCCTCTCCATCTTGGTTAGTATCAAATTTTATACCATTTGAAGAAAGAAGTGTCCTGTGCATCAGATTTGGAATATTCTCCACTGGGATCTGACCTCCTAGACTGCAGCCTTAAGATCTACGGGTACACAGAGAGAATGGAAAAAAAAACCCTAATGGCTTGTAGATGTTACTGAAATGGAATTCAAAGGGAATAATGAGAAACTGCAACCAGACTGAGGAGGATTTGGATCATTTAGGTAACTGGGTCAACAGATGGTAAAGAGTGTGGTATAGAAATATGTAGAAAAATTTGTCTGGGGAAAGGAAAACCAATCATCCAGCACACTGATGAGGAAACAAGTGTTGATTATTGTGGAGAAATCATTGAAATAATCAAGACAGTGCCAAGCAGTAGGGAACAATGCAAACAAGTCATTAGGCTGTGGTAGAAAAAGGATAAAGAGATAACAGGTGATCTAATTTCTGTTTGCAAGATCTGACTTTTACATCTGGTCATGGGATTAAGAAGCAAAATCAGTGTTTCCTTATAAGTCATGCTTAAGGCCTTATCTTAATAGAGATGTACTGCGCTAAGTATTCACCACTGAGAAGGTGGAAATACCAGCACCACAAATTTTTGGACACCATTTTGTATTTTTATGTGCCATTGCTCTGTGGATGGTAGGAACAATATCATTGTTTTGGAGTAACCATTTAATGGAACAGAGTAACGCAAATAGCAGAGCATATTATGCCATGCACAAAAGTTACTGTAGTTAAATTTAATTCAGTGTGGCTCTAATTAAAGATTTTCAGATATTCAGAATGATGTTTGTTGTTGGAAGTAGCTTGGTTTTGACACTGACAGGTGACAAATCTCCACATTTAAATAAATACAAATTAGGAGAAACAGTTTGGCAATTTTTAGTATTTTTGTACCTCCAGATGGACTAAATTATCTGATGTTGTAAGTTCTTAAGCTGTTGAGAAGCTCTGTACTTTGCTTTAGCCCAGGCTTGGGCACAGTGCCTTTTAACAGATGCAGGGAGAGGTTTTTTATAAAACATTCCTTTTAAGCTTCATCTTTAAAGTCTGATTTCCTGTTGTCCTGAGACTGGATAACACACTAAAGAGATCTGCATCCAAAGTCCCTGTCAAAACCTCTTGTTTCCAGGATTTTACACTTAACGTGGGTAGACATCCCCCAAACTGTACCCAGTTCAGCTCCAGCTGGATGAAAACATGGACACACAAGCTTAGATTGCTCACACCAATCTGAAAAGTCATTTTTCCTGAGACAGAGGGAGGTGGGGAGGGTTGGTGGGGAGGAGAAAATGAAGGAAAACAAAGAAAGACATGCTGTTGTTGCGCACAGCAGATTTACATGATAGGAATTTTGGGATGTGTGGCTCCTTATCCAATATCTTTTAGGGCCATTGCCAAGAAACTGATAAACAGGTATATGAAGGGGGATGAAACGAGCACTCCCATATCAGTGTATTGTTCCAAAGGGGAAAATAACTACCCAAAATGTGAAACATCTCATTTCCCAGGCTGTGGCTGTGAAAACAGACAAATTTGCAGGAAGCACATTGGACTGCTGGCCCTGATTTTTATTCCCATCTCCTCTGCATTATATGTTTGAAATAAACTCCCTTTCATTGGTAATTTCCCAGTACTTGCCCTACTATGTTGTTGAATGTTTGTCTCTACATCTGTATTGCATTCTCAGGATTGTTGTATTTCTTTATTTAGGCTTCTGGTCTATCAAAGAAGAAGGATGGGTCTCTGGAAAACAGCTGCTCTAGACAGGATTATCTATGACTTGCAATTATAACTTTTTGTTGGAAAGGATATGTTTGAATTCTAATTCATTCTATACAGAAGTTGGCTTGAACTGCAGTTTCTGTAACATGGAAAAATAGTAATGACCATAAATTCCCTATAGATAGATATTCCTTTCTGTTCTCATGTGAAATTGCATTTCCCATTGCAATATTCAGAGAGGAAACGTGATATCTTTGAAGTCAGAGACAGTGAGGGCATTTTTGAAGCTTTTTCAGAAACTGGAGTGATAATATTTATGACCTGGGTTTTCCAAAGCATAGGTCACATTTATTAGAGGTTAATTGTATCAGGCAGGACATTCCTCTAATTAAGAGGTTGGATTTTTCATCTTAAAGCGGCACACATGAACCCGATCTACAACCTTCCATAAAATGAAGGGTTTTCCTTCTCTGCTCATCCTGTTGATCTGTAACAGTAGAGTCTGTTATAAATGCCATGGTTTCTGTTTTATATGTGAATCTTTATGTTTGCAGTAACTTTTCTAGACAGCAGACACAATTCTTTTCCCTTTCTCAATGTATTAATGCTTCCCTTGAGTTTATTGTGTGGTGTTATCTAAAATCACATGGCTGACAATGTTGTTTCCTCTTGCTTTTTATAGGCTTGAGGGAGCAAATTGTGTTTCACAATCCACGCTTCCATCGTCTTTTTTTGATAACTAGCAGAATATGTTGGAAGCAATTATTTTGAAGCAACTTTTTTATTGATGCAGTAAAGAATTTCTGGTTCTTCTGTTTAATTGACCTCAATTTGATATCATATTATTGTGGTTATTTCAACACATTTTTGTAAAAGTGTTTTGCTAGAAATCATATTCCATCTAAAACGTGTTAGTTGAGGGCTCTGAATGTCTCGTGATGATTATAATAATATAAAAATTATCACTTTTACACACCCCTGCAGCTTGCTGTCATGTTGCAATTGCTATCACCTTTCTTGCAGCATATTTAGATGTTTTGCCGATTTCACTCTTTTGACCATTAGGTATTGGAGATAAGATTTTTGCTTTCCCTTTAATCCTACCCTTTCCAGTTTTTTGAGCCTCTCCTCAGAGGAGTTGTGAATGAAGGTGTAATAAGGAATAAAAGAAGGCCATTCATGGAGCTGTTTTAATGTTGGCGACAACTCTAGGAGTCTGCTTTTGCTTGAAATAAATCAATGTTTTGCATCTGAGTTCTGGGCGAGTTAATACTATTCTGTAGCACTTAAACACCTCCTGTTTTTTCAGTAAATTGCCAGACTGGAATAATAATACTTAAATTGCAGGAGCCCTCCCATCTTTGCTTCCAATGACTAAACCTACTCCATGTTGCTACTTTCAGTGAACTTAAAAGTTGATGAGCAGTGCGGTCCCATGGATAAAGTTGTAGTTAAAGGATAAAAAATATGAGAACTTCGAGTAGTGCTGCCACTGTGGCTCCGTTGTGTCAACACAGTGACTCCAGGCAGCTGCGGTGTGACCTTGGACAGGTCATCTTCTGGGTAATTCACTTTTCTCTCTATTTCCCTCTGTCTTCTCCATTTATATTGTCCATTTGGAGACTCTGGGTAAGGTTCTGTGACAGGCTGTGTGTGTATTTATGCAATGAGGATGGTAACAGTGCCCTGCACGGCTCCTGCAATGCCTGGCAGCTATCCTGTTATAAATATTATTGTTTTGCTTTCTTATGTTTTTAGAATTTACAAAAATAAGTGTGAGCTGATTTTTTTCCCCTCAAAAAGCTGTTAAAATGCAACTGTGTGGGATATAGTAAAAGCTAAGGAGAAAATAAATAGTTTTCTTGAGGCCCAAAGTAGCAATATCTAAGGCAGGAGAAGAGATAAAAAGGCACACGACGAACTTTATAGTCATGGCACTCTCCTCTGCCACTTGATGTATCTGCAGGTATATAAAATCCTGGGGGTGCTAAAACTTCCTAGCCCGCTGTGTAACATAAGTTTCTGCAGCCTTTTGGATTATTTTAATTCTTTTTCATTTCATAAATCGATTCTTAATGATGAAAACCCAGCTACCTTGATGTAGATAGCAAATTTCTCATGCATAAGTTTCAGTCAAACTAGAACCCTCTAAGGATAGATCACTCTAACTTATATTTCAAGCACTTATAAAGAAAAGCTTTTAAAATCTGTTTTTGGAAACATTTGTAGGGTATTTGTCCAAAGGGAAGTGTTAAATTCATATATATGAACCTCAGAGAGTCCTCCGTGGAAAAAAAAACATTGCCAGAATATCCTTTTGTAAAGGAAGGGGATGGGAATCACTCCACTTCAATTTTCACATAAAAATGTAATTAAACAACATCACTATTCTTAATTCATTAACAATGGTGACATAAGCTCAATACTTATGATACAGAAATCCAAAATGCTTCAAGTTTTTGATGTCTGTTGAATGAAAACTCCCAAATGGAGTAACAAAATATTTAGAAGAAAAAAAATGAGAAAAACATGAGTAGAATCAATCAGCAGCAGGTCATACAAAGCAATCACGTAAATTTAAAAGTGTTTCAGAGGCCAAAATTATTTTTTGTTAGTGTAAATTCTCTTTTAGAATGTTTTATTTCCCTTCATTTGGGGAAGTAAAAAGAAGAAGAGAGGCCCAAACAGAAACAAGTGTGAAATATGCTGGGTTTTATACAGCTTGTTTCTCATCCATTGAGGACTGCAGGTGGTCAGCAATACCTCTCAAGAAGTGCTGTCACTGCTATATTTTTTTCCATCCTGGCCACTTTCTCCCTCACAGCAAGACTTGAGATCTTCCATGATCACAAAAATATTTTCAGCTCACTTTTTATAAAACCAAACTTACTTAAATTTGCTAGTGAAAGACCATATTTCACATATTTATATCAGGCATAAAGCCTTGCAGGATCCTGATCATTCATAACGAGGAGAGAAATTTATAGTACATTCTGTTCTATTTGTCTTCCTAAGTGCAATCTTGTATGGCAATATGGGGATAAATTATAATTGCAAATTAGTTTTCTGCAAAATGGTTCTTGAACATTGAAATTTTCTATGCCATAAAAGGGAATTGCACCGACTTATAAGAAAATGAAAATTATTTTTATTGTGCTTACCGCATAGAACCCTGAGGACACTTTTCCAAAGGAATAAATCTGCAAATAGCTGATGATTGAATGCTGGGATTTCATAACCTGCTTGGAAAACCTGGTCCTGTGATGCACCATTCTGTTGTTTTTTTCTTAAATGGGGAATAATTTTACTGAAGCAAACAGACTCCTAAGTGGTACAAATGACCAATGAATTGACACTATAAACTCCGTGTCCAAAAGGAAAGACCTTTTGCTAGAGCTGATGTTACAGGGTCTGAGTCTATTGTAATACCGAAAATCGGTGAATCTGGGCATGAAAAGTCAGAAGAAGGTGATTGAGAATGACCAGCATGGAACTGTGAAGCAGAATCTTGAAGTTCAATTAAATTCTTTTATGGTCACTATTTTTTGTTTGGTGTTTGCGCAGGGGCTGTTAAAGCAGAGTTATGGTGCACAGCAGTGTCTCTGTGCCAGGGAAACCATCATTACCAATAATTGCGTTTCTAAATCCACTCCAATAATGAAAAAAGGAAAAAAAAAACATAAGTTAATGAAAAGGAAGTATGAAAAAGATTTTATACTGTATGACTTTTTAGCCATAGACTATTTACTGAAGTGGACACAATGAAATGTGTTCTTTCCTAACAAAAAGACCTTGAACTCCAAATTCAACTTCCATGGTGAATAAAGAAAAGCAAATTTTGAGTTATGTTAGAAGGATCATGTTCAGCAGAGGGAGGGAAGTTATTTTCCTCCTCTAGCTTGTGCTGGTGAGGTCACAGATGGAATTAAGCATCAAGGTAGATGTGGAAAAGCAGGAAATCCTCCAGTGGAAGGCAAGGCAAAGAAGTAATTTCACCTCTTAAAGCCAGAGCTTGAATTTCTTGAATTCTATGAGTGTTTCATAATTGTCAATAAATTATTTTCTTTCCATCAACTGGATTTTATTTGGTAGTTACAGTACAATCACCAGTACATAAAGCAACTGTGAAAGAAAATTAGACTTTGAGTAAGCACTTTAATGCATCTGATATCTTTATAAATACAGTGAGGTTTTGTGTTTGGAGTCTCTATTATGATTCCAGTCCTTTAAGGATGTGCAGAAATGAACAATAGATCCCTGGAATCAAGACTGGTCTGAAGTTTAATTTATTGTTTAACAATGACAGCAGTAAATGTTACCTTAGCCATGCCTTATAAATAAAAAGAGATGATTCACCATAGGGCTGGAAGAAGGAAAACAAACCCAAAGTCCTGACCTGGCACAGAAGTAAAAGGCCATTGTTCTGTAGGCAGCAATGATTTAATGAATTATGTCTAATTAAAAAGGTACTCAGCATTTCCTGTGTGTGGGCCATCCATGAGTTTCTCAGGAATCTAAATTTGTATTTTACCTTTGGTTGGTCATTTGGCAAAGATCCCAACTGACTCTGTCCCGGAGCCATAACTGCAAGCTGTGAAAGCTGGTTTTTATTTATCTTTGTTTTTACCCCAAAGACCTCTGGGGCTGCCCTTTGGATCAGAGGCCTCTCTCAGGTCAAACCTCAGATGGGGCTCTAAGACTGCAGAGATCACAAGTAATGCAAGATTTAGGATGGTTTCCTACCATGGTGGTGTTGCCCCAAGGGTCATTTTGCCTCCTGGTTTCTAAATCCTACAAGTGGGATTGTTATTTGTCCATGAGAGATCTCACAGCGAGTACAGTCACTTGCTCACATAAAAATCTGCAGGATCAAACCATTACAGAATCACAGAAACATTTATGTTGGAAAAGACCTCTAAGATCATCGAGTTCAACCTTAGACTGACCTCCAGGGATTGTGGTTCCACCTGCCTGACAAACCTTTCCATAAAGAATTTCCTCCTGAATTAGCTTAACTACAGTTAAATACTGAGAAATAGTAAAACCTTGGATGAAGACTCATCCTTCCAAATTTATTGGGAGTTTAGCCATTTCTGTCAACAAGACCGTATTTCCACCTTGCAAGTAGAAGTCATTGCCAATACAAGCACTTTCTCTGTATATCATTTTTTTTACAGATAAAGAATGTAGTGGACCAAATTTGGTAACAGACATAACATAAAAGTTGTGTTTGCACAAATTATCTTTCGGTAAAACCAAGCGGTTTACTTCATAGAATTGAAAAGAAACAAATAAACAAACAAACATACATTTTAAAAAAATAAAACCAAAACCAAAACAGAAAACTAAAAAACAAACAAACAAACAAAAACCCCAACCAACCAAATAAACAAAAAAAACCACCCAAAAAAGGAAAAAAAGATACAACTGCAATTTCTCCATTAACTTATTTTGCACATCTCTCATTTTTCTCCATCTCCAGATTTATTTCCATCTACCTAATTGTCTTTCCATTTTGCATGTAGAAGTATTGACTGAGATAGACAGGATGTCTGTATTTACATAAAGAAACTGTTTAAATTACAACAGATCCTGGGAGTTGTTTCAGCATTTCATTTTATAGTTATATCTGTCCTATGTAGCTGTTCTGCTTTTTTTAATAGCTCCTGGGGTGAGAGTGTTGCAGACTGTACAGAGGTGATTCTTTCCTTTCCAGAAAACATGGTCATTTACATTTGGAAGAGGGGAGCAAAGTGAGAGGAATCTTTTTTTCAGTCTTCTGAAACGCAAAGGTTTAGACTTCGTCCTGAATTCTTTTTGAAATTTTAAATGCCATTGTGGTTTTGCATGTAAGGAGAAATGTTTTTTTTAAAACACATCTTCCTTTTGCAAATATAACACAGGTAAACCCTAAAGTTTTCTAAGAGTTCCCTGTTTTCCTTTGATTTATTCAAATCATGACTGACTTTCCTCCTCTACTCTTAGGGAAGTAAAATAAATTTGCTTCCCATTAGAGACGTCCTGGAGTTTGGTGCCCTCTGACATCACATGAGTTGTAAAGTTTGTGTGAATCCGCCAGCCCTTCCTGGATTTATAGTTTATCAGTGATGTCTTCTGGGAGTTTTGATAACTTCCAGTATTTTCAATCATATTTTTGGTTTTGAAAGACCTCAGACCTATTTACAGAAGAACTAGTGTGCTGGAAAGAAGGAAAGCGAGGTGAAAAAAGGAAGTTTGAGGGTGAATACATTGAGATTTCAATACACTGATGAATGCTGAATGAATACATTGAGATTCAACTTTGGAGTGTAGATGTTTAAAAGACACTAAGCGGTGCGAGAGGAAGATTTTTGTAAAACATGAGCAGTTAAAGACTCCTTTTTTTGTAATTTCTGTTTAATTCAACTGTTGAAAACTAATTCAGCTTTTCTGAGGCTCATGAAACTTAATTTGTGCAATCTTTTCATGCACAAAACAGCCTTTAAATCATGCCCTCCTTGGAGATATCATTACCAATGCTGAAAACAAGATGTTTTAACATTATGCAGTGCTAGAATAAATTGGGATGTACAGGCCTGTTTAAAGTGTTGCAGGGCTGAGGAGAGTGTGTGTGAAGGCAGAACAATATTTGACAAGCTGAAAATGGATGAAACTTTAGGGGGATGTTCTTTCTAATATGGGGGATCAATTAATACAAATCCTAGAGTAAACAGAAAATATCAAACCAGTTCGTTGGGGTGGAATCACTGGAAAAATTGCTGCTTAGGAGGCATGAATCCCATTACCTGTAAGCTGCTATCTTAAGCCTGTGACTCTAAATATAGAAAAACAGTTTTAAATTGCTTCTCTGGACTAAGTAAAATGTTGTGTTTGTCCCTTTCCTTCCTTGGCTATAAATATTATTGTTTTCGTAGCAACCAATCTGAACCAGCACTTCTGTACAAGTCAGGACCACAATTCTATGTTCACTCCTGGTTACTAGCTGGAATGGGAAATGCTGAAATAACTAGGAAAGATATAACTCCGACTGGAAGGAAAAATGATGAAAATCATATGTGAAAGGATTAAAATAGACTTTGAATGACTATTGAAATGACTAATAGTTTACAAACCATCTGTTGTTAATTTTTGTTGTTGCTTTGTGGAGGGACTAGGGAAAAGAAGATTTCCTTCTGCTTGAATTTTGCCTGATTTGACTTAGACAATGATAGAATTTATATTGTCTCTAAAGTAGCTGCTCTTGGGATGCATTAAATCAGTCCCTATTTTGTCCTTCATGTTTCTGGGCCATTTGATGAAATACTGCAAAGCAAAGCAGAGAAGATTTCCCTGCCTCACAAGGTGAGCAGCAGGATTGAGTGTGGGCACAGACCTGTTATTCCCCATGATTCTGCTTCCTTTCCATATTTTTTGCCGATAATCCATCTATAGAGGGGCCTCAAGGTGAAAATAAAATTTATAAGATTATTAAAGAGAGGAAATGATGTGGTGGGCTGTGCTGTGTTTGCTCTTCCACCACCAATCTGTGCAGATGATGTGAAATTTTCAGACCAAGGATTGGTCTCTCCTGCTCTGGAGGAGTGCAGAGCTGCCTGTCTCAGCCCTCCCTGCATTATCCCATTTTTCAGAACAATCTTGAACACGGATTTGATTGAAATCCCCCATGGCACAATGGCATTGATGGGCTTGGACAGGGTGCAAAAATCTACTCACTGTGAATAAAGAAACTGGTGGAGGGAAAGGAAGGGGTCATTTTAGGACTTCTGAGTCCCAGGAAGTGGATCTTGCGTGTTTTAACACTTTCCAAAGAGAGATGCTGGCTGGGGTCCTTGAGCACAGCATGAGGTGGAAACCAAGGCAGTAAATGGGTATTGAAAAGGGGATAAAAAGGAGAAAGCACAAGACACGAAGGACAGATATATCGAGGTGACAGCAGATACAAGAAAAATGCTTTGTGTGACTTTGCTAACAGATTTCAAGCAAAAACTTCTGGGGATTGATGTCAGCCATTTATCTCTCCTTCCAATCCCATGTTTTACATATGAGCCCCCCCAGGAAGATTGGACATTGGGACTGGACTGAAAGAGGAACAATGAGGAATTCTTACCATCTACCTCAGGGTTTCCTAAGATAAGATCCCAGAATAGAATCACAGAATAATTAAGGTTGGAAAAGACTTCCAAGACTATGGAGCCCAAGCCGCGCCCGATGGCCACCTTGTCCCCAGCGCAGAGCGCTGAGTGCCACGGCCAGGCCTTGCTGGGACACCTGCAGGGATGGGCACTGCAAAGCTCCCTGGGCAGCCCTGCCAAGGCCTGAGCGCCCTTGCCATGGAGAAATTGCTCCTGGTGTCCAAGCCGAGCCTCCCCTGGCCCAGCCTGAGGCCGTGCCCTCTCCTCCTGTCCCTGTTCCCTGCCAGCACAGCCCGACGCCCCCGGCTGTCCCCTCCTGGCAGGAGCTGTGCAGAGCCACAAGGTGCCCCTGAGCCTCCTTTGCTCCAGGCTGAGCCCTTTCCCAGCTCCCTCAGCCATTCCTCATTGCACTGACTCTCCATTAGGAATTATTGAAAGGAGTGTGTAAGTTTTCACTGATGGTTCAAGGGGCCTCAGGAGGAATCTGCTTTCTCCATTCCTCTCCCAGAAGTCAAGTTCTGGTGTCTAACACGTCTTGGCTAGTGCCAAATAGCATATGGTGCTAGCTGCAGTTGCAAATATAATTCAGTGAGAAAGAGCTGAGAGCACCTTTAGAGTTGTCACGAGCCACCTAGCCTTATAATAAGATGTTGTTGTGTGTTTTGCAGCTTGTCACTCATACAGCTTTTTTATCTTGTTTACAAAAATTTCAGACAATAAATGTGTTGCAGAATGGCAAGGACTTAACAAATAATGTGCTAGTGAAGTGCCTCAGAAATACCCTTTTTTTTCTCAACTCCTCTTCAAGCTGAAGCAAATACATAGATTAAAACATTTATATGACATGCTGAGATCTAGACCCTTTTAAAGGCTTTTGAAAGGTCTAGATTATATTGTTCTGAAACAGCATCTTGGTCTGACACAGAAATCCAGATAGTCTCTTAACAACTGCATCAGCATCACAGCAGCTCTGCTTTAATTAAATCTTCACAATTAGACAGGCTTGTTATTGTATGTCATTAGTCTTCCTAATACCTTTTTACCTATTATCACCTCATTTTCAAGCACGCATCTGTTGCTTTTCCACCTCACTTCATTGCTTACTGATTTACACCTAAAAGGCTTTAGGCAGTTATGTTAACAATTATGAATTGTCTCGGTGAAAGTCTAAGGAACAGATAAAAAGATGTGCTGAGCGGTGAGATGAATATAAATGTGGGGAACAGATTCTGGAATTCAGGAAGTATTTTCCTTTTTGGGGCTTGCATTGCCATTTGGGTCAATTGTTACAGAAATATTCCTTCCAGAACAATACTAGTACAAACTCTTCATTCAGTTTGGTTTTTGAACACAGGGGTTGCAGGGAAATTGTTTCATTCATTCCCTAGAATGGTGGCTGAGCATCAGTATTTTTCTGTTTTACACATCTGAGAACTCAGTTAAGATATTTAATAACAACATATTAAAAAAAAAATGATACTTTGACTTTTGAAAATGTCAAATTTCATACAATCCTTTATTTGTCCTTGTGTCTGATGATCAGCTCTGCACATCTCTAAGATGTTTGGGATATGAAAAATGGACTTTTATTGGGAGCCAGACATCCTTTGGATTTTCTGATCTATTAATGTTCATGGCAAAGTTACAATGCCACTTATATACATATTTATATATATTATATATATATAATATATTTGGCTGTTCTGGTATTGATTAGAGCCTCTGTTAGATCAGAATGGCTTCCAGCTGATATATAAAAATGCTGATAATTCTTCAAAGGCAAGATTTGGGCCTTTCTTACATCTATTTCTTGGCTTTCTTCCTCTTTTAAATTTGAAATATAGTACTAAAAATACAATTTTACTTCTTTGTCTGGGCAGTATAATAAGAAGGAATATGGAAATCATCAAAAGATTAAACAAATCCTCTTAAAATAAACAAAACAAACCTCATTGCAACTAAAGAAATTCTGTAGGGAAGAAATCAGAAAACTGGAGGGAAGCTGGTGGACCTCCATAGTGTTTTAAAACTCTGTGAGGTCATAAAACTCAATCAAATGGAAGGAAAATAGGAAATATTTTTATTTTTAGTTGCAGATATTGCATGATTTGCCATTCATTTGCCAGCAGTAGTGAACAATATGCTGGCATTCCAGTAGTCAGGTTGTCAAAGTGACCTTTTTTAATGTCACATGTCACAGAATTGCATGTCACACTAAGACAACATGACAGGACAACGCCAAGCTTTCCTAATGCTTCCCTTTCACCTTCTCAAAAGTGCTGGCATCCTGAAGAAGAAAATGGGGGAATGGGATATTCATTGCTTGATGATTCAGTGACCACTCTGCAGAGAAAGGTCATGCAGCAAAGCAGCTTGTGCGTTATAATTTCTTAAAATTAAAAAAAAAAAAAAAAAAATTTAAAAAAAAAAAAAGAGAAACTATAAAATTGAAATAAAGTGGCAAAACAAGTAGTGGTGCTTTGACATTAGGTGACAAGCACAAACTTGAAATATCAGGGCTGGTTTGGGATGTCACTCAGATGCTTTATGCAGTTTTCAGTGTGCCTCTGACAAATGCAAAGGAAATTAAAATGCCCATCCCAGCTCCAGTTTGTGGCTGGTGACTGTGAGAATACAGAAGGGACTGTGCAGATAACAGATTCCTTTCCAGCAGCACCCAGGATGGCTAAAATGATCATAAAAGGAGAAACTTGGTCTAGTGGAGGTGTCCCTCTCCATGGCAGGGAGGTTGGAATTTGACCTTTAAGGTCTCTTCCAAACCAAACCATTCTGTGTTTTTTTAATTCCATGAAACCACCTTTCATATGTGCCACTGAACAGAATTACAGATAACAGATTACAAGGAATTCCATTAATGTTTTCCAATTTTTTGTTGTTCTTTTCGAAACAGTAGCACTGAAACTGTGGCATGAAGAAGACCCTTGATTTGGTGCTTCATTTTCCGTGTTGCTCATCTCAGTGTAATGCACAGCAGAACAATGTTAAAATGAAAAAAAGTTTTGATAAATTATTTGTGCTCTAAACGAAACAGGCAGACAGTCATTTTTATCCATGATTACTATTTTCACTATGGCTATTTCTTTAGTCAGTATGAAAATAGTTCATAATTTGTGCACAGATGCCTTTTGTGTTGTCTGGATGCAAACAGATAAAGCAGAGATAGCTTGATACTGTTTGCTGCTGTTTTCCAGACTTAGCTTGGACTATGAAATCAATTTTTCTCACCAAGATCACAACTCATCCCAGTTCCCATTAAAAAACAACAAAAAAAATCTAAAATTTAGCTTCCAAAGAAAACAAGAACTATCTGATCTTGTTGCTGGTGTTTTCATCAGTGCCGATTTCATAGAATCATAGAATCACAGAATCACAGAATCACAGAATCATGGAATGGTTTGTGTTGGAAGAAACCACAAATATCACATCATTCCGACCCCCCTGCTGTGGGCAGGGACACCCTAGGAAATTCCAACAATTTTTCCCAAGTGTACAGTAATGCCATTTTCATAGAACCATTGAATGTTTTGGGTTGGAAGAGACCTTGGAAGATCCTCCAGTTCAACCCCAACTTCTTTTCACCAGCTCTTTGACTGAAATTTTCATTCTGTGCTCCCTGTGCCTGCTATCACTTCCCTTCCTACACAGCATTTTGGAATATATAAAAATGCTTAAACGTTGCCAGAGCAGAAGCACGGAAATGTTTTTAAATCATAACAACTGGCTTCCAGCTGATTTGCAAGGAGGGGTGCCTTCTTGCATGTTTATCCTTATTCATCCTGTAATTATAGCAGACTGACTAGAGGAGCTTTTAAAAACACCAAAAAGAACCCTTTGCAAGTGCAGCAAATAATTTGCAGGCCTTAAAGGGAGTAGGTTTAATGATCTTGATTGGAATTTGAACTGTGGTGTGGTAGTTTACAATAAAAACCTCAGAAATATAGTGAATTTGGGTTGGTTTATGTGTTGAGTAATTTGTCTTATTTCGACTAGGCTTGGCTAGATACAGTTATTAAAACACATCCTTTGTTTTTCTGCATTTTAACTTCAGCATCTGCATTTCAGTATAGCTTCTGCTTTATTTTGAAATCAATGGTACACTCCGGAGAAACAGAAAAGCCTCTGTGTTTATAAAAAAAATTGCACTGAGTTGAAATTATTCAGCAGTGGCTCAGCAGGAAGTCACAGAAGGCTGGATCTGCTTTAGAAAATTTGATTTCAGGAATAGATGTTCTGGGATCCTGAAGGCAGATCTCAGTGGGCTGATTGATCTCAGTCCATTGGACGCCACAGCCTGAGCCGCAGATGAGGAAGAACTGGTGGGAGCCATTGCCAGGAAGAGCTTCTTGAAGTGATTTATTATTTTTTTCTTCCTTTCTGTGCTTGCAACAGTGGGCAGAAAAGCTAATATTCTTTAACAGTTTGACTATCCATAGGTATGTTCTCTCCAGTTTGTAAAGAAATTTCATTCCTGTCAGGACCATCAAGAAACTGTTCCAGGAATTTTTTATCGCACCCTTTGCAGATGGCCATGCTCTGAATAGGGATATTTGTGGGACAGGTTGCAGCAATACCATTTGAAAATCTGTATTTCCATTGGTGCCTGTAGGAGTTCACAATAACTTCAAATAAATCCTGTGTTTTCCAGCACCTCTAATTCAGGGGAAACTTGTTCTTGGAAGATGGAGCAAACCAAGCCCTAAATCACACCACCCCAACACCCCTGACAACCCAATGCAGGACTGAAAATCTGCTTTTAGCCGTCTGTGAAGAGGCCCAGCAGCACTTGGAGTGTTTGATTTAAAATAACCTTTTGCACTCTGCCTGGTGAGAAGGGTCCAGCTTTCCCTCCTGATTCAGCCCCTCTGTGCTCATCAAAGCCTCAGCTGCCTCAGGACTTGGATAGGAATTTTGACTGCGCAGGATTTGGGATTTCAAATGGCTGATGGAGTTGTAGCTTCCTGCTTGCAGAGCTGGAAAATGCAATGCCAGGTTTCCAGTTTTTTGTCAGGTCAATAATCCTAGTTCTCTCAGCCTTAACAATAGAATGCTGGATTTGCATTGCCATTTATGAAAATGAGATTTTTCCCTGGCACATTTCTGAGTTTGGACAAGGGAGAGCTAGAAAATGAAAAAGTGAGCTCAGGTAGTGTCTTATGGCATGTCTGGGATTCTTACCAGGACAGTCTGTGCAGTTGTAAAACTCATGATAGAAGCTGGAATTAAGAACTGTCATTGCATGATGAATTCTGCAAAAGCACATCTTGGCCAATAATAACCTTACCATGCTCCCTGGGATCTATTTTCCTTTATCCACAAGTTCTAGGCAGCTACTATCAGACAGAACTCTTTCCTTTGTTTTTTGCAAATGTTAAAATTTCCATCATGAAAGTAATCTTTTTGGTACTGCATAAGCAAAGTTTCACGAAATACATATGTACCGTTCCATTTCTCCGTAATAAAAGCAGTTCCCAAATAACAGTGATGTGCAGAGAAGCAATGTGCTGCTTTCTGCAGTGTTGTTTGCAGTAATGATATCCAGCAATTCCTCTGTGGCTGAGGCTTTGCTTCAGTCTTTTGTACAGGAGTTTTATGCTCCAAGTTTGAGAATGACAACAAGGCTGCCAAACTCCCAGGAAAAAAGAGCTCCAAAGTTCCTTTTCGTGTTGCCATAGCTTGGAGGAAGCTTTAGGCACGGCAGCAAAGCAAGCAGAACTGAATTCTGCTGCTCTGAAAATGAGGGGCCTGAATCACAAGAAGTGATGAGAGGTGGGAGAAAGGGGCAGGTGACCTCAGAGGGTCCCAAAGAAGGTCTGGCTGCAGCAGGGGAGGAGGCAGAACCAGGTTGGTCCATGCACCACTGAGGTCTCCCTGCACTCCCTGACATGAGGATTGACAGCATCCAGTCGCTATTTTTTAGCAAAAATTGTGACTAGACACTGTTTTACATTAAACAGGAGTTGAAATATATGAATATTACGGTCTTGGTCCCAAAGACCCTAAGATGTAAATAGACTTTGTTAATATTAGTGCTGAACCATGAAGCAGAGTTGGATGTAATGATTTTAATTTTTCACGGCGCAGACTTAACTGTTGGAACCAAATTCATGCTTTGTCAGTTTAGTATTTTAATTCTACAAGTGACATGAAAGCAGTTTTCACTCATTATAATGTAACTTGGACTGAAAGTAATCAAATACTTTCTAGTACAAAATGTGGAAAAAAATATGGCAATGAAACTGCATTGTAAAATTTGAACATAACTGCAATTCTCATTTGCTGTCAGAGGTATTTGGATCTTCGTTTTGGCTTATTTCTCCTTTCCAGAGGAAAATCCAGCTGAAAATCACATACATTTTTTGCAATCCAAATTTTTATAAGCGTTTCAGCTAAAGAGAGTTCAGAGTCAAAAGAAAAAGAAAAGTTCACATGCTCCTTACTTTTTGTGCATGCATATGTATAGCAATTCGTACTTAAACAGCTGAAAGGCTGTACTGTACTCCGTGTGCCCTTCCTTTTTTCAAGCTTTTAAACTTGCAGCAACCCGTGAGAGGCAGCACGATGTCATTATAATCACAGAACAATTTTCTTCCTACTGGAAAGAAACACATTGTTCCCCCTGAGTGAATGAAAATTGAAGCTCTCAGTGTTGCAAATAAAATAAGATACATCTAAGTTGCTGTTTATCTTTAATTACTGCAGGTCTCTGGGAAGCATATAAAGCAAATCTTTAACTGAAAGGTCTTCAAGGTGCACAATATGGCAATATGCACATGTGATGTGGTATTTCTATAATTTTATAAGGTTAGTTGATTAGTATACCTGTCAAATTTTGTCCAGTTTAGAAGGGCAGTTGGTTAGGTAATCTACCCCTGGATACTGTCCCATTGGATTTGTCCCATGGGCTCCTCTATCCCTCTTCTTGTTGCGTCTTCTGAGATTCTGGTTGGGAAACAAAACGTCCTCGCTGTTGGTTCTCTTCCTGAAATAAGACTAAACAGTATTTTAGGGATGTGTTAGAAGGTTAGCTTATTGTTCTAAAATGTAGGGAAAAAGGGTTAGGAAAAGTACTAGAAGCTACAACCATATATTAACAATCTACAAAGCTACAAACGTGAAAATACGTAAAAGCTAAAAACCTTTAGGCATCAGTTCCACCCTCAAACCAGGACATTTTTGCAGGCCCTGCAGTTGGTACATGAGGTGTGAGGGATTGCATCTCCCCTTCTCTTGGGGTAGTTCAGAGCTGAGAGGAAAACTGAGAGCTGGACTGTCCACATGGTGATGTTTCAACTGTAAATCACTTCCCCTGGGGCTGAAACACAGAGTGCTCCATGGTCTCTGATGTTCTCCTTGCTGGAGCAGGTGCCTTTTCATCCAGCACGGGGCATGTGGGATGTTGCCACCATTCCTTCGCAAAGCACAGCTCTGGCACCTCCAGTTTATGCTATTTATGTATTATAGTTTTACAATATGCTCTCCTTGGGCTCAGATTTATTGTTGGCCACTGAAAGGCTTTCTGCTGCTCTGAAAATCAGTGGCCTGACTCCTGCACAAACTGAGCTGCCTTGATTAGGAACTGCACCTCTGAAAGGGATTTTATTTATTTTCTATATTTATCTTAAGGAGTTATCCGAGATTTTTAGTTGGCTGACTGATCTAGAACCTAGTTTAACTTTATTTTTTCTTGATGTTAAAAAGAGATTGGAGAGCTGTGCAACGTCGTCCTTGCTAAATCAGTGTAGTTATTCATTCTCTGTGAACCTGATTAGGCTGGAGTAGGTTTAGGAAGAAATTCTTTCCTGTGAGGGTGGGCAGGCCCTGGCCCAGGGTGCCCAGAGCAGCTGTGGCTGCCCCTGGATCCCTGGCAGTGCCCAAGGCCAGGCTGGACATTGGGGCTTGGAGCAGCCTGGGACAGTGGGAGGTGTCCCTGCCATGGCAGGGGTGGGATGGGATGATTTTAAGGTCCCTTCCAACCCAAGCCATTCCATGATTCCATGTTTCGATGATTCCATGATTATTTTCTAGCTGCCAGAAGAGATCACCAGTCTGGGAACAAGCGTTTCTTTGTGTCTCAATTTTTACAGAGTGTGTGGGCACTTACTGTAGGGAGCAGATGAAAATTAAGAATTTGCTGCTTGTGCAGAACAAGAAGGGAGGGCTGCAGACCTGAAAGACAGTGTGCATGAAAGTACTGTCTGGAAAGTTATTTCAAAGGAGGAAATGAGGCTTATTGTCTGCAAAAATTAAAACCTACTTTCAGTAAAAGCCCTGCAGTTCTGAGCTCGCTCTGTAATGCACAGCCTGCAGGAAACACTGAACAGGGAGCAGAATTAGGACCTCGGTGGAAAAAGCTTTCAATCGCTATGCTGAGAGCGGCTGTATTAATTAAATCCATAATATGCTTTGTAAAAACCAAAAAGAATCATGTTGTATCCCAGCCAGGCCAACGGAGTGACTAGTTTTACATGAAGTGTGAAATTAGGTTTAGTGTGTCTGAATTTTACCTCTGGGGGAAATGTGCTGCAATTGCAAGTTAGTAGGGCACAGGTCATGGCGTGTGTATTCCAAACTACACAGGGCTGCTGTTCTGGCAGAATAATGCAATATGCTTCTATTTTTGTACTTGCCATGACATACTCAGTTTGCCAAATGTACAAGGATCCATCTGCAAATAAAACAAATGGCTCAGCTTGTCAGAAATGTTGGTGTTGCATAGGTGCTGAATTCAGATCTATGAAAAAGAACTGAAGGTGTTGAATGCAAGAATGTTTAATCTCTTGGACCACGTAAATAAATATGTGATATAATTTTGTTTAAATGCAGAACCCAAAATATGTCCTCATGCTTGCATAGCACTGATTTATTTTCCTTGCACTGCATTCAAATTCTGTAAAATTCCTGTGGAATTTGAGCATCATTTGCTCTTTCCTTGCTTGTAGGAAGTTTTGTGTGGTTAAACAAATGGTTGGCAAAACAACCTATCATGAGATTTGCTTCAGTGTATCACAGTGTCTTGAATATTTCTGTTTTGCTGAAAATAATATAATGTCTACAAGATAACTGTACAGAACTATCTATTTAAATTGGGCTCATGTTTTAATCCCTTAGAACAGGTAAGAATGCCTGACATGATCATCCAAGCCACAGAAAAAATACTGTCAGTAAATTTCCAATTAAAAAAGACACAAAATTATTTGATTCGTATTTTAGCGAGTCTTGGGAAAGGCACTGTTTTGTAATTACAAACTCAGAATTGTTCAATGGCTTATCCTTTAATTTTTCCCTTTATTTTGTTTTGTCTTGGCCTTAGAGCTACAGCCCTTTCTTGAAACATGCCTAAAACACAGGAGCTCCACAACCATCCCTACCTTAACAAAATCTGTGTTTTTAACTGCTTCCACCATGGCACACCTGCAATTCCAGCATCAGTCTAGGGAATAAACATCCTTTTTGTTATTGTTGTCTCTAGCCCAGCCTGCAGACCAGACTTCATTAGGAAGCAAGGAGGTTGAAAAGAGCTGGCTGCAGCAAGTTACTTGTTGCCTAGTGACACCATCAGACCTATAAACTCCAGCTCTCTTAACCCTCTAGAGTCCAGCATCTGTATTTGATTTCTGGGCAATTCCTTCTTTGACCAGAAAAGAATTTGCCTTTTTAGACAAAAATCACACTGTACCACTAGATGCCAGTAAGAATCAGAGAGAGAGAGAGATGGACTGCTTGCAAGCGAAACTAAAAAATAGTTTTTAATGTGGGGCTGAAGAAATTGTTAATGCCCTCTTCCCACACAACTGAACCTGAAAATGCCATAGGAATGTTGCCTATAAATACAAGTGTGAGGCTGTTTTTGCAGCCAATGAAAGATGAGGGGAGCATCTGGTTTGACTCCTGATATCTGTTAGTAGATGTTTCTCTCCTGGTCAAGTGCGTGAAAAACTGTTTTCTGTGGTTTTGTTTCTTGGTCATAATGTGCCTATTGTCAATGTGGGCAAAATTTTTGTCTTGTAGAAATTAAAAAATGTACTCAAACCCCACCTCATGGATGAACGGAATCGACATTTGGTGACAATTGCCAGGGGAAGGTGACAAGGCGGAGGTGTTCAGAGAGTCAAGGAATATTCTGAGTTTGGAGGGACCCACAATGATCATCAAAGCCCAGCTCTTGTCCCTGCACAGGACGCCCCAAAATCTCACCCTGGGACTGAGAGTTGTATCTGTCTGAAAGTGTTGTTGTATCTCTGCTTCATAGAGCTATTTATTTAAGAACTATTACCACTGATAGTTAGGCTGTAACTAATAGCAAAAATTAGTAATTTTATAGGATGTGTTTTCATATCAAAATAACTCACATAACTTCAGGTTCTGGTGTTTTTCCTGTTGACTTTGTTTCAGTTTTTCTATGAAGCTGCATTGTGAAAAATCATAGAGCATTTAGAACCACAGCAAAAAGTTCATAGTTCAACTGCTGCATCTCCCCAGACAGATATATTTGTGAGTGATTTTTGGCTTTACTAACAGTTGCAGGAATTAGATTTGGAAATTCTTTAAATCTGAAATATTAAAAAAAAAACCAACAAAAAACCCACACTGTCACTGTGACGTCTTTACTGGCAAAAGTGATGAGTCTTGGAAAAATCTCTCCTGCTGGAAAAACACATACTATATGCACATAAAAAAATTGAAAAATTAGGAGTCAAAGGCAGAGAAATGTGCTGATTAGGAATGTTGGTCTGTTCCTGTTTCCTGTAGAGTATCTGAGTTATTCTATTCCTCTGTCCTTCAGGGTAGTTGGCAATAAGAAACCCAAAGGCCATAGACCCTCAGTGGAATCGTAGGAACTCAGAATAATTAACTTTGGAAAAGACCTCCAAGGTCACCCAGCCCAAGCTGTGCCCGATGGCCACCTTGTCCCCAGCGCAGAGCACTGAGTGCCACGGCCAGGCCTTGCTGGGACACCTGCAGGGATGGGCACTGCAAAGCTCCCTGGGCAGCCCTGCCAAGGTTTCCCAACTTTTTCCATGGAGAAATTCCTGCTGATATCCAACCTGAATGTCCTCTGGTGCAGCACCTGCAACAAGGTCAACTTCTGTCCTCCACCACCTTCCCTGAGCCTCCCCCAGCAGGGACCTTTGTCCTGAAGGGCTTTTCCCTCTCCTGAGGGACTGAGGACTTTGCTCCTCATGCACCTCTCCAGTAATTGCCATTCTCCACTGGTTTTTGCTCAGCACTTAAACAGAACGTTTTCTGAGCTGATGAAATGAAACACCTTCCCAAGGCCTTCTGTGGGCCAGAGGAGCTCTCAAGAGTTCAGACGTAACCTACAGAATCTGTGTTTGGGTAGAAATAACTTGCAACTGGGTAAAAAGGACAGGGTTTCTGGTTTATTGATTGTTTTACTTTATCCTCCAGAAAGCTTCTTCCCTGTGTAGGATTACTGAGGAAGGTGGGGTTCACTGTTTTCCAAAGCACAGAGAGGTGAATTTCTGGTCCTTAGGGCTCAGTGAATTCCACCAGAGCTGTGCCAGGGCTCAAAAGCTTCCTCTCCTCCCCACCTGGAAGTCATGCAGTGGCATTCGTTTGGTGGTTTGGGTGTGAGAACAAGCTCAGGTTGGACACAGTCAGCTTTGGAGACGTTAAACTGAGAGCAATAGGGATCATTTTTTTGTTTGTTTTAATCCACCCCAAACATGATTGGAAGTGTGAAAATCCAAAGTTTTGGCTTAAACTGAAAAAGAAATATTTGTCAGATTAATTTTTCATAGAATTACCTGATCCAAGGGCTCTGAGCTTTCTGTAAACTAATGCAGTTCTCACAGATGCAGGTCAGATAGTAACTAATGGAAATTAAACATGAAAGCAGGGAGAAACTGAAGCTTCTGCTTCATGAATTTTATTTTCTGCTTTTGTAGCCTGTTCTTTTCTGGTGGTGGCTGGTTAGCAATTAAAATGTGATTAGCATATAATGGTAACTGGTAATGTGGAAGCATTGAAATTCTTTGTCCCAGTGATTGCTTTCTCATTAGCAGCATGAATTATGGGGTGTTTTAGCTGCTAGCCAAAGCTTGGGAGCCATGTCACACTGAAGTTTCCTTTAAAATTGTGGAAATTGGTGATTTCTGTCCCAGGATTTAGATTTGTAGAAGGAATAAAAATACTTTCCAGTGACTAACAGGCAGTCACGAGAGAGGAGAAGTGAAAACAATTTCCAGACTTCTGATGGTACAAGACCATCCAAATCCACATGGAATAATATTCCAATAAAAATTTTTTTTTTTTTTTTTTTTTTAAATCTCTAGAAATCTTGTGAATTCCAGATATCGGATGGTCTAGGTTGCTAGAATCCAGAAAGTCAATAAAGTGCCATCCAAAGGGAATAGTTGGTAGGGGTTGTGTTTCTGTAACAGAGGTGGAAGCCTTAGCACTGTTATACAAATAAATTTAACCCTTCATTTGGAGCATTTTCCTCATGGATGGTCATCCACAGAGATAAATTTACACTGGAGTAAGTGTAGAGGAGACTGACAGGAATTAGGGATAAAGAAGATTTCTTAGGAAGCAATGCTAAAACAGTGTGCTTGGTTCAATTAATTAGAATAAATACGCGAGGTAAGGGGGAAATACCATTGAAGGAAATAATATGAACACATCAGCGAGGGTGAAAAGCTGTTAAAAATAAAGGAAAACATCAATACCAATTGATCCCAAACACATTTAGCCTGGAAAATGGAAGACAGCTTCCAGGCATCAGCAGAAACTAAGTTCTGAAACTGCCTTTCAAGAGCAAGCAGTGTGGATGCAGATGAGGCCTTTGTGATGCTTTCTGAGTCAATCAAAAAGTTTAAATCTTATTTTCCTACTAAAGCAGAAGTCAGTGATGGGTTATGCAAGAAAATCTCTTCAACTTCTTCAATCCCTTCTTCTAAATAATCTTTAAAGAACTCTTGTGTGACCTGAATGAAAGTGCACAGGAAGGTGACCAAAGGTTTTTCAGGTAAAATAGCACATTTTCTTTATTTTAACTGCAAGGAAGAACATGGTAAAGTTCAAGGGTTAATTTACTATTCAAAGTAAGTGAAATAGTTGGAAACTCAATACATGTAGATTATATCATTAATTAATGAGTGAACTCTACAGCTACTGCAAATTTAGGAAATGGCTTAAATGTTTCCACCTTGAGGTGGCTTTTTAAAGGACTTACTGACATGGATTATAGCTTTGTGTGCTAATAAACCCCCAAGTTATCAATCAGGTAATTTCAATATTTAACTATGATTTTCCAGTTAGGTATTTTGCTCTTTGTCATGATTATTTTCCCCCTTTCCTTGACCACATGAAACACTCATTTGAAATAGGTAATAATTTTTTTGTCCTAGAAAAAATACAATTTAAAATTTCCTCTCTCATCCTGCAGTAAGGTATCTCTAAAATACATATCTGAACCTACCCTGGCTTGAAATGTGTGTATCATCCCAGGTTTGCCCCGCACAATATTTGAAGAAGTTGCTGCAGTTATCCTAGGTTTTAAAATGAAATAGCATTTTGAAACACAGATTTCTGTTTAAAAATGGGTGATCTGGACAGGTTCAGAACTTTTTAATTTTTTTTTTTTTAAGCAGGAAAGAAAAGTAAGGCTTAATCCATACATTTCCAAATCACTTTATTCCAGTGAAATACCATTTTCACTGCACAGTTGCTAACTGGCTCTATCTATATCAGTGAACAACTCACGTTCCTCAAATAGTTCTGTCTTTTTTATTGTCTGGACCATCTGCTGTGCTGTGAGCAGCTACTATTTTGAGTCTTTTCCCTTTAAGTACAAGTTTCAGATTACATAAAGCCTTTGTAAAAGCTGAAATTATTGCCAAAGCATGTTCAGCAGTGTTGATGTGCTTTTGTGATTTTTTTTAAGCCTTTTTAGAAATTTCAGGCAGTAATGATACAACATCCCTTCTAATGATAACAGCACGAAGGACAGGATGATGTAATCATTCCTGAACTCACTCTGAGGATGCGTTTCAATAACTTGGTTCCAAATCTTTTGATGAAAAAAAACCCCGAAAATAATAAAATACATCTTGAATAAGTGTTGTGAAAACCTCTGAAGGAGATTACTCATGGCATCATTAGAATAACAAAGCAAAAGCAGAGAAATTCAGGTTGGGGCAGCAGTTGTCTCACATTTCTGGTGGCTTTGGTGCATTTGAGGCCTCCTGGTCTTTCCCACACCAAGGAAATTTTCTGTCAGGAAGACCTTGGATGGTAAAGGGAACAACTCTGCTGGGAGGAAAGGCTGGGAGAGTTGGGATTGTTCAGCCTGGAGAGTATTTGGGTGACCTCAGTTGGGTCTTCCAAAGCCTGAAGGCAACTACAAGAAAGATAGACAGAGAATATTTACACTTTATAGATGCAGTAACATCGATCAAAACAGTTCCATCTAGGCAGACGAGGAAATATATTAAAAGGAAAGAGAGAATTCAAGCCTCCAAGATGAGTCAGTTAAATTTCAGGTTTCATGTTTTATTTTAGTTCAAAACTATAAGCAAGTAACTGGATTCAGCAGTGATTAAGTACTGTCATTGCCTAATTCCCACTAGGGTAACCAGACAATTTTTCTTATTTTTAACCCATTTGACTGAATTTGAGTTGTTCCAGTAATTCCAGTGACTCTTGAGAACTGGCATTTAAGGTCCCTTCTGTATTTATTTTAGCTTATAACTTTGTGTTGCATAAACCCCAAATTTTATTTTTCAGATTTTGTTCCCTAATTCAAGTGCAGGACTCCTGAGTTTTGTTGTTCCTACTTGTTTAGTCTGTCTGTGGGATGCTTCAAATTGAGGATAAGAGCAGAGTCTCTGCCCTTCCCCCTTCCTTTTCACTTTCCAGATGCACCCAGAGGCAAAATGGGACAACCTGCAGAAAAATCTGAGAAATCACAGGCATGGATCGTGTTTGGTCCAAGGTTGGACTTGATGATCTCAAAAGTCATTCCAACCTTAATGATTCTATGACCTCAGAGTGCAAATGAAGCAGTGTGAGGGTTTTGGTATAAGAGTTATGGCAGGGTGTTTTCTTTTTCTTAGAGGATACATCTGGATACGAATTTGAAAGTCAAATGAGTATTTGCTTTTCATTTTTAGCTAATATTGTGTGATAAAGATACCGTGGTATAAGCAGTTGTTCCAAGCACGAAACTGAGGGAAATGTTTTCCTGCTCACCCCTGGAAATATGTGTGGTGCAGCACTTGTAAGCAGAAGAAATACTTGCTGTAAATCACACTTATGGTTAATGCCCAACCCAGGGGTAAAATGATGTCAGCAAAATGTTTTAATGAAAAGTGCTCTTTTTTCTCTGCGAGGGTTTTATTTTATTGCAGGTTCCCTTCAGATTTCTTCAGTACATATGTATGTGTTGATTGTCTTCTATTTGATGCATTAATCTAAAACTCAGAGAAAAACTGCCTGTAAATTGAGTATATCGAGCAGTTCTTCCGTTGCTTGAAAACTCGAAGATTAAAACTGTGAATTACCTAAATAATATCAACAAATGTTTCTTTTAGCTGTCTGTGAGCTCTGAAACACAATGTTAATTTATCCCTCACTACTTGAAAACTTAATGCATTGTGTCTTGGTTTATTTGCCCCATTTGTGAAATTGTCTTCAAATGTTTTGCAAATAAAATGCTCTGTCATTGCGATTTCAATATCTTAGTGATGCACAGGAACATAATGGAATTTTATCCATTTTCTTGATTTATAAGCCAAAAAAACCCCCAAGTGGGCAAAATATACTAACCAATGTGCTACTCAGTAAATCTACTTTTATCATACATGTAAGTAGGATAAACTTATTCAGTATTTGTCATTAATATGGGGGAAATTAATGCATTAAATTCACTAAGTGTGAGGGTTTTTTGAGTACCTCATCTCTCTTAGTGCTCTTTTCTTGCTACTCACATATGAAACTCTTGTTGTCACTGTTGTCCTCATCCGGGAGCTTTGCATTTCCTGACTTCTTGATTTTGCATCAGTTCATCTACTGCAGTTTTCTCAAACGCTTCAGTGATTAATTTTAAAGATATCCTGGCAGAAGAAGCACTTCTTCCAGATGACGACTTGAAGATCATGATGATTTTATTGGCATTGCTAATGCTAGCTGCAGTGTAAAATACTGGTAATTATTGCTGGGTTCTGGCAAATTATGTTTTGTCCCATCTATGTGCATCATACTTTAGCAAGCAGTTAAGGTCTTTAAAAACAGGTTATTGGGTATTTTCTGTGCATGATTTTGACTGTGAGAGAAATGGGATTGAGATGGATGCTGGGGCTGTACAGCAGAAAGAAGGAGCTCTTCAAATCCTCCTTTTCTCATGTGATCTGTGAGTTTCTCGGTTTCCTTTCTGTTTGGCTGTTGTTTTTGAGGCATAATAAACAGATGATATCTAAGTAAATAGCAATGAGTGGATCTTGACAGCTTTATTATGGCTATTATATTATGGTACATTAAGTTTTTAATGAAATAAAATATGGCAGATTGCCAAATTATGTGATGATAATTTCAGGAAGCTGTAAACAGGTTACTCAGTAGTTCATAATTGCTGCAGGTAATTTAACGTTCAGGAAACTTCCACCCACTGATAGTAATTAAGATTGTGTTTTGGCTATGTGCATTGATTATGAGTATCTGATCAAGAGAATCTCTCTTTTTTCCTTTCATGTGGTATTTCACACTTAGCATTTTACCCTGCTGGCAGCAAATCTTGCCTTTTTATTTCGCATCATGGAATGTGTCAGTGGAAAATATTGTAACAATATATAATCCACCTGTGAATAACCTCACTGCATGTGTCTGGGCTTTCAGCGTCAGACAAAGTTCAGCTTCTGCCTGCAATGAAAATTTCCTTTATGGGGCTGCCTGGTGGAAAATGGTTGCCTGGAAAGGACACCTTTCTGCTCAAGTTTGGCTAACAGAAAGCCCTCAGCCTTTCTAAATCTTGCAGTAAGGCTGTGCGGGAGAAAATCACCCTGCAGGTGTGTAGAGATGCTGGAAAAATAATCAGAAAATGCAGGAATTTCCCACCTGCCGTGGGACTTGTGTGAGAGCTGGCACCAAGGTGGGATGATCCAGGGAGAACATCCCCAAGGATGCTTTGAGGTCACTGATGGAAGGGAAACTGAGGCAGCTTGAGGCTGGGGAATGGCACTGTGATCCAGCCCCAGGAATCCTGGCATCAGGAGATCCCCTCTGACCCAGCTGGGGAAAGGGATAACGGGGTTATCCCAGCGGAGCATCCTCGGCCTCCCAGACTTGTGTCAGTCACGGAGTCCAAGGCCCGTGGAAGGGAAACTGAGGCAGCTCGAGGCTGGGGAATGGCACTGTGATCCAGCCCCAGGAATCCTGGCATCAGGAGATCCCCTCTGACCCAGCTGGGGAAAGGGATAACGGGGTTATCCCAGCGGAGCATCCTCTGCCTCCCAGCCTTGCGCCACTCGCGGAGTCCAAGCCCGCGATGGATGGAAGAAGCGGCGCTGCCGCGTTGCCACGGCAACGGCAGGGACCTGTCAACACCTCTCTCCCTAATAGTGACAAATGGTACTTATTACATCAGCACTAATTTCATCTGATCCCTTTCAGATGAAGATACTTAGTCCTTGCTGATCAAATTGTGTCGCTGTAATTACTGAGAACAGACCTTATTAAATGACAGCGCTCCTTACTCATTGCCTCGTCTCATGCCGGAGATTATTGCTTTCCCTCTTTCCTTGCTTTTGGAGGTGCTCCTGGCTGCCCCCGAGCCACAATCCCTATCCCAAGGCAGAGGAATTCTGCTTCCTTCGAGGACAGTGTGTGGGATGGGGAGGAAGGTGCATCTGGTTTCTGTATTTTAATTTATAAGAATTCGAGCCAGTGCTTAAGAGCACATGAAGCAAAGCTGTTAAATGTGTGTGGAATGGCACAGCCCTTTCTACAAAAAACCAACAAAAAATAAACATAACCTCAAAAAAACCCCCACAAAAACCCAAACAAAAAAAACCCCAAACAACAACAACAAAACAAACAGAAAACCCCAAAGAAACAAACAAAAAAAAAAACCAAAATAAAAAAATCCCCAAAAAAAGCCACAAAACCACCATTAAAAAAAAGATTTCTTGTCTGTTTGTGGAAAGTAGCCTAACTTTAGGTTAGGCTAGCTGCATTCTTTGAAGAGCACATGGCTGCAGTTACTCTCTTGTTGTGCTGCTTAATTTTTCAGGTTTAATGAAAGACTTTACACAAGTGGAGAGAAATAATTCTGGAATATCATCTAGGGAGGAGGAAAACAGGCTGGAAATGCAGAGGATGCAAATCATTCTCTGCCACTGACCTTCAGATTCGTGGTGTGTATATTATTTTTTGGGGGATTCTATTCTGTGATCAGAACACACTTGTCACAAAAAAAAATAGATAAAATGTGCTTTGCTCCTGAAGGTGTTTGAATTTAAATTGGCTTTATGGTTTTCCTGTTCAGCCTGCTGGTGTTTGATGAAATTGTTTCTTTCTAGCTTGCAGGTTTACTTGATTTTTCCTGAATTTGGGGTGCCAGGTTTTCATTTGAAGCCCTTCTGCTTGAGAATAAACGGAGCAGTGAATTGAAGGATGGTCTTTTGTTGTGGAATAATCAAACTGGCAGGAAAGGGAAGTTCAGTAGCATCCAAGTTAGCACTCAAACTCTCGCATTGTTTTGAAAAAGATTACTCTGAAAAATAGTGTGACAAGTGGCACAGCAAGTCACAGGGCAAAGAGAATTTTAAATAAAGGTGTCCTTCATTTCTGTCACTGTTTTAAAAAGAAGAATGTCTTCTCTTTATCAGATGGCACATGACAATGTATATGCAACTATGATTTTGCACCTTGCAATTATACAAAAAATTCAAGATTGCTATTGGTATTATTTCTTGGTGATCTTATTCATTGACCACATAATTTAAGACTTCTGTGTTATTCAAGCCTATTTAACTCTGAATATCTCCTTAAAGGAAGGTTATTATGATATTATGCTTGTTATTAATTTTTTAATGATAATAACTATTTTTGTTATCATATAATAAGTAAAGGATAACAAACCCTTTCCCCTTACTATCAGAAAAAGCAGAGCAAGTCATTAAAATTGTGGCAACTAGTTTGTGTCACAGCTAGCAAGAAGCGGGAGATGCCAGAAGAATTCCTTCCCAGGGCATAGATAAGTCTATTGTTGCTTCTTTCAACCTTTATCAGAGACCTCTTAGCCAAGGTATAATTAAGAACTGTTGTAAAGTGTTTAGATGGTCTCAGGATAACAAATTATTAGTGATTCCCATGTAAAAGTTAAGGGGTTATGTTGTTTTTGGTTGGTTGGTTGGTTGGTTGGTTGAGTTTTGTTTGGTTTTTTTGAAAATTTACATTGGGGTTTGCTCTTTTCATAGACTGAGAATCGAATAGATTTTGTGAGCCCATGTTGACTGTGCCTGATGATTGCTTTATTTTTTAACTGGTATGTGTAAATTGGATAAGGCAGAGAACGTGATGCTTCCAAATGTCTGGGAGACAGAAGCGGCTGTATTTTGTATTAGGTCAACACTTGCAGAATTTTTATATAGCTCATTTTCATTCATGTTAAGGAAATTCTCTGGTTAGTAAGTGTACAAATATTCCAGATTGCTGAATACCCAGCACAAATTCCAGGGTTACCATGCGATTTTTTTTAAATCTCCATTTAATTACTGGAACATAATGGTGGCTTTTCAAGGCAATGACATTCGGTGGGTCCTCTGGGAAAACGCAGCCACAAATCATCTCAACACAAGAGTAGGTCAAATGGTAATAATCAAGTCATATTCATAACTCATTGGAAATAGACTATTCTGAAATTGCTACCTGATACAGAACTAATGCCTCATTAATCAGAAATACATCAACCTAGGAACACCGGTTATGTCAGCTGGAATTATGAATGAGGTTGCAGGGAATGCCAAGCGCAGTGTTGCATTTAGGTAGGTGCAGCCTTGTGTAGACTTGTGCATGCTTAGAGGACTCGTTTTCATCATCAATAAACCTGGAATTATGCAAAAATATGTTGAGAGGGAAAGCAGTTCTGAAGCTTTACACACTCAGTGTAAATAGCCCAATAGGGCTTTTTGGGCTGTACCCCAACCCTCTTTGGGGTACATCTTCAAGCAGAGTGAAAGGTTCAATTTAAGTTAAGTGAATCACAAAGTTCTACTTGTCACTGCAGAAGAGGGGAGATTAATGCAGAAAACATATGTACACACACATATAGACAAAAATATATATATTTGCCTAAACTGGAGTGTAGGGAGGTGATTCTGCCCCTGTGCCCCTGAGCTCAGGTGAGAGCCCACGTGCAGAGCTGCCCCAGCCCTGGGCCCAGCACAGGAAGGAGCTGGAGCTGCTGGAGAGAGTCCATGGAGGCACCAGGATGAGCAGAGGGATGGAGAGCTGTGCTGGGAGGAAAGGGTGCGAGAGTTGGGATTGTTGAGCCTGGAGAGGAGAAGCTTTGGGCTGAGCTCAGGGTGGCCTTGCAGGGCCTGAAGGAGCCCCAGGAAAGATGGAGAGAGACAATTGCCAAGGGCTGCAGGGACAGGAGCCAGGGAATGGTTGCCAGTGGCAGAGGGCAGGGCTGGATGGGATCTTGGGAATTAGGAATTGTTCCCTGGCAGGGTGGGCAGGCCCTGGCCCAGGGTGCCCAGAGCAGCTGTGGCTGCCCCTGGATCCCTGGCAGTGCCCAAGGCCAGGCTGGACATTGGGGCTTGGAGCAGCCTGGCACAGTGCGAGGTGTCCCTGCCCATGGCAGGGGTGGCACTGGATGACTTTTAATGTCCCTTCCAACCCAAACCATTCTATCATTCTCTGTAGACCTTTCTTTTCCTGCGCTTTGGGCATTGTGCCACTGAGCTCTTGTGCACAAGCCAAGCACTTCCTGTGTTCATATGTGCTGAGATCAATTTAAAATCCTCAACCACTCAGCAAAACTTCATCTCCAAGCTCAGCAAAATTGCACAACTACAGTTCAAAGGCAGTGGAAGTCCAGATGTCTTGTACTATGGGTAACACTTCTATGTGCAGGTGGACTGCTAGCCCTGAAGTCATTTAGTTGCTCTGTGTTTCAGTCCAGCTCTGAAATCACCTCTGAAGTCCCTCAAGTATGAAAAATGCAACTTGTGTGTATTTCAACTTTAGAACTATTGGAAGTGAAATACTACAGCCTTTGGTTTTAAATCTTTGATTTTAAAACAAGAAGGTCATTCCAGCTGTTAAGCACTGAAATAGCAAATTCTTCCAATTGCTCCTAAATTCTTTTATGAATTGAAATATGGCATAGCAATGGATGTGTGTTAAAACAGTATAAATGCTACCTTGATCCTTTTGCAAAATGTAATAATCAACAAACTCATTTATTTTCAGTCCCAACAACAAAATGGGTTGTCTAGTTGTGCCATGTTAATGCTTCACTCTTCCCATCAGTGGGATGGCTTCAGAAATATTTGTATCAAAAATTAAACCTTCTCTAAATAAAATATTAAGCTCCTGAAATTCCCACAGCATCCCATTTCTTATGTATTTCTGCTTAATAATTTGCTGTCATAAGATGGTGGGTTTTTTTCTGAGATTTTCAGTTGCAGTTTAGTTTGAATATAAGAGTATTTTTGGTAGAAGGAAGTAAAAGTAATTAATGCTACATACCTTTAATGCTGCTTTTCAGGATACAATCTTTAAAACAGTTGTCCTACCTGACAGTCTTTTTGTGACACAAAAATAAGCAATTTTGGGGTACCAATTCTAAAAAATGCCATCCTTGGGTATTTCAAATGTTGTGGCAATGGTTCGTTTATTTATAAAGCTGTATTCTCCTGGTGCCTAATAAATGAAAAGTTATGGAGGACTGTAAAAATTCAGAAGACCTGCTGGCTTTCCTCTTCTCTTTCCCTTTGGTGGCATATGTCAATTTAATATGTGCTTTATGCACCTTCTCTTTATGAGCAGCATTTCTGAGGGAAAGGCATTATGTCTGGCAAATATGTACTTTGTAAAATATATGTGGCTTAGTACATGTAATAGAAAAAGGAAAGCACTAAGGGTAGATTAAATAATGCAAAATCATATAAGAAATAATTCTGAATGTGCTGTCTGTTATCTGAGTGAACAAGGTGGCTGATCTGTAGGGGTTTTGCCCTTAATTTATATTGCAACACATAATGAATTTTCTGTCATTTAATATGTATTTCAATACTGACGGAAAGTCAAAATGTTAAAAGCTGTATTTTATGCCACAGGCAGGATTAAAGGTATCTTATTGTTGAAGAACTAGAATCATTAATTTTGCGACAGATTTTACACTACTTCATAAAAGAAACTGCTGATCAAGCTTTTGCTGAAGGTCCTCGGCCCTTGTCATTTTTATTACACAGCTCTCAGGGGAACCTTCAGAGCAGGGAACCTTTTGTTTCAGGCTCTGTGTCGCCTGTTCTGTGCTCCGTGACATGGCCCAGCTGGGACAGCTGCTCACACCAAGGGCTGTGCTTAAATAACTGAGTTCTCAAATACTAAATTTGGGGATTTTGTATCCATATACAGCTTTATGCCAACACCTAACTCAGGTGCTGTAACTACTGGGACATCACTTGGGTCTGACGCCTAGCAGCTGAAGAAAGTCACAAATATGGATTAGGTGCATCAGGAAGAGCGTTCCCAGCAGGTCAGGGAGGGATGCTGCCCCTGTGCCCAGCCCTGGAGGCTCCTCTGGGTGCTGTGTCCTGCTCGGGATGCTCAGCCCAGCAGGACAGGAGCTCCTGGAGCGGCTGAGGAAGGGCCTGGAGCATGGCCCATGGTGCCCAGGAAAGGCTGAGGGAGCTGGGGCTGCTCAGGCTCCAGAGGAGCCCCAGCTGAGAGGGGCCCTCAGCCCTGGCTGTCCATGGCTGTGTGCAGGGAGGGGCAGAGCAGGGCCAGGCTCTGCTCCGGGGCCAGCCATGGCACAGAGGGACAGCAGGGACTGAGCCCGGGGAGCTCCCCCTGCACAGGAGGCACAGCTTCTGCCCCGGGCACTGCCCAGCCCTGCACAGAGACCTGAGAGGCTGTGCAGTCTCCTCCCTGGGGATATTCCAAATCTCCACAGACCTTCCAAACAATTCCTTAACCAATCCCAGTTTATTTGAAATACACCTTTTAGGAAAACGCCTGTGCTGTAGAACAGAAGGGAAAACACTGTTGGGCTTCTCAGAGCCATTCCGCTGTGCAAGGGAAGGTTCACAATCAGAATAAATTATTTGTCTTATTACGAAAGCAATTCAGTAAAGAAGACAAGCTCCTGGTCAAACCAGCAGCAAAACTCCTTGGTAACAGGGGAAGAAAATCTCTGGCTTTCAACTTCCAATGGAGAGGGACTTTTCATCAGGAGCTGTAGTCATAGGACAAGGAGAAATGGGACTTAGACATACGTGGTACTCGGACATCTGATTTGCTTAAAATCAAAGTGGAATAAATCTTAACTACTTACATAGCATTACTGAAGCATCCTGCTTGGAAAAGTATCCTTAAAAAAAAACTCGCAAGAAAAATTGTGCCGCAGAATTAAGATCTAGATAGTTTTCAGCACTCTAAAGCTCAAATAAAGTTGTCTAGTTTAATTCTAAGTAATTTTCAAACCTTGGAAAATCTTTTTGAAAAGAAAGGAGAAGACAAAGCTTTTTATCTTTAAAGGGGAAAAATCATGAATAATTTCAAGTAAAAAGTCAGTTCTAGGACTCTGGGATCTTGCTAATGCATTGTGAGCAGAAAAAACAGTGAAATTGGATAAATAAATGATTTGTTATAAATTATTTGCAGGGAATGGTGCATCTTCTAGTTACCTGTCTATCTTGCTGTCTTGCATTTATAATGACTTTTTTTCTGCTTTTGTTGCTGCAGGACCCCTTCATTTTGTGAGGATTTGTTATGTTTCTCAATCAGGTGAAGATAAATAATCTGGACACATTATGTTCCACTTATAGAATGAGAAACCACTTGAAAGACATTGCCCACACACATGAATGAGAAGTTGGTCATTGGCTCAATTGTATGATAGGAGGAGATGGTAATACGCCTGAGAGCTGAATTTTTATTGGAATATTCATGTAATGTTTCGTTTCCTTATTTTTAGTCAAGATAAAATTAGGGAGGTGAGGGTTGTTGAGATTTTCACTTTTTTTTTGGCGGCCAGTCCTGACTATTTCAGCTCAACAGTTGTTGATATTTCTCTGTGAGCTGTTCATATTTGTAATTTTGTGTTCTTGGAATGAGGGCTGGGCAGGAAGGAGAGTCAACATCTCGGTTCAATTATAACTCTGTGCAGAAAACCGTACACGTGCTGAGCTTGAGTTCCCAGAATCAATCTGTGGCAAATATAAAGCATTTACCACTTCCCTACAAAATATTCCATAAGGCCATGGATGCATCTTACCTAGGAGTCATTCCATCCACTCCTGCTCAGGCAGAAGCACAAAATAGCCACAATATATTCCTTAAAAAAGGATGTTTGGTAGTATTCATAGCATAGTTGATTTCAGTCTAATTGTATTTTTCCAAACAACTATCATAAAATCTCTTTTGCACATACCAGCAGAACATTTTAAATACATAGTGGATAGAAGTACAGAGAAGAGAGATGAACATGTGAGCCTATCTCTGAAAAAGTTCCCTTAAATAAGGGCGATTTCTGAAAATTTAATGAGTTCTGACTCGTCTTGGAGTTTTAACACCACAAATGCTATTCAGAGGTGTAATGAATCACCACACAAACACAGGAGCGCTGGTCTGGTGGATTTACACGCTCTTGGGAGGAAAAGAAAGACACAGCTTTTCGATCAGGCTAATGGCTTGGAAGTAGCTTCAGGAGGAGCGGTGGTAATCGCATTTGACGGTCTGAATTGATGGCTGATGGCTTGTAAAGGGCAAAGCACTGGAGTGATTGCAGGGAGCTTTTAATAATGCTTAGCAAATGATCAGGCTGCACAGTCAATCGCTTTGCAGATGCCAATATTCTTTCCCCCCTTCCCAGTAAGTGCAAAGCATTGGAAAAAAAAGACAAACTCAAAAAACTCAAATCACAGAATCACGGACTTGGTCAAGATAATCCCAGTGCCCAGAAGAAAGACAAACAAAAAGGCAGATTTAAGGGGTAAACTTCATCTAGACAAGGAATAATTGCAATTTTTGATTTGAGATTTGAATGCTACTCAGGAATTCTTCTAGGATCCAATTCTGTTTATGGTTTCACCATGCTAAGTCTTAAAACCTGCTAAGTCCTAACTCATGACTAATATTAAGGAACACACAATCAAAGTAGAATCGACACAGAAGGGTGGTGAGGAATAGACTCCAGTTTCTGTTTCTTGTCTATGGATACAAAACTTGCAAGATTTTTCATATCCTTCTGTAGGAGCAGGTGGTACACTTGTGAATGTCCATCACCCCTTAAAAGTAGGATCCACACCTCTTCTCTCTCCTGAGATCTGGAAAGAACTTTTTCTCTTTTTCTCTTCAGTTACAAAACTTCTTGGAGTTGCTGGAAAACCAGACCAAACTAGGTCAGTGGCTTCTCCAGAAGATCCAAGGTCAAGAGTATTTGAAATATTAATGACTGCTGAATGCCTCTGCTTCAAGATGACTTGTCATATTCAAAACAAGATTTTTAAAAGTCATAATGCTCAACAGGATATCAACTAAATTGTATGCATTATGACTATTTCATGGCTTGCTTTGCTCTCACAGCCTTATTTTTAACTTTTTAAGTTCCCTGTTGCCAGGAGCAGCATTAGAGAGGTTTGCAGGTGCTTTATTACCTGTAGGGGATGGTTTGGGGAACAGTACTGAGGCTCCCAGCACAAAGGAGATTTGGGATTATATACAACAGATAATAATATTTTCATTTCTAATATTCAGGATTTTCTAAGGGATCAGCAAATTGGAGCATTGTCTTTGAGGTCTATTTTTCACTCGTGAGATGTTGAGCCCATTTTCTCTCTTTAAAAATCAGCAGCAGATGACTGAGACCTCTGAGTCATTATTGTCCCCAGTTTATTTGGATGATGGACTGCTGGGACATTCACATATCAACTCTGTCCAGCAACTTACGGGATTTAAATCTTTTTATGATCACCCATTTTGTATATTTTGCAACTTAGTTCTGATGATTCTGGGAATGAAGGCGTGTCTTCTTCCAGAGGAAAGGCCTCCTGTAGATTTCCTGGGTCCACTGCAGATTTCAGTTCTCTGAGAATTGATTGTGAATATTTTTTGGGGTGTGAGATAAAACCAACAAATATTGTCCAGGGATCCCTTACGAAACTTCAGAATCACCCATGCCAACACTTGGTGTTATTGGTTTGTCTGGATAAATATGATATTATTTTAGACATGCTCTATGTCTCTGCAGCTCCAGGAAAACTTGTAAAACAAGCCTCTGTTTTGTTGCATTTGTATTTTCCTGAGGTTCACACTCACATTTTGATGATGAGATGCAATAATTTCTCTTTCATCTCATATTCCCCTGCATTTCCAGCAGCTGCAGTGGCATTAGTCATTATTAAACAAAATCAAGACACCTGTACTAAAATCAGTGACCAGCACAAATACTGTGGTGCCTATTTGTTTTCAGTGACACTGACAAAAATAGCTGCAGTATCCAAGGTGTAAATTGGAAAAAAACCAGTGGGTTTTGCTATGTACAGGCCTTTTTTTTTTTTTTTTAACCTACTGCAAATAAATGCAAGAACTATGTCAAATTAGGCATTCAGTTTTTCTGTAAGAAAGTGAAGCTCGTCCACCAAGTTCTAAAAGGTTTTGTCCTTGTGATTCCTTGTGCAGAACTGGGGAGAGAGAAAAAAAAAAGAAAA
>VZRL01000894.1:33867-99972 GCA_013397895.1 Origma solitaria | reverse complement strand
AAAAAAAAAAAAAAAAGAAAAAAAAGAAAGAAAATTGATCTTTTGCTTTATTCCCAGCTGTGAAACTTTCAGAAGCTCAGCTGAAGTGGGGATATAAAAGCAAAAAATAACTGCGGCTTCCATCAGAATTTGGGAAAAGAGTGACCTGGGTCATCAAGTTCAGTTCCATGGACATAAATATATGCTACTGAGGAGTTCACAGGACATCTATTCTTAATCTCCCAAAAAACACAAAAACCTAAAAGCACTCTTGAAACACTTCCTCAGCTAATCCTGAAACTTTTGCTGTAGAGAATCTAAATTCAGAAAAAAGAAAAAAAACCCCAAACCAAAAACCCAAGAAACAACAAACCAAAACAAGACAATACGACACAATGATGAGGAAGGATGGAAAACTGACATCTTATAAATTCCATGGCAGGGCAGCTCTCGTAAATAAACTCCCAAGTGGCACAGAGGAAAGTAAAATAGCCTGGTGGACCTTGGCAGTCTGGTTGGTACCATAATTCTTTATTATTCGCTAATTAGGAGAGGGTTTATAATCCTGAGCATGCAAACAACAGATGCCAATTAAGCACTTGAGGTTTTTCTAAGCCTTTCCACTCGGAATGTTGCTGTTTTCTGCCCATCACCTGGCACCAAGGGCAAGCAGCCTGCTCTGCGCTCAGAAGAAAGTAGATACCCCAAAGAAGAGCCCAGGGGAAGAAAATTTCCTAAAGCCTGCACTTAATGATCAGATCTTCAACATAGAATCAACAAAATAGAAGTCCCAAGAAATGTTAACAAATGCAATATTTTGTGCTTGAATTCAATGCCCAAAACTTCCCAAACTCTCAGATTGTGTTACACAGTCGCTGCCAATTCTGTCCCAAGCTCCTCTTGGGATGAGTAGATTTCCCTGTGCTCTGTTTGGGACACTCTCCATCTTTCAATCTTCTAATCTTCTCCAATTGTCTAGACTAAGTTTTATTAATGGATAACTCAAAGCCATTAAATCTCATTCCAGTAATGCTCTTTAAATTGAACAATTCTCTCTCTCTGGCAATTACACCCAGATATATGTATTCTGTTATTCTCTGTAATATTATTATTGACACATTTATTGCTATATTTATTTTGGCAGCAGAAATAAACCAACTTTTTAAATGTCTCTCCAAAAAAGAGGCTCTTCTTTTCCTGTAAGCGCTTATACATCTGATTTTTAATTCTTGATTGAGATGTCCTGTGTGAACAAAATCATCTTGGATTACAGATGATATCCTAGATAAGCTCTTATCTTATTCAGTGATGCTACTGCTTCATGTTTTATCTTAGAATCCTATTAGATTCTTTCAGGGCTGTGTCTCACTGGTAGCTCAGAGTTGTCCCCACCATCCGTCAAAACATCCACAGTCCTCTCTTTCTCCATCCCTTCAAATTGATGGACTTCTACCTCATTTTTAAAAAATGGTCACTGTACAGTCGGTAACTTGAGATAGATAGTAAACTGAATTTCAGATTAATTTTAACCTCTGAGCTGGAAACAGTATTACAAAATGTTCCCCCTCTCGGATTTATGAGACCAGGACAAGAACCAAAAATAAAGGAGGGATTTCATCATTTCAAAATTAAAATTGCCCACATTCTGGGCCAATGCTAGGAATTAATATTCACAGAAAACATCAAGGATGCTTTAGAGAAAAGAAATTAAGCACAAAGCACTCTCTTTTTTTTTTTTTAATTGTGGTTTTGCACACATTCTTGAAGACACATCTGTGACCACTTCACAAAAAAAAAGTGAAGTGGACCAGCGTGAAAAAATGAGCAAAATATATATAGCTTTAAATTAACATGAGAATGACTTATAAGCTGAAAAAAAAAAAAAAAAAAAAAAAAAAGAATTTAAAAATTTTTATATTTAAAAAAAAAAAAAAGAGAATTTACACTTTTGTAATTCTGAAAGAATGAAACTGTAGGAAATCATAAGTACTTCTACTAATTTTCTAATATAGATTAGGTCCTAACCCAGACTGAAACCAGGAATTTCAGAAATTAGGAGGAAGACTGATCTGGATGTAAAACTACCATACCTTTCTTATCCTGATCCCACTAAGTCTCAAAATAAATATTGTGGAGGTTGGTTCATGGGATGCTTGGATCAGGCTACCAGCACCTGTTGAGAGCAACCCTTGTCCTGTGCAAATTTGTGACTGGGTGGAATTCCCACAGGAAAGACAAATGTTCTGATTTTTTTTTTCCTAGACACCTTTTTAAACTCTTTTGACCTTCCACATTTCTGACTGGAATCTATCACAGAGTTCCTGTATCCACTTTGTTATTTCTGCTTGAACTGCCATTTTTTTGTGAATACCCTGTTGCTTGAATTTTCCATCTTCTGCCTATTCTTAATCAATTCTGTTTTCACCTTCTGATAGGGTATGAAGTTAAGTCCTGCTAATTTAAAAGTCTTCTCCCTCATATCTCAGGCTGTTGTCACTTTTCTTCATTAGTTCCTTTATTCTAACTTAAGGCCTTTGGTTCATTAGATTACCACTGTAAAACTGGGCTTTGTAAATTAATCATTCCTGCAGCTCTTCCCTGAGCCTGACAAATTTCCAACATAATTTCAGTGAAGTGTTATTTATTTTTTGTCATAATTTTTTTCCCAGTTCCTTTGGTAGAAAATTTTTCCATAAATAGAGCAGAGAAAGCTGCACAGTTATGGAATCCTCAGGTCTGCTTTTCTGTACTGAAATGTTAATTGTTTGCCCCCTCTCTCTTGCAGGGTTTAGTTCCTCCCCCATTTTCTTGTGTGTGAATGATTTTTCCCGCTGTTAACTTTAATTCATATATTATACATCTCATCCATAATTTACCATAAAGAGGGACCTTCTATTATTCATCACCTGCATGATGGGGACATGCATGTGCACACAGGCATATATGGGATATTTTCCTACATAAAAATAAAGATTAATGCATAAATATTTAACTGAGGTTATAGTCTAAGGAAATATTGCTCCTAAAAGTATTGGAAAACACTTTTTTCTGCAACCCTAATATGTACCATAGGGTACAGTCTGGTAAGAAACAGGTGAGGCCTCTCCACAGAGTATTATTTGTTTGAAAGGAAGAATTAAGGTAATTTAAAATTTTATCGTCTTAGTTTCCCAAGGTGCAGTTTACCACTGTAACCACAGTTCACTGCAGCAAATACTCCTTCAAAACACAGAATCAGCATTTAACTACACATTTGCTGACCTCGGGCAGCTTAAAATGCTGCTCTTTCCTACTCTCATTGAAAGAACTTTAGCAACCAGAAATTACTGGACACCCACTCTCTGTCACCCAAGTGTGGTGAATGAGTTAAACAAAGAGTTATTGGGCCACCTACACTTGAGGGTTGCTAAGAAAGCAGCATCTGACCTAGAAGACAATGTTGAAGTCACGCATTTTAACATATTATGTCCCTATTAAAAATAAATGCAGATTATGTTTGAAATGGTGGTCATCGTATAAATTGGCTCTGAATGTTCAGGTGTCTGCAGTTTCTATTTAAATGGGAAATCGGTCCAGGAAAAGTTAGATTAAAAGTGTCTCAGGAATTAAGTGAGAAAGTGTTGGGGTTTAGATTTTTTTTTTGGCCTGGTTTTTTGCTTGGTTGATTGGATGGTTGGTTTTTTAGGGGGTTTTTAGGCTTTCTTACATTTTTGGTTTGGTTTGGTTTGGTTTGGTTTGGTTTGGTTTGGTTTGGTTTGGTTTGGTTTGGTTTGGTATGGTTTTTTTGTTTGGTTTTTTTGTTTGGTTGGGATTTTTTTTAGGTTGGAAGATGTTAATTAATGAATAGCTGTTACTTTTACTGATGCCACTTTCTTTTCCCATCCGTGTTTTTTGGGTTTTTTTGATGACTGCATCTGCATAATAGAAATTAAAAGTACTTTTTATAGAGACCAGACAGGCTTGTAGTGCAGTCCTAGACACCCAAGTGATTTCAGGGCTCTCCTTCACCATCCACCATCTCACAGAGGGCACATTCTGCAGGCTCTGCCACAGAGGAAGAGACAGAATACAGAGGTAGAGAATACACAGAATACAGAGACAGAGGTAGTCAGAATAAAAGCTTAGGAGAGTTTCAGCTTTAATATCTCATTTTGAAAGATTAGGTGAAAGCAAATCGATGTAACAGGTTGGTCACACAATCAAATCCCATCCAACCACTCACAATTAATTATTCAAGCCTTTCTTTGTGCCCCTGTCAATTTGAACAGAAGAGCTGTCAGCTGTTGAGTCTCTATTGAAGCCCAGCCTTAGATCGTTATTATTGAGCCGCCCCTGACCAGGCTCCAGGGCCAGAGCTCCTGTCAGAAAGAAAAAAGAAATGAAACACGGTGTATTGACTTTCAGATCTTTGGGATATTATTTATTTATTTATCTCCCCCTATCTTCCATGGTCTTTGCTCCTCAGTGTGCTCTGCTTTGTACGATGCTCCCTTTGCTCCACAGAGAACCAAAAAAAAGTCCAGGAGGCTCAATTTACAGGATCCATGTGTTCTCCACCTTTTTAATGGAAATGCTCCAGGGAGGGAGATGGTGTGTCCCAACCACGGACATGGTGTAGAATGCAAATCCTCAGGTCAGTGATACTGGCTCTGCCTAAGAGGATTGGAGGGAAGAAAAAAATTGGCTTTCTCCCAGGAGATAAAGACAGGGGACTATGAAAGCAATAATGTTGACCCAAATAACAGTTGCTCAAGAGATTGAACCAATGCAGAATTTGCTTAGAATAAATGCCATACAGCTGTCAGATTTTGCCACGTTAATTTTCTTTTTTAAGATTCATTTATGGCTGTTCACATCCCTAAGCCATTGACTGCATAAAAGAGTATACCCAGATTAAAGCTGAGTATCAGGAAAAGGGAAGAAAAGTAGTTTTAGTTCAGAGCTTTTTCTTCATTACTTTTCTGCTGCCTAGTTTTGAAAAATAGGGATAATTATTTTTAAATGTTCTTATCTTAGTGACACTAGCATTTTTTGAATGCTCATGTAAAATGTCAAAACTGTGTTGTGTTTTCTCAGGAGATAGAAGTACATCGAAGCAAATTGTGTGAATATCCTTACTTTAGATTAATTTGTCCCAAAAAAAGAGTACTTGCAGGCCTTATGCATTGGAAGGACCATGTGCACAGAGTCACAGCTCTTTTTGAGCTGACAAGAACAAATAAGAAGAACAGACCAATGGTACCTAATTTAAAATCCCTTTGAGGCCATGGTCCAATGGCTTAAGCAAGACACACATAATTGGTTCACAGGTTTCATAGTGATCCTTGGCTTTAAGGTGTATTCTATGCCTTTGTGGTAATCATAGAATGGTTTGGGTTGGAAGGGACCTTAAAATCATCACATTCCACCCCTGCCATGGCAGGGACACCTGCCACTGTCCCAGGCTGCTCCAAGCCCCAATGTCCAGCCTGGCCTTGGGCACTGCCAGGGATCCAGGGGCAGCCACAACTGCTCTGGGCACCCTGGGCCAGGGCCTGCCCACCCTCCCAGCAAAACATTTCTTCCATAGATCTTATTCTAAATTTCCCCTGTTTCACTTTGCAGCCATTCCCTCTTGTCCTGTCACTCCAGCTCTGATGCATTGTCCCTCTCCAGGTTCACTGTAGCCCCTTCAGACCCTGGAAGGAGCTGGGAGGTCTGCACACAACCTTCTCCGGGTTGAACATTCCCAACTCTCCCATCCTGTCTCCATAGGGAAGGTGCCCCAGGCCCTTATCAATCTCGTGGCCTCCTCTGGAGCTGCTCCAACATTTCCATGTCCTTCTGTTGGGACGTCAGAAACTGGGCACAGCACCCTGGGTGGGATCTCATGAGAGGAGAATCACCTCCCTGGCCCTGCTTCCCACAGTGCTTGGGACGATCCTGGTGGTGATTCCCCGCACACATTTTGGCTGTTGTTCTCCATCTCCAGAGGTGCCAGAGGTTATGGATGTGTCTGACGTACTCTGGGAACGTTACTCTGAATGCCTTGGGTGGATGGAACCTGCTGTACCTGTGGAGGCTTTTCCGTCAGGTCAATCCTGTTTAGCCAACTTCATGCTACTTGCAACTCCTGGGATTTCAAGAAATGTCAATGATATAGATCTTCATCTAGAAATGTCATTAGCATGGTCAAGGCCATCTGTGCTAATGTCATGCGGTGCTGGCAAGGTCACTCTGTGACTCAACGCTTTCTTTAATGGCCTGTGGAGATAAAGAGAGAGAGGGTGACAGCTCAGGGAAACTGCTTAGGGCCCAGGCAATGCCACTCTGTGTCTGCCTGGACAGATTTATTTTGTTGGTTTGTTGTAATCTAGTGCTACGCTTCCTCAAAAAAAGTGGAAAAAATGTTTTGTGTGATTTTCAGCCTAACGTCCCAAATGTTGAATATGAGTTTGCCCGTTTTTTTCCTAAAACACCTCTGTTTCCTTAACATTCATCATTTAAAACACACAAGAGAACACATTATAGACTCTAGCTGCTTAATAAATGCTGCAATGCCACCTTCTAACAAATCAGAAAGCATCACCAAAATAGATGCTTTAAATCATTTGTAGAACTCATTGCATCTGTAAGTACAGGGAAAGCTCAGGAAAAGCAGAAAAATGTTTAACACAGCTTGCCTGAAACATTAATCTGGCCAAAGGCTGTATTTTAAAAATAATTTATTCTGAGGTCTTCACAGAAAATGAGCACTGATGTAAACAAAACAGGTACAGCCCACTGGTGAACACTCTGACAGTGGAAAAGGAACAAAAATAGCAACATTTAGCTCATACACAGAGATCTACACATCCAAACTGTGCCCTTGTTGGGTACCTCCATAAAGGACTGAATCCAATCTGGCAGGCCTTCAGGCACAACGAGTAAAACAAGGAGTAAGAAATGATGTTTGGATGCTCAAAACCCAGAACTAGGATTCCCTTGCTCTTCCACAAACATGCAAGGCAAGGTTAGGCAAATCAATTTCCTTCACTGTGCCTCAATTTCCCGATCAAATAGAAATTGGCAAATGATAAAAATTATCTCAGGAATGTATTTGGGTGCATTTGCATAATGATCCTGATATTTGGAGAGGCTTCCAAGTCATGATTCTCTGTGCAGTTCAGAGGAGGCAATAAAAAAACCTTTAAAATACTTGCATTTATTCTAAAGGACTGACGCTTGTTGTGTTTATAATGATATTTTCTTTGTGCCTCCAGTCTAAGGAAGGTAGTAGTACAGAATCACAGTAATCTTTATGAGATGGCGTGGAATTACACATCCTTCCTGGTTTTATCTCACATAGATCTTTGAAATGAAGTTGAATTGAAATATCCCATAATCCTGAGTTGATGCTCAGCATAAATCACACCATGAATTTACTCCTTGCTGAAATGTTATATTTACTGAACCCTTTTTATTGTTATAAAGTTAGTTTGACAACGATGTCTGCAAACAGAAAATAAATAGTGTGATAGCCACATCTATTCACGTTATTATAATATAACTCCTGTTCAAAGTGTTTCTGTTTATTGAGAAGTTGCAAGAATTACAAAACTTTGTAACCTACAAAAAATGAGGTCTGCTAAATCCCTGTGTGCTGATGCAATTCAGTCTGAAAACAGATTGTCAGGAGTAGCTTGCAGTTATTTCAATTTAAAATCAGTGTGGGTTATTTTTTTACTTCCAGCAATGTTGATAATGCATGTGACTTGTATCATACTTAGCTGCTGTTTTTCTAATATTCCTTTATGATATAATTTCATTGTATCACGGACTGCAGGAGTTCTTTTGTTTCATTTTATGGTGTACAAAAGTCTTTACCTACTTCTGCTCCGACTGTTGTAATTTTTTTTGTCCAAAGCACTGGTTCATCAGTTGCTCTGAAGCAACATTGAGTACAAATGGTTTTGTATGTTTCCATACTCAGGAAAATGTGTATTGAGTCCCAAAATATGGGAATAGCTTATCAGGAGATTTTTATTTTTTTTAAATTGTAGGTGTGTGAGTGATAGTAAGAGCTGAAAGAAGTTAAATACATGAAATGCCTGACATGAAGCTCTGTGCCTGTGTGGAAGGTAAAGCAGAGACAGAAATAGGGTCCCATCATATGCCATAGCTGATTACGTTGAGAATCGAAAATAGTGTGCATGAGAGAGGGAAAAGTAGAGGAAAAATGGGCATATTGAGGGGAAATTGTAAAAAATATTTCAATTTTTATAGAGCTGTTGAAAAGTGACTCCATAGACTTAACACTAGTGTGTTGTTCAAAAAGATAGAAATGTACATCATTAGCAGATTTTTTTCCTTCCCTTTAAAAATTATTCACTGAACATTGAATTCTTTTCCCAGTACAGTGTCCAAGAGTCTCCAGGGAAATCATTTATTTTATCTCTAATTCCTAGTGGGGCTACTTCTTCTGACAGTGAATATTCTGAATAATTTTTTATCCAAACATAGTTTTACTTTTTCAAATAGAGCGCGGAAGATACTAATTCCTTCCCATGTCATTACCCTAAAACCAAATTATCTTGTTTCACTTTCCCTCACTTTGCCCTCTCAAAATAAATAATAGATAAAAATACTACGCTAGAAGCTACCACGTAAGCTTTGTCTCTGCTAGAGCACATGCCTTCAATAAAAATTCTGCCTGCTCAGGTGTCTTGGGAAGCTTTGAATAGATCTCCTCATGGAAGGGAGTAGGGACTATGATAAATTTCTCATAAAACTGTTCCTTCAGGTTGAGATGCTCCATTACCTTCACAGTTACCTGCAGAATAAATGTGGTTAAACATGTGGGGCCACTAGAGTTGCAGCTGCTGCAATTACTTCAGGATAATATTGACTGTTTGCTCCTAGTCAAAACAATTCTGCTGCTGCTGTAATTCTCTGTGTGCAGGGCTGTGATTTATTCTGATCATACTGTCCATAACGGTTTATATTCTGGAAATACAATGACTTCAGAGCTCCAAAACTATTAAGGTGCGTATTTGATGGTGGTGACAAAAACCAGCTGCTGTTCAGGCCAGAGGAGATAGAGGTTTTCCCCTTAAATAACAATTTGTTTTTGAATTTACATGCAGATGGGAGGGGAGATGGGTTATGTTCCTTGATGATATAAAGAGCAGAGCATAAGTTTATTTGTGCTAAGCCCCTGGTCAGCCCCAGGCTATTTATTTATGTGGGATGCACCAGTAAAAGCCTGAGGAAAAAGATTTTAATCCTCCAGACAGCTCCATATATCATGGGCAAAGCTGAATCCTCTTTAATCAGAGCCCCTAAAACTAGCTGGTGATTTAAAATTATCTGCGTGCTTCCCAGCTGAAATGAGGGAAAGCAGCTTCTACAGCAACATATGCAAGTACTCAAATCATCTAAAACTGAGGTATTAAAGATTATGGCAGTTTTATTTAATATCCTGGAGGATGACAGTTAACAACAGCAGGTAGAGAACTGTAGCTGCTCGTGCCTAATAAATTCATCAAAGATTAAGAGGGGAACAATTAAATAAAAGCATTTTGTGATCAGTCAGGTCTATACTATTCAATCATAAAATAGTAACGATTAAGATGAGCTGGCCTGAGCACAGAAAAACACAACTCCTGCATCTAGTTATGCCTTATTTGTAAAAAAAACCTCACAGAATCAAAACAAACAAAAAAACAAACATGTTTATTCCTCCTTTCTAGAACTTGAAGATTGCATATGTAGCATAAGTGGATATGGTGTGGACAATTGGCATGAAATATATTTTTGCAGTCTCAGAAACACAGAAGGGGCAATAAAATATGTTCTGATTTGGGTAATTTAGAGTCTTGTTTTCAAAATGGCCAAATGTATTCAGAAAATTATAGCACTGCACATATAAGAGCATAATGTCTTTCCTTATTCTGGGATTACAGAAGCACAAATAAACTCATGGTACTGTTAAATTTAAAGCAGCTAAAACTATGAATGCAGCTACCTCCAGCATTCAGGACCTGCCTGATTTTGGAGCACTGGGCTCAATGAGAAACCAACAGGGAACCACAACTCCTGTTCCTATTTAAAGCTGTAATTGACTCAGCAAACAATCCCTCAACCCAATTTACAGAGCCAAAACTGAAAATTCATTTTGTTCAGTCCCCCCTTCCACTTTCTGTCTTCTTTCCTTTCTTTTTTTCCTTTCCTTTCCTTTCCTTTCCTTTCCTTTCCTTTCCTTTCCTTTCCTTTCCTTTCCTTTCCTTTCCTTTCCTTTCCTTTCCTTTCCTTTCCTTTCCTTCCTCTCCTTTCCCTTCCTTTTTTTTCTTTCTTACTTCTTTCCTTGTTTTATTCCCTTTTTCCTTTCCTTATTTCCTTTTCTTTATTTCTGTCTCCTTTCCTCTTCCAATTTTATTCACCTTATGGTCCTATAGACAAGAAATGGGCAGGTTTGTTGTCTTTAGTACTAATTCATGCAAAACATCGAGGGAAATCTGGAAACTCTAACTCTGACAAAATCTCTAGTTACGAGACAGCCATTTTGGAATGGAGCAAACACCACAGCATCTAAATTTCTCTACATCCATTTTCTTTGAAAACATGCAGAAAAACATTGCTGGTCATTGCTATTCCTCAGAGGTAGAGAAGGCAAAATAACATCAATTTTATGTTGCCTGTTTTTCTCTTTAATCTTTTCTACTTTGAAGAATCAAGTGTAAACTCTTCCCCAGCCTTGCTTGGCGTTTTAGAGCTGTGGTGATGGTGGTTGGGTTGTGCCTCCCACACTTTGAGCAGCTCTGAATTCCACCGACTGAGGGGCAGAGTGACTGATTAGAAACAGATTTATTTGTAATATACCCTGATTGAGACTGAGCTGACACCACAACAGGTGCTTCTATCCCTGACTGAGGTAGGGGAGGTGAGGGAGGGCAAAGAATGATGATGTAAAAAAAAAAATGTCTTAGTTTTGAGCTGTCAGCTCTGCATAAATTTTGTAAAGTTAAGAATCCATCTATGTTACAACTGGAACCATATCAGGTCATAGGATTGGAAATATTTATGAATGTCCTTAGCACTTTGCAGAGAGCTTTGCACAGAGATAATCTCAGTTATTTTTTATTGAAGTCTAAACAAATTATACTCTAAATAAAATAGAAAAGATCTTGTGTAAGGATGCTGGCTTGTTTTATAAACCCTCAAATTTAATTCTGGTGGGGAAAAAAAGCCCACAACAAATAACAAAACAGAAGGGAAAGGGAAAACCAACTGCTTTGGAACTGAAGAAAGCTTCAGACCCACAAGCTTGGTCTGATGATAGAGACACATGTCTGTGAGCTTTGAGGAGCCTGGAATTATAGATGGAATATGACAGCAGCATCCTTCACCTTGGACAACACTTCCTATGGATTTTATGGTTTTATCTTTCCTTGTGTCAGGAAAAAATAGGAGTATCAACACCTCAGTTCCTCATGAGTAACATTGTACTATGGTGGCACTTCTGAAGCTTTGCCACTGAATTTTTCTCCCAGAAAATGAGTCATGGGGGCCTCTGCAGGTATCTCATGAACCACATTGAATGAGTGATGCTTGGAAAAGGGAAATCCTTACCTCCCTCTTTCCCCACACATCTCCTTTCCTCGTCTAATCTTTGTGTTGGGTACCAAAAGCATTCCCAGGACTGTGGCTGCAGGGCACAGTTGGAGGAGGCTCTAGCTCACTGCCCGTGCCCTGAGCAGTACATTGGTTTGTTTGAGGATGATCTTGTGGCAGTGCCCCTTTGGTTTCTCTCCCCTTTGGCTCTGTGGGGAGTTCTCTCCCCTTTCATGCACAGGTCACACTGGAAACTCACATAGCAGAAGTGATTCTATCCAGTGGAAGTGACAAGTACCACTGACAGAAGTTTATTTGTTCCATGTTATCCTTTGGCACACGATTAGAACAGCCATCTGTTCTCTTAATTCTGATCAACCCAATTTAGGCTTCAATAACACAACGCTGTTAGATGTGTTTCCAACAAAGGAAAAATCAAATATGATTTTTTAAATCATCTTGAGGGTAACATTACCCCTGTTTAAAGACTACCATCATGCTGGGGGAAAAGGGCATGATAAAAGAATAATTAACATTGTGATTTTAAAATATTCTCATTTTCATACAAGAATATGATGCGCTAATTCGACAGGAAAGTGTTCACATTTTCTTATGAATTAAACATGAGAACAATCTCACACAGGAAACCTAAACAGAATTTTATTTTAATCTCTAATATTATACAGTCTAATGGAAAGCATTAAAACCTTACATAAGAGCAATTTCATAATTGTTCATGTGACCTCTTCTCACTTGGAGAAATGAACACATGATTTGCCAATGCCTCTCAACTTTAATGAAGTCAGTAGGTTCTTTAGGGCACTGGTCAGCAGATGGTCAAATGAGGGATGTGTTTCAAAAATGTCATGGATTTTGGGGCCCTTGGTTGAGGTTGGTCAAGCTTAGACGGGACCCAGTTTCCTCCACCTCTTCCCTTTTGTTTTCTTTAGGAGAGTAGGACCCATGTCTTCGGGGTCTTACTCTATCTTCAGAGTGGTTTGTTAATATCTCAGATGCAGACATGAATTTAGAGATTGAATTAGGGACGAAATTTTGTTAAGGAAGCTGTTGGCAAAATATGCCAACTATTGAAATATTGGTGTAATGACAAAAAAAGACACAGCTTGGTGACTTGTGTGGGGAGATTGAATCATTTGATTTGAACAGTGAGGCTTTGATACCAATAATTCCAGTTTTAGGATGGACAGGTGAGAGATCATATCTACAGGAGGAGGTAAATGTCTTCTCTAAGTCCATAACTTTGAAAGGGAGATCACAATTTTCCATGATGGGTTCAATTACTGGGTGGGAACGTGGAAGAAATTTGTACAGAGGAAAACGGTGACAATTTTGCATTCATTACAGTCAGAAGCATCACTGAACTTATTGGCATGATCCAAGCTTGAAAAGGAACTTCAAAAAGTTGTTAAGGTGTTGAGCAAAAAACTACAGGAATATTTCAAGATATGAATAATTCACAGTAAATGATTTAGGAAGTTCAATCTGTAAAACTAATTAAGGAGAAAGATGGTATAAGAGGTAATTTCCTTGTGTTCTGTAAGTACTTAAATGGGGAGAAGATTTCTGACTGTGTAGGAAATCTTTGATGAAGGCACAGTAAGATCCAATAACTGGGGCAAAGACAGGTGGACCCAAACAATACTCTGATTTTCAAAAGTGAGAATAATTGCAATAATTTACCGAGGGCTGTCACATGCTCTCCACTTACATGAAATCTTTAATCATGACTAATGTCTTTTTAAAAGACCCATAGTGTAACTTCCAGATATGGACTTGAGCAAGAGTTAATGGCAAAAGGATGAAAGGTAAAAATAAATTACTCTAATGGTCTTTCTAGTACTTGGATCTGAAGATTTTGTTTTCAGTCTCACAGTGAGGCAAAGTTATGGATTATGCTGAATGTTGGGGAAAGAGTTATGAGTTCCATTCCCTGTTTTTCCACTGACTTCTGTTCATCAATCCATGTTTCTCAGAGAGCTTCCCGGTACAGTGATTAAATTTTATAGAATCACATAATGTTTGGGTTGGATGGGACCTTAAAAAACACCTGCCATGGGCAGGGACACTTTCCACTAGACCAGGATGCTCAGAGCCCCATCCAGCCTGGCCTTGGGCTTAAATTCTGCTTTTAAATAAGTTTAAATACTACTTTAAAGGGCAATATGTTACTATGCTTGCCCACACTACCAAGGCAAGAGATAGTGAGGACTCCTGGGAAGCCTTTGAAGTCTTTGAGTGAGAAACATATTCCAGATATTGAACCAGGTTTTCAAAGGCATCAAGCATTGAAAACTGAAAGAGATTTCAACATCTCTGAAAACTGGATGCTGAAATTATTATAATCAAATATTCAAGGCATTAATACAAACACTACTGAGGAGGAATAATAAATGGCAATTAGGAGTCGTATTTTGACAGTGTTCTTTTTAATTGTTGTGAAGGAGGCTTCTCTGTCTTCCTCTCTTGAAGCCTGCTAACAGCCAAACAAACAAAAAGCTTCAGCTTACCTGAAAGGATTTTTCACTTTTAAAAAAATCTTTATTCGGCATATTAAGTAGGTGAGTCAAAAAAATTAGACATCATTAGAGCGAAGCCAGAGCGATTAAATTAAATGTGCCTCAAGAAGAAAGCCCTCCCTGGATCAACAGGGCAGGGGGAGCTTGTCTGTCCCATCCTGGTGCCTTTCTAAACACTTTTTGAAGTGCAGAAGGCAGAGCACTCAACACTTCAGCTTTGTCACAGCTGACAGCCTGTCGGGTTTAATGAAAATGCTCTCCGTTTAGAAGATGACAGAAATTACATGCATTTCCCCTTTTATTTCTCTGTCATCTTTTCTGTCTCGCGTTTCTACAGGAGAAGGAGGGGTTGGTTATTAAAGCATTACATAAGTATGCAAAATATGTTAAGAAGAAAAGAGAAAGAGGGAAATCTTTAGCCCTGCAATTATGCACAATGTCTGTTGGTGGGAAATGTGGGATAACATCTGATGTGTGGCAATAACTATTTACTTTTAGTTATCTTTGAAGAGGGTGAGGCAAAAATCTCTAGATAATGCTTTAAGTGAAGGTTTTATTGTACGATTGCCTGAGTAATTTCCAACAGGAAGATGATCTAAGCAGTGTTAGATAGCTTGAGCGTGTTCATAACTTCTCCAGAAAATACAGCAAGATAACATTGAACAATTTCTTGGCTCTGCACAGCTTTCACATTCCTCTTTTACTAAGTGGAAGGCTTTTAATAAGTGTGTCTGCTCTCGCAGAGCCAAAAGGGTAACTGCTTGTGAGGAAACTCTGCCCGGGCTGAGCAGGGAAAGCTTCACCTGCAAATATCAGTCAGTACTATGAGGTCTGAAAAGAGCTCACAAATTTATTCTATTCATCACCCAGCCACTCCAAATCCACAATCCACACCTCAGTTGTGACTCCAGAACTGTTTTCTAGAGTTTTAAGGGAAGCTCTGAATTTGGTCTTCCCCCTCAATTTCTGCCCCAGTTTTTTCATGCTTATCCTGAGAAGAGAGACAAATTTGATTACTAATGATGCCCTGTGCAGACCATCTCTCAAAACTGTGCAGAGGATCTGAAAACAGTGTGAGCTTTAGAAGAGCATAGAGGAAGGAATTTATTTTTAAACTTCAGCCACATTCGTGGGATCTTAAACTCGTGCATGCTACCAGTGTCCAAAGGTGTGTCTCTTTGAAGAAATGGAATTATATGTATTTAGCAGAAGTGAAAATGCACCCCAGGAAAAGAAAGCTTCAGGAAGCATGAGGAGCACATTTCTCATATTTCTCTCAGCTGTTTAGGCACCACTGGACACAAATGCATGCGCAGATTTACTGGAGGGACCAAAACATTCCCAACCACCTCATCAGCACCTTTAAATCTGTTCCTGGGCCTGTGCTGTGGTTGCAGCCTCTCCACTGACATCCACGATTTGGTACCAGAGTTCCATTCCAGCTGGAAAAACGCGCTCTGAGCCTCGGCTGGGCTGCAGAGGATGTGTGAGTGGAGCAGGCAGGGCTGAGGGCGCTGCTGTGGGCAGGCACAGGCTGCACCCACTGAGCTGTCGGAACGCAGCGCTGGGTGATGCTCACACAGCTGGAAACAAAAAAAACGGGGCTGTCTTTGCTGCGTCCCCCAAGCCAAGCCCGGGAATGTGATTCCTGCCTCCTGAAGCTGTCGCTTTGTGCTGCCTACAGAGCAGAAGGGAGACAACTGTGCCTCAATTACCTGTAGTTCTTAGAACGTGTTCCCTGGCAAAGGTACGTTCGCTTTATGAATATTTCAGGAGTGCAGACACTGCTTGTGAACCGAAGTCAAACACCCCCTGGTTATCACACACCAAAATTCTGAATATCCTTTAAAGGCAAACCTTGTTAAAGGGTACAGACGTTGAGAACCACTGTGATGAGGAGCTGGGGTGGCACAAATGGTTTTGAGTAATGTAAACAGTGTTCTGAGTAATTGGGAATGTGAAAGGAAAAGGAAGAAACACTCAGCACAGGACAGTGCATTATATCCAGGAATTACAGTATATTTTATTACTTTTTCGTATTGCTACTAGTGTCTATATCATTCCATCCACACGTTACAGCTAACATATTAAAATATAAGATATAAGGTAACTTTGCTCTTTTTATGTAAGATTTTCAATGCCATGTTTCAGACATCTGTCTGTGAAACTGAAATATTGCCCATTCAGGTGCTTTTCCTACTCCACTCCACAGCACCTTTATTCCTAAGTCTTCTCTATACAAGCAATTTCAGCTTTCCGAGACAGATGAAGTCAATACAGCTCCTGCATAAGAAAGAACCTCTCTAGCCTGTAAATCTGTAAATCTGCAAATCCACCTGGGCTGGAATTCAGGGCTGCTCATGGCTGAGCAGAGAGCACTTCCCATCAGTTCTCCCTCCTCCTTCACACCTTGCCTTGCTCAGCTCTTCTCCTGTGTCAGTAAAGGAGCTCAACACCTTCTATGCCTCCATTGTGATTTATTTTCACAGAATCCCAGGGTCATTTAGGTTGGAAAAGACCTCCAAAACAACCAAGTCCAAGCAGTGCCCGATGGCCACCTTGTCCCCAGCGCAGAGCACTGAGTGCCACGGCCAGGCCTTGCTGGGACACCTGCAGGGATGGGCACTGCAAAGCTCCCTGGGCAGCCCTGCCAAGGCCTGAGCGCCCTTGCCATGGAGAAATTGCTCCTGGTGTCCAAGCCGAGCCTCCCCTGGCCCAGCCTGAGGCCGTTCCCTCTCCTCCTGTCCCTGTTCCCTGCCAGCACAGCCCGACCCCCCCGGCTGTCCCCTCCTGGCAGGAGCTGTGCAGAGAAATAACATCACCCCTGAGCTTCTTTTTCTCTGGGCTAAACAATCCCTCCACTTATTTAACCCTGGTGTGGTTATTTCATAATCCTGGATATTAACAAGTATGGGAGAGATGGGCTGGTGTTCCTTTTTAAATGTTCTCTGCTCTGAGGGTCAGTCCTGTCCTGTGACATTAAATGGTTGCTAATTTTTTCTTAAATTTCTTTTATATTATGGTTTAAAGGATATTGCCCTCTGTAATGAGACCATTTCCTTTCTGTCTTCTCTCTGTTGGATTGCTTTCCCACTGATGCATCTGTGAGAAAGCATCCTGACTACACTTAATTATTAAAAAGTCATTGCTCAAATAGAGCTCTGAGGAAAAGGAATTATTTCTTACTGCATATTACTGAATATTAGTTCATAATGGGTTTCACTCTTGTGTATTTCTCCCGTAATTCTGGAGCCTGATCTATTTTATAATACATAGGAACAGGTACATATATTCTAAGAGCTACCAGCTACTAGAGAAATTAACAGACGGGAAAAAGAAAAGATATTCACATTTACCTAAGTGTAAAAGTTTTGGAAAAGCACACATAGCTTAAACTATAGTATCTTTTAAATGGAAATATTAACCAGGTGAGGCTCAAGCCTGCAATGCATTCTAAACACGTTATTGTAATTTATTGCATTATGGAAAGTGCATTAAAGCAAACATGTACCATGTAGATTTTAGGGGGTTTGTGTCCTTGCTTTTAGAGTGGGCATTTACAAAAGAACAGAGACATTTCTGCAGGTGTCAAATGATCAAAACTGCACATGTGACCATATACACCATGGTACATATTCTAGGTTTAATCATAAAAAGTCCTATTTGAAGAAAACTTAAACTGTAATACTTTTATTTTGACAGAACACTGGGGGAAACTCTGACCATGAACATGTCAGTCTTGTTTGGTTTTAGAGAATTGTCACTTTGATGGGCAGGTTAGGGTGGGACTGCTCCTAACGCTGGTGCTGTTTAACTTGCAGGAGTGAGCAGCTTCACTGCCTTTCTAACCCCTACAGGTCTGATGCTGAATTGCATCAAATCATCCTAAAATATTGAATTAAACTGTATTAAATTCACTGGTTATTTACCCCATATTTTACTTCTGATGCCCCTTGTATGCTTGTTAATTGTGATATAGACCATGGTACATTTCTTTCCTTCATTCCTCACATTTTCCTTATAGATCCCTTCATGAAGTGCAAATAAAATATACACAAAGTAATACATTTATATGCATTTAGAGTGAGCACTTGGTAAGCTTGGAACTGGCAAAAAAAAAATCTTCAGGACCTTTGTCATCCACCCTTCAGCGCGAGAGAGCAGAACACAGCAACAACCTGCAGATATTTTAAACCCTGCAAATTCTTGTGTCTTTCAGGACCTAGATTTCTCATCACATCCACGGGAGCCTTGTATATTTTAGACGTACAGAATGAAGATGGACTGTACAACTACCGATGTATCACAAGGCACAGATACACTGGAGAAACACGACAAAGCAACAGCGCAAGACTTTTTGTATCAGGTGCTCCTTTTCTGTCTCTTTGCGAAATGGAATGCCGTGTGTGTCTCTCTCTAGTGTGCTCAGCTGGCAAGGCACGTTCTCGTGTGCAGCAGCAGCCAGGTTTTTGTCAAATTGGAGTGCGGAGCTGCGAGCTGCTGCAAAATAAAATGGTCCTTTTTAAAAGCCTTTATTTTTCATCTGTTTTTCACCTCTGAGTCGCTGTTTCCTGAAGGCCTGTAGGGTGCACCTGCATTCAGCATGGTGATTTTTGCAGGTTTGGAATAATGTTATGGAAGGGCTGCGGATGGGATTTATCCCTTCAGAAGTAAACTTGTGCAGGGAAAGGATTTAATCGCCTTAACATCCCTGTGTAACCAAAGAAGAAGAACACATTTAGGAGTAGTTTACCTGTCCTGTTTTGGGGTGGGATGAACTGTCCCATGGTGCCTATTTCTCTGTTGACCTCAGCAGGAGCTCAGGACATTTCACTCACCTGCAGATATTTCCACTTCAAGATTCCCAGGTCAGCATTTCAGCATTCCTTTTCATTCACCACGTTCCTTCCCTGGGGTAAACAGCATATTTCCCTGCTTCCAGGAGGCATTTCCAGGCAGAAGGAGCACACGACCCTTGTCAATGCACCCAGGGGTGCTGCAGGAGGGCAGGAGGGTTCTCTGAGTTCAGGGCTGAGTCCCAGGGTGATGGCTTTGTGCAACAGATGGGAAAACGAGAAGGTGGATGGGCTATTTTAACTTTTCCTCGTAGTTTTAAGTTGTCTCCTGAGGGCTGTGGGTGCGATGGACAGTTGGGTTCCACACACGCAGTCACCCCGCAATTAGAGCTGTCCGTGGTGCTGCACCAACTCAGCTTTTTCCCCATTTTTTCCTCAGTGAGAGGCAGTGCCAGCTGTGGGTGAGCTGAAGCAGGAGCTGATCCCAACATCCCAATGCTCTCAAACATTTCTCTGTAGGATTAGCACTTCTCCATGTCCCCTTCCTGTCCCTCATTTGCTGCTTGCCTGCCACACACCCTGGGTTTGCACGGGAGCAAATCCAGAGTGGTTTTCCTCCACCCGCAGAGCTCACCGAGGCTGCACCCCAGACTGTCTCCCTGCACCCTTACCCTATAGAAATCATGTCCACCATCCCACTGAAAGCCTCACATTGCTTTTTCTCCTTTTCCCTGTTGTTAAATTGCCCTAAAGGTCGGTCAGAATATGGTGACTTTCCCAACCTGACAGTCAGTGGGATCATTCCCCTTTTGACCCTGTCCTCCCCTCTTTGGGTCCTGTTGTCAGAACAAAACTTGAGAGCCCTAAGGGAGACAGAGGTGAGCACAAGGTTTTCCATTATTAACATTCTTCCTTCCCTCCTCCCAAATGGACTTGGTTGAAGTATTTTGGAACCCTCTGAACACACAGGCCAGTACTTAAATCTAGTAACGGTAAAAATAAAAATTAAAAAAAAAAAAAAAAAAAGGGATTGTTCAGGTTAGAATCACTTACCAGTCAGATCCAGGAGTTTCTCCTTTTGATAGGTGTCCCCTGGGGGTAGAACTCTTGCCTCTGCTTTTCCCAGCCACATGAAGAAGTTCTGCACAAAAATCTGCCTGCTTTGGTCTTATAGGAACAGGCAGGGTTCTACCCTTCCAGCTGGCTCCATAATATGGTCTGCTTCCGTATGAAATCATGCTAAGGCTGAGCCAGTGACAACATAAATAAAATCAGCCTTGTATCTTGGTTACCACAGGAAAAATTCTAGTTATCTCACTGAACAAAAGGGGAAAAATGAAAGCTCTGTCTTGTTTGAAATTTAGGACAAAAACCCTAAAAGATGTGCTCTGTCTAGTGTTGTCTTTTCTGTTTCCCTCCACAGACCAAAATGAAATAGCAAATTTTACCTGTGTGCAATAACTGAGTTTTTTAATTCAACAGGTTTAATTATTCTTGATCAGGACTAGTACAGGCTCTGATTTCCAGTCCTGTTAATCTAGTGAACATGTGCAGCAATTAGGGGCAGAGTTTGTCTTTTCATATTTCTCCAAAGAGTTTTCCCTTTTTTTTTTTTTTTTTACTGGTATTTATATTTTACAAGATTGAGTCCTTCAAGAACTGAGATCAGCAAATCCAGAAATGCAGTTATAAAAGTTCTAATTTACATGAAACCTAAGTTTTTGCCTGCCTTTTGCATCCATTTATATTCTTCACTTGCTTGGAGATGAAATAGTTTGTGGTGGATATTTCTCATATCTCCTGGCCACATTTAATACAAGTTAAGCTTCATTATTGTTTTGAAAGAATGAGAATGTTAACGTGCAGATAATAGCAATTTTTTTAAAATAGCAAAAATTAAGATACCTATGACCAAAATGAAGTTCCAAATTTCATTTGGAGCAAGAACACCTCCTTGAAATCACATGTCTCTTCTAAATGAGTTTAAAACCAAAGCCATTAACATGCAACAGAATATACTTCTTAACATGACACAGAATACACTTCAAAGACCCATTATAGCGTCCTTTTCCAATAATAACTTTGTTCTGCCTAGCTCCCAAAATCATGACTACTCTTTGACATCCACACTCCATAAAATCCTTATGATTTTTAAAGCATGATAATTTTCTTCTTCTGTCCTTCAAAGAAGAATATTTTAGAATTCCAAAGTAGAATATTTTAGAACAGTGTTTTGCCTGAGTTTTTCACCATTGTCCCTGCTGGAAGCTATTTGCAGCTGACCATTAAGGCATAGTAATATAATAATTCAAAAGAGCCTAAACACATATTGGAACTGGGTTATGCTACCTTATAATTTTTTGCCTCATTGAAGGTTATTTCAAATGAATCCTGGGATTCCTTTTGTGGTTTGTTTGGTTTTTTGTTTGTGTTTTTTTTTCCTTAACTGGAATATATGCACTGTAGGAGATTAAAATAGGAGTCTGTTCCAGGGACAACCCAAAGAAATGTTTTTACTGTCCAATTAAATATATAAGTACAGAATGCAAGAAAGCAGGGCACTGGAGACATATCTTGTGTATCCTTAAATTTATTTTGAAAACCTCCTCTATAGCAGCAGGGTGAAATCTTCTTCATTAAGTAGGAAAATCACAGTATAGCTGTCCTGCAACTAGGACTCCAGACTGTGATGGAGAATCCGGAGCCTGCTGTGCTGCTTGAGGACAATACCTCTAAAATACAGTTCTGCTTTTTTATTATTGAAATATTTAACTATTGCTTTCAACTGAAGAAATTGATTTCATGTAGATGCAACCTTCTCGAGAGCCAGAAGCTATAATTTCTTGCCTGTTTGTGGTTTTATTCAGTTAATTCCTAACAAAAGAATCTGTGCCCTGGAAAGAGGGACGGCTGATGACCCAAACGGCGAGAGAGGAGCTGGCTGATCAATTAGTCAAATTGACATTGGCCTTCCCAATAGCATCCTGGCAGATTGTGCTTTCCCTGAGCCAGACGTAAACAGCATGGCAAGCTCAGAAATATGTCCCATCTTGGTGCCAAATACGGACCTCGAGGCCACTGATTCATCCAAAATCACTCATTTAACCACCGCCGATGCCTTCCTAATGAGACACTCAGCAAGCTGAATGTAGCTCTGCCCTCAGTGGCTCAGTGTTTTCCTGGCATCTAGAAAGCAGAAAAACCTCTGCTGTCACTTTTCACTGACCATTTCAGGGGTTTTATCTAGATATTCACAAAAAAAGTAATTATTTCATCCATTTTTAAAATATCACCGTTTTGGTTTCTGGATTGATAGTTTAACTTGAAGAGTCTTAAGCTGTTTGCTCTCTCGGGTACTCTCCCAGGTGTGGCTGTATTTCACGGGGATATATCTAAGCTAGTTTAAGCCACCTAGCTAAGGTGCTGATTACTTTTGGAGTAGCTTGAATTCAGCATGAACTGCTCCTTTAATCTCTCCAGATCCTTACAGGAACCTGCGGTAGCTGCCCTGTGAGCAATACCTGAGTTTACTAAGTTAAATGGCCACTTGAAAGCGCCAGAATTGTTGCAATCACACCTACATCCAGTCAACTACAATGTAGATACACCCAAAAAGAGATCACTGTGTCAGACAGGAGTTGGTCAGCATGTGGAGTTCCTTTGTGAGCCAGAAATCTTAGCAAAGTGGGTGTGTGTGATAAAAAAACATTTTGATGAATATTTGTTCAGTATTTTTGTTGCAATAGCTCCAGCATGGGCTTCACAAAAGCCTGCCCAAAACTTTAAATCATGTCAACCTCTGTCTGCAAAATTTTCAAACTTGAAATTACAAGCTGAGTACTATTTCTGATGCACCTCTGGTGAAGGCAATCCTGCCAGACATCTGTGAGATATATAAATCCATGCCAGGTGCTGCACGAGCGAGAGCTGCAGTTGTCAGCAAATTGAGCACAGAAAGATGCACTATTAAGCTGTAAGTTGGTCTTGTCACATTAAGTTCTTTTTCCAGAGAAGAAGAAAAGGCTCGTCTGTCAGTTAGACTGCAGATAGAAATCCCTGTGCCTTTGCCCATTTCTCTCCTGACAAGGGAATAAATTGCTCCTTTAATTCAAAGCCTTCAGACCACCGAGAAGAAGGGACAATGTGTTGGCTTCAATCTAGCTGAGAAGTAGCAATAATTGTTAAGGCAACACATTTCTGGCTCTCCATGCCTCTCACAGGGAACATGAAGGATGACCAACGAAATGTTTGCCACCTGGAAAAAATCCAGTGCGAAGATTTCCAAGCAGTGATGAGTTGCTTCAGCAGCATGTGCTGCTGGATCCCAGCCACCATGACTGAGACTGGTGGCCGGGTCAGAGAAGCAAACTGTAGTACCCAAAACACTGGGCTGGGAGAGTGCAAAAATGCAGAAATGGAGAAAAGGTATTGACGTATCGGTTAGCGAATTAATTTTAAGGCTCCCTTTGAATAGAGTTCCTCTTTGCTCCCTGTTTCAGACCCAGCGAATTCAGCTCCATCTATCCTAGATGGGTTTGACCACCGCAAAGCCATGGCAGGACAGCGAGTGGAGCTGCCTTGCAAAGCATCAGGACACCCGGCACCAAAGTACCGCTGGCTGAAGGACAACATCCCCTGGGAACCCGACAGCCGCTTCCGGCAGACGGTCACAGGGCTGCTCATCGAGAACACGCGGCCCTCGGACTCGGGCAGCTACGTCTGCGAGGTGTGGAACAACTACGGCACTGCCGAGATGATCGGGCGCCTCTACGTCAAGCGTGAGTAGTGGGTTGGCTCTTAATGGCGCTGCCTGATATCGAAAGAGAAAAGCCCTTGCAACAGTTTGGGATAATAAAATAAAAAACAGAGGTTTATTGGAAGATTCCAGGTGTCCTGGTGGTCATGGGCATGCCTGGTGCCGGATTTCTGCGGTTTTATAATTTTAACAATTTAACATTCTTAATAAATATTGTCCAATTAGAAGAGCAGTTGCCTGGGTAATCTTTGGAGTTGGACCAGGGTTTCTTTGCCCCATTTCTTATAATATCTTCTCTGATTCTGCTTGGAAAACAAAATGTTCTTCTTGTAGGTCCCCTTCTTGAAAATAAGACTAAACAGTATTTCAGGAATGTGTCAGAAGGTTAGTTAATTGTTCTAAAATCTAAGAGAAAGGGTAGGAAAAATACTAGGAGCTACATAACCATGTAATAGTATTCTACAGAGCTAGAAATAGATGAAAAATACATAAAAGGAAAAATATTTAGGCATCAGTATTGAGTTGTTGCCTTACCTTGCTGTACCTTCTGTTTCCTTAATTTATCTCAGCAATGATTAAACTCCTCAAAGTTGTGGAACGACACAAAGCAGGCTCTGTGGAGATGAGCTAGTTGGCCAATTGAGCGATCAGAAGTGCAAATGGATGCAATTTCCAGTGTAGCTCTATAATTTATCACATGGAGGATATGTAATTGAGAAACATGAATTGGATGCTGGAAAAGAAATTGCAAATGTTCTCATAAATAAAGCTGCCAAACTCTCATTTCCATGACTCATGGTGCTCAGTAATATTGAATGCTCATGCGTCCCCTCAGTTGAGTATTCATGTGTGAATATTCTGAATGTTTCACAAATTCTACAAAGATAATTATTACTTCAGGAGCACCACACTGGAAAAGTGTTATTCTACTATTGTTGAGGAAAAAAAGGAAATTGTTTCCTGGAATAGAAGTAAAGCTTTGTGAACTAAAGTTTCCACCTAGACAGCAGGACTAGCAAACTGAAAAGGGAGAAGTCTGTGAGCAGTTCAGGCCATACAGATACCCTCACAAATAATTGCACACAATGTTTTGGGGCAAAGTAAAACTGAGGTAAAAAATCTGTAGTTCACGAGTTATAACTGAGGAGCTTTGTCTCTAAATGTATTCACAAAAAATGAGTTGAACTCCATCTGCCTTGTATGCTTGCAAAGTCAAAACTTGCAGACACATGATGTAATTGTGCTGTTGGTAATACCCAGAGCATCCCCAGTGCTTGGTGATGTGTTTTACCGAATGACTCTGCACTCAGCCAGTGGGAATTCTCTGGATCAGGTTGGCAGGAAACAAAAGATGGGGAAAGAAGTTTTCCGTTCCTCTGTGTCTTGGATTAGACAAATATCCTAGATGGAAAGCACTCCGAGCAGGTGCCTCCCCCCACAGCAGAGGTTTCTGGCACCCCTCCCCCCACAACACAGAATATCTCAGCCTAAAGTGGAAAGAACTGTTTAATTAACAGACCACACAGTGGAAAGGGAAAAGGGGAAAGGGGTCAGAAAACCTGAACAAACAGCTGATGAGCTTAGTGTCCTTTTCCTCAGGTGTAGCTTCCCCTTTCCGGGGGGAGGGGGCCCCGAAGGGCTAGGTGAAGTTTCTCTGGTGGCTCCCTGGACGATTCTCGTCCGCTGTCCCCCGGGGCTCCTCAGGTTCTCGGATGAGAAACCAAGTCGAAGAAAAGGGTCCAGAACGATGAAAAACAATCGCAGGGAGGAAAAAAAAACCAACCCAAGCAGCAGCCACACCAGTAGCACCAGCCACCAGCAGCAGCAACTGACTGAGCCAAAAAAAAAACCAGTGTCCCTTCCTTCTCACTCCCCCTTAGGAGAGCTGGGGAAAGTTTCAAAATATCCCACGCTGGCGGCAGAGCTCCCAGCTGCGGGACACAGTTAAAGCTACAGGACAATATTTCTGGTCAAGCATACAAAACGATAGGGAATACAAGATATCATTATGCCACCCCAGGACACTCTGCAATGGAGGATGTGGCTCACTTGCATCATCAGGGTTCTGGGATGTTGGTGATGCACTTGAGTGTGACTATTTTGTTTAATGGATTGTTGTTGGTTTTGAGCCTTTTTGGTCTTTTTATAGGAAGCATAAAGATATTCAGTGACTTTTAACATGAATATGAGCACAGATTAATGCTCTCGACCTTTGTCTCTAATCCAGAATGTCTGAGGCCACTGACCTGTGTGGTTTTTTCCAGGCCTCTGTTCCTAATGGGCTACTATAGATTTATTCAAATTTGTGTGTTATAAAATGTTTAGTAAAGGGAATGAGTTACTTGAGCACATTTTGTTGTGTGTGTGTACATGTGTGTGTATGTTTGTATGAAAACTGCTAAAAGAATAAATAGGATGATCTGTGTTTAGTGTCAGAGATAATATCAGAGGTGATAGCAGTGCCTTATCTTTATAAGGAAGCCAAACCAATTTATACAAAGCATGAGATGAAATCTGTGCTCTGCAGTGCTGATAGCTCTTAGGTGGCAGGATGAAGATTGCTTTTCCTTGCATTTATGACTTTTCTTCAAAACTGTTCATCCTCCTTTTTTTTTGCAAAGCAAGACTTGCATTCTCCTGTCCTACTGTTTTCTAAAGCTGACTTAAAAGTACTGTAGTCCTCCCACATCAAAATAGAAAATCTGGTAAGCCCACACACTAAAACACATCCACGTGGACAGATCAGATGGATATCCATGGGTGTACCTGCATTAACATCTTCCACCCTCTTAAGCTAATCTTGTCACTGGCAGTTACTGAACTTGTTCACATCAGGGAGTGGTTTGGGAAAGTGTAAATTTCGCTCCTTTTGCAGGAAATAAAACCAGAAAATGAGCTTCAGGAATACACTTAATGCACCAGGTTCAAAGATCCACATTGAACTAATGTGAAATAACACCCTGCCCTCCCAAAAAAAGTGCAGTGCCACGTTGAGGCCCTCAGCACTAATTGTGTTACTTGTAGATCTGCTCCTACTCTTCATCTGGGCATGAGGTTATACCATGTGTGGAATAGGTTATCCCCATAGATCTATTTTTTTGTCATGGATGTTGGTGTCAAAAATGGGTTTTTTTGGAGTAATACAGTCACCTGTTATTTGGGGTTTGTTTTTTTTTTCAGAAGGGTATGTCTGTGATTTTTATTGTTCTCCTTAACTGACAGCTGGTCTGTTACTTGCACACAAATACACATTTATACTGAATATGCTCTCTTTCCCTTTCTCTCTCCCTAATTTCAACTCAAACCTCCAGAACCACTAAAAGCCACCATCAGCCCGCGCAAAGTCAAAAGCAGCGTCGGTAGCCAAGTGTCCTTGTCCTGCAGCGTGACGGGAACCGAGGACCAGGAGCTGTCCTGGTACCGCAACGGGGAAATCATCAACCCCGGCAACAACGTGCGCATCACCGGCGTCAACCGTGAGAACCTGATCATGGACGGCATGGCCAAGAGCGACGGCGGGGCTTACCAGTGCTTCGTGCGCAAGGACAAGATGTCAGCTCAAGACTATGTCCAGGTGGTACTGGAAGGTCAGTCCCTGCCTGCCTGGCGGTTCTGGTTTCCAAAATGATGCACAAGGTATCTTTGGTGCCATCATTTTAGAGTGGAGGTGCCTTAAAGATCTGGGAATGAAACAACACTTTTTTGAGACAATATTAGTACAGGAGGGAAGGTAAAAGCTGGTCTTTAATTGGAAACCTAATTCTGGTTTCCAAACTGATGCACAAGTTGTCTTTGGTGCCATTGTTTCAGAGTGGTGTTGCCTTAACGAAATGAAACAACACACTTTCGAGACAGTATTAATATAGCAGGTAATATAAAAGCTGGGCTTTAATTGGAGACCTCCAGGAGCAGATATGGAAAAATGCTCACCCCACATTGGGCAAATACAGTTTGATAAGGTTAGCAAATTAGCATAATTGACAAGAATTCCCAATTACAACCACAAGTAATGAGGTAAATCTTCCCTCTTGGTTCCACCTCTTCTGGAGCCCCCCCTTCTTGCTACTAGCTGTGCTAGCTGTACTTTGATTATGAGAAAGTGTCTTGGGAGGGTAGCTCGTCTTTGGTTCCCAGGAAAAAGCAGGATAGGATTGGGGTCTTTAGAACGTGTTTTGTTTTTCTGTCTGTCAGGGTAGGAAAAGTACTGGAGTACACTAGGAACTATGTAACTATACAATAGTAGTCTGCAGAGCTAAGAATATACATGAAGAATATATGAAAGCAAAAATCATTTTGGCATCAGTGGAGCTTAAAAAAAGAGGGTACTCATGAAATGTCAGTGGGGTTTACTGTGCTCTCATGAAATGTCAGTGGGGTTTACTGCACCCCACTCATTACAGAATGGAAAAATTTATGTGAAAACAAAAATCCTTCCTGAGCAGGTCTCTATTTAAATCCAAACACAGCTCTTCTGGTTCGGTGTATTGGCTGAAGGTTGGAGATCATCTTAAATAACCGATACAGTGTTCTATATGATAATCAAGTGAGGAAAGTCATCAATTTGCACAGAGGCAGCACACTAATGAGGCTGTGGTGCCGGCATGGCATGGACACTATTTTTAGAGTCTCTATAGAAGAAGAAGAAGAAGAGATTACCTGCCTGGGTCGAGTTACCTCGGCAACCATCTCCCGTGACTAGGAAAGCCTAAAGAGCATATTGATAATCTATCATGGTGTCGGGAGAGTGCAGGTTATCAGAGAGCAACAGCAGGGAAGATTTCAAAGACACTCAGGTCTCACTGGGAAAATAATGTCTGCTTTCATCTCAAAAAAAGCCTGTCACTTGAATTAAAAAAAGGGGGGGAAAAAGAGGAGGAGGGGTGGCAGAGGTACATAGTGTGCACGCTCACAGATTTATTGGTCCTGTGTCAGCTCCCTTTCAGGATAAAAAGCTTTTTTTTTGGTGTTGCTGCTGTTCTGTTTTCTGAGGGGTGACAGCATCCAGTACACCACAAAGGAAAGGGAGTCAGGAATGAAAATAAATAAATAAATTAAAACTCTGACACATAACCAATGGGACAGAAATGAAAGAGAGAGGGGACAGAGGAAAAAATATGATATCAAATACAATCAAATGCTCTTCCAGAGATGCTGAGGTCTTTCAGCATTCTGAGAGTGCCAGTGCTTATGTGGCAAGCAAGGCAATTTTGCAGCCCTATTTTTAAAGTAACATTTTCAAAGGAAAACAAGCATGCATTGCATGACCACAGAAAGCAGTTCCTAACTAATACCAGGGTGTCAGCACTCCTAAATGTTACCCTACTGAACTCTCTCAAGACGTGGGTATTTAATCCTGCTCCCTGCTTACCAAGTTTCTGTGCCCACCCATTTTCTTTATTTATTTACCTCGTAGAGGCTGAGTATTTTGGGAGAGAGTTCACAACATAAAGCACTTGAATTGTCTCATTCAGTGAAATATTTATCTGCAGCACAAAACGACCACAAAAAGAAATTGGCATCACTGCTGTTACTGGCAATCTGTATTCAGAAAAGCTTAATTTAATACTTTTCTAAACGGAGCATTGTGTGTGAGGACTAAACGGCTGTGTGAAACTAACCTATGCAAGTTGGGCCTGGCTCTTGGCAAAAGGATTCATCCTGAACTTCCCAAGGAGCTAAAATCTACCAGGAGAAGAGAATTTCCAAACATCTTGAAGTTTTGCTGTGTTTCTTTTATAATGAACTGCAGATGGTTTTAAAACTTTTCTGCAGGAGCCCAGCAGCTCATAGAGACACCTGATCCATCTATTCAAGTGTTTTTCCTACAGCAGAGCCTCTACAAGTTTTCTCAGAAGATGAAAAAGAAACTTGCCATAAGCAAAGGTTAATTTAAGTCCTCCACTAGTAAAATTTGTTTCCCTCTTCTCAGTAATCTGAGTTAGATCCTAGAACACAATAGTTTGCATCGCTTCTAAAAGAGAGCTTGCATGATGGGATAGGCTCCAGGACAAAGGGGACAAGTTTTGTACCACGTAAGCACTGTTCTCCTGCTTTTCTCTCCCTCAACAGACGGAACTCCCAAAATCATCTCTGCCTTCAGCGAGAAAGTGGTGAGCCCAGGAGAGCCAGTGTCCCTGATGTGCAACGTGAAGGGGACTCCGCTGCCCACCATCACCTGGACGCTGGATGAGGACCCCATTGTGAAGGACGGCAGCCACCGCATCAGCCAGATCATCACGTCCGAGGGCAACGTGGTCAGTTACCTGAACATCTCCAACACTCAGGTCCGGGACGGGGGCGTTTATCGCTGCACTGCCAACAACTCGGCGGGAGTCGTCCTGTACCAGGCTCGAATAAACGTAAGAGGTGCTTGTCAAATCAGCTCCTCAAAAAAAACACACATAACTCATTGTAGTGGAGAAGAAGACTGTTGCATGTGATGAGATGATTCTTGGAATGCCAAAAACCAACTTACTGTTTTCTCCTCTCCTTTTCTCCCCCCGCTCTCTTTTCCCACCCTGCCTCTCCAGCCCCATCTAGAAAGTGTATGGTATGGTTCAATGTTAGAAGAACCCTTTGCCTTGTGTCCTTTGGTCTAATTTTCCTATACTCATCTCTACTAGTTCACAGTCTCTTTGCTTTAGTCCTGCTGTGCATGTTTCATTTTTTCTTTTCCTTTCCTCCTTTACTTGTCCAACATTCATTGTAATTATTCATGTATACAGAACTTTAGCTTGACTTTCTGGCTCTACATGGCATAATACCCATCCTCATGGTATTATACTTTATATACATAACAAATAAACAAAAGCTAACTGTGTCAGTGTTCTCATGTGTAACAGGATTCTAGCTTTGTATCAGTGTCAGTATTTCACATTAATTAAATCACACTCAGCCTTTTAATTTGTAACACAGCAAAGATTTTATCAGGGAAGTGTTGGATAACACAAATATATACCCCCACATAATTAGTATGTATGCTGCAGGGTAAGGGAAAACTAGAGCATACCAAGATTAGGGAAACTGCTTAAGTAGCTCTTAAAAGGAAAAATCTGTCAAACGCTAAGAAGTGTGATGTGAGCCGCATCCGTTAACATTTGTATACCCAGAAAAAACTACTCACTTTCCCTCGAGCAAACATGCCCTTAAATTGTCTTCAAGAGTTTCTTTTTCCGCCTTGGCAGGGCCAGCGAGCATTCGGCCCATGAAGAACATCACGGCCATCGCTGGGCGGGACACCTACATCCACTGCCGGGTGATCGGGTACCCCTATTATTCCATCAAATGGTACAAGAACTCCAACCTGCTGCCCTTCAACCATCGCCAAGTGGCGTTCGAGAACAACGGCACGCTGAAGCTCTCGGATGTGCAGAAGGAGGTGGATGAGGGCGAGTACACCTGCAATGTCCTGGTCCAGCCCCAGCTGTCCACCAGCCAGAGCGTGCACGTGACGGTGAAAGGTGAGGGCAGATGGGACAAGCGGAGCCCAAGTGATTGCTGGGGCAATATAATATATAATATATAATATATAANTACACAGTACAATGAAAAATAACTTATGCATCTGGAGGCAGCATTAGAAATAAAGATGCCCCCTAAGGACTTGCAAATACCCAGGCCTGAGGCATCTCAGCATGACTGAGATGAGACTTGTCAGCACAACTGACTCCCCAGCATCACTACTGAACAGCAGGCAATGGAGCTAAGGTTTGTTTATTATACATACATATTTATATTTTTATATATATATATATATAAGAGCCTATCACCATATTGATAAACACTCTCTGGAACCATTTTGAGGGCAGAGGTAAGAACAGGAGTCAGCCTGTTGGTACCGCAGCACTTCTGTTTCTAACCAATTAAAAAAAATTAACGATCAGAAAAAAAAAAAAAAAAGCCATGAGACTGCTGATAATGAGTGCTCAAGGAGGTTAATCCAGATTTGTGTTTATTTTTAATGATGACACGGGGGTAATCAGCCACCACGTCTTGTTCTCTCCTGACTTTTACCCTCCTTGGTTCAGTTCCTTTGCCAGCATTGCCTTGTTGTTGTTTTTGCCTCTAAGTGGGGGCCTTGCAGCAGCAAATTTTCTATGAGCATTTTTCACTACAACTAAATTAGGAAATTAATGGTTTGTCACCCTCGTTTCATTGCTGACTGTTCCTCCACTGGATAACAAAGTTCCAATTTTCATTAGCCAGTGACTCTCCAGCTTTTAAAACATGAGATGTTAATTTTAATGTCTGTATTTTTGCCACTAAGCAGAGACAGGAACTAAAAGCATTAACCTTGCTTTCCTCTTACTAAGTGATTATCTGAGTGCTCTTCATGCTTAGAAAGGTAACACTGTAAATAAATGTGACTTGAAATTCTAATAGGATGCTTCAAATCTATTCCAATAGTCCAAAACAAGGATGTTCAGATGGCCCTGAAAGACTTCAGCAATTAGATTGAGAATAGGAATTTTTTAGCATTGTGTCCTGACTATTCTGACATTGGCAATGTTCAGACCTATTCATAACGACACAAAAGACAGAAAACCTGATTGCAGTAGCACCCAGTTTTGAGCAATGGAACCACTAAATACTGCACTTCATGTGAACCTGTAGGAAGAACTGAGGTATAATTTCGCTGTTCTTGAAGTTATTAGAAACTATTCCTGTGGTTTTTTTTTTTTTTTTTGGAGGGAGAGGAGAGGAAGAAAGGGAGGTTGAATCTTGTATCCATTCTCAGATAAGATTCAGAGAACAGTAAGGTAAAATGACTTTGTAATAGACATCTGATCTATAAACTTCTCTCTGCTCTCTTAGTTTTGCCCTTATCAGTCTGGAGTGATGCAATAGCTATTTTTTTTTCAAGAATTTAGGGGATTATCTTTAAGCCATGAGCAATTCGGACTTTGAAAGGCAAGACATTTCACACACCTGAGACCAGCAGGGGCACTTATCCCAAGCTGTGGCATAAAAAGCTTCACTTTTGTTTTCATGTGTGTTGTACCTCGCTCGACATTACAATGATATCACAGATGTGTTGATGGAGTTTAGGAACTGAATGGCAAATCAGCCAATTTGTTGCTGCTGCACTAACAGGCCACCGTGGTAATTCTGGTGGGGAAAAGCTGCCTCTTAAATGATATCATTTTTCAAATGACTGACAAAATGGATGTAGCCAGACAAAACAAATCCAGCAGTAACAGGCACTGAGATCAAAACAATACCAGTCTCTGAGAACACTAGCTGGTATCTCAGGTGAAATACTGATTTTTTTTCCATTAGGTTACAGTTTCCAACTTGACAATTCCCCCTAAATTGGAAAAAAAGAATCAGTTTTTTGAAATTGAAAGCAGATTGCCAGCTCTATCAATTTAGATTGAACTGTAGCTTTGGTCAGTGGTTTGACTTCCTTGATGATGTTTTTTACTGCACCTCGGGATGTTCAGCTGCCAGGGCTATTGGCTAGTCAGAAATCTCAAACAGGAACTGCAGATACACTGGATAATTTTGACAGCACATTTTATGGAGCACATTTTAGGGGTGACAGAGGGCTGAGCTGCCCCAGCGATCACGGAATGGTTTGAGTTGGAAGGGACCTTAAAAATCACCTCACTCCAACCTCTGCCGTGGGCAGGGACACCTCCCACCAGACCAAGCTGCTCAGAGCCTTGACAAGACACTGTTATTTGAAAACAAGGTGAATAGCCTGACCTCGTATGCTAAGCCCAAAATGTCACAGGTGAGGTTTTTAGGTCAGACCTGAACAGTTCTCAACATTCTGCCATTGCAGCTTGAGGTCAGCAGTGCCACAGTGGATTTTTAGGTGACTTTGTGTTGTTTTCCTTAACTACACAGTGTTTTTATCTAACATATTAGAGACGACTCAAAAGTGACCTGGTGCTTTAAAATATTATTAACATGTGTGTGTGTTGCCTTTCATTTTATAGATTCCAAAGTTAATGGGATGAGTTCTTAAGGACTTAAATTTGATAGCAAAGAAATACAAAACATGGCCCAACTTGCGTCCTGGAGGTTAAAAGTACTCTGAAATATGGTGTTGTAAGCATAGTTAATATCAGAGCTCAAATATTCTTAATTATAGTTCAGCTTCTCCTACCATCAATATATTTTTCTCTTTCTCCAGAGAAACAGAGGGAGAATTATTATCCATCTTCAATATCATGAGTCCTTTGCTTTGCTCTCAGTTCTCCTCAAGCTTCCTGGGTGACCTCAAACCAGTCACCGTAAGGGTGATTCAGAACAAATGGCACTTAATGAGCTGTTACTTAGTAGGTTTTTTTCCCCTCCATGTTCTGTTTTGAGCACATAATTATTAATTTCCTCATGAGTTTATCATCTCTGTGGTATCAAAATGTTTCAGAAACAATGTGCTCGTTTTCAAAAACCACCTGGGTCACCAGAAAAAATGTCAATAAAGCACAGACTGAACTTAAAAATATCCACCTTTTTTTTGTATATTCAATTTCAGAAGCTTACAGCTTAATTTTTCCAGTTCACCTGCTGTTATATAGCATTTATATGTTCAAAGCTCTGCTCGCACTGAAATGAAGTTGCTCCTGAGAGTTCTTTTTCCTTCTTCAGAGCAGTCATGTCACCAAGCTTAGCCCCCTGGGAAGAACAGACTTAAGTAATTTAATTAGCTTTATCTGAGAGATCTGTGGCAAAGGCGAATGCAGAATTTGGCTCTGCAGGACAGCATTTATCTGCATTAGGCAAAAAACTGGTTTTTAAAGTTGGCAGCCCTCTGCCACGTTTACTTCCCACGTTCCAAATCCTCTGGCATGTGAGGTATCCTGGTTCTGTCTTGAATGAGGACTTGCAAAAAAAGACATTTTATTTAAATAAAGATGTGCAGCACCATGAGCATGTCATCAAATACAAGAGTGCAGACTCCAAATAACTCTGTCCCACAGAAATGTGGTTTGTAACTCCTGTCCTGCCCTCTCCCCCCAGCCCTTTCCTGTCCCTTGTCTCTGTCCCAAAATCTGGATTTGGAAGCCAGCAGTCCCAAAAGCTGGCTGCTGGGAGCTGAGTGGATAAGCTGGCAGGAAAACATGCAGGTTTCTGCTTGGCACATAAAACACCAGTGGAACCGTGCCTGAGTCCTAACAGAGCTTTTTGGAAATCAAGCCATCTTGGCATTAGTTTTTTGTATTTAGACAAATGATTTGGCCAGTTCTGAGTTCTGGCAAAAAGCCATGAAAACTATCCACCCTGTAATGCACGAGTAACAGAGGCAGACTACAGCTGTACTTACACACTTAATTTCTGTTTTCCATGCCTGATGACCACGTGTCTTTTCAACTGCAATAATACCTTTTCAGCACATTTTGCTTTGGCCCATGTTAGATGTAATTTTCTTTTTAGCTTTTTTTTTGGTAAAGTAAGCTGAACCCCCTTTCCCCTCCCTCCTGCAAAGTGGGAACAGAAGTTACTGACATCATCAGAAGCAACTGAGACTAGCCTTGCTAAGGATACTGCTTAGGTCCTTGCCAAGCACAGAATTATTCTTAGCAGCACCATTTTTTTGCTCTGTGTTCAGCCCAGCTCTCGTGCCAGAGGGGTTTGTACACAGCTGCCAGTGGTAGAGGACTGTTGAAGCCAGAGATCCTAAGGAGAATATTCCATAAAAGATGCAGGTTTTCTGTTCATTCCTTCTCAGGATGATGTATCCTCCTCAGTTTCCTCCAGCTCATCCTTTCCCAAGTCCTGGCTCTTTTCCTCTGGGTACCCAAAATCCATCTTTATCATCTCAGTTCTCATTTCCACATTGCCTTGTTCTCAAGACTCAAAACTACCCTTTCCCTTTGGATAACCCAACCTTTTTCCCAGCCTCCAGTTCCAGTCCTCTCAGCCAGCCTTTAAATTCAAGCATGGGAGTGACAAAACTGCCCCAGTTTCTGAAATCTCACCAGAACATATCTGCCTCAGTGGCTGGAAGAACTGACTAGGATGAGTTCAGTGCTGCTTGGTCCCTGTTTGTCACTGGAAAATTCCCTCTCAGGATAGGATCACGTTGGGGTTTTGTTTATTTATTAACTTGGATTTGCTCAGACGGCAAAATTTGGGCACCATCGTGGTGACTTTTTATAGGGACAGCGAGAATATCTGGTGCTGCTGCCATCACCCGAACTTGAAATGCATGCTGCTAAATCCATGCTACCCATGGGGCAGGTGGGACTTCTGAAGTTCTCCCAAAACCTTTTTTTGTTTTTTTGTGGTAGAATTGATCTTTACCGTGTCCCAGTTTTCCCACTCTCCCACCTTATTCTTGGAAATGGCCAAAGAGTTGTAGCTGAAACCTTCCAGCTGAAATGACTCTGCCTGGGGCAGACACCTGGCCTGGAAAAGTGCTACACAAACAAAAGTCAAACTGCAAGCAAATGAAAATAGTCCTATAATGGGAAGTGTTGGCAAAACAAAGAAAGAGGTTATATTACCCACCCCATCTGTAAGTTTTGTATTTCCATTGAAAAAAAAATAGCCCACATGAAAGTGGAAAGATGTTAAAATAATAACAGCAGCATCTCTTTTATAGCATTTTAGTAGATCTCAGAGCATTTTAAGAACAGGAGTGAGTTATTATCTCCATTTTTTTATTATGCAATTTATAGTAATAGTTTTCCCAGCTACAGTAAAAGCCATCAGTAGTAAGTGATGATTTTCTTGTCATCAGTCTCATGGGACACATTCTCATGTAAACAGCCTGCTGCTATTCACACTTCTCCAACAGGAATTAATTGAAAAAGAAGCCCCTGAGAGGGAAGGGTACAGCATCATTAAAATAAAAAGTGTGCTGTTCAAAAGAGTTGTTTCTTATCTTGTAGAGCTTAGGTATTTCATAGATTTAGAAGGGTTCTTATTGCCTTATATAAAGTGAGCCCCTCACCTGTTGTGAACCACAAAAAAGAATTTTACCAGCCTTGTTTCTTGATAGAATACAAGCAAACCAATCAGGGGCTACTTCTAAATAACTTCAGGTTGCAATTATTTGAACAGATTCTCTCACCTTTCCTGGGAAGCGCCTAGCTTTTTCTAATATCTAAAATACTGTTGGTGAATTTGCATTGCAAATCAGTTCAGGGAGGGCTGGTTTACATTGTGAAAACAGACAGGCACAAAAGGGAAAACATAGCAGGGGAAATCTTTCCAGGGTTCTCGGTGCATTCTGTCATCAATCAATCTGCTAATCTGTGCATGCTTCAGCCTGGAAACATGGATTATGGCAAGTGTGAGCTCAGTTTCATGGACATATCTCAGATTTTATCTGTCCTACTGGCTTACTTTGCCAATAGATTGAATCAGAGAAAGATTCTGGCCTTGATGTCTTTCAGATATTTCTTACATTGCATCACTTTCTGCCTTTCTTCCACTCTCCCATGCCATATGGTTTTGGATCCCTTCAAACTTGTCACAACTTCCTTGGGAAGGAATGCTCAGATCTCTCAAAGTGGATGAAGTTGTCATGTACAGGAATCCCACCAGGGCCATGTGGTCAGAGTGAATGAGAATGTGCCATTGCACAAAGCACCCTGAAAAATGCACTTAGGAGTCCTGTTCTGGTCACATAATGGGATGGGGAGCAGTTACGGGGTGCAAGCAGTGGCAGAGCCTGATTTAAGGGAATGTGCACTTCGAGAGGGATGTCTCATCCGTGTCCAACCTGTAGAAATACATGAAAACTGAAACAGTCTGGTATTTCTTACAGGTCTGAGTAAATTCTTTTTTGCCATTCAGCATACAGCAACTCAAGGTTAGCCTGGCATTAAAATACCTGACTTACATTCTTTAAAATCTCACAGGTGTCGTGTGGATGATGCTGTTGTGTCTCACTTTGCAGCAGCACACTCCTAATGACTTCACCTCTGACACTTCAGAAAATGGTCACCAAAAAATGTCTGTTAATGTTGTTTCACCACTATCCCAGTCTTCATTTTCACCACTATCCCAGTCTTTATTACAAGGAATTTGTATGCACAAATATAAAACTTTTTCACTTAAATCTAAATTTAAACTTCCTGGATTTGTGCACAGTCTTATATTTTTCAAACACAATTTATATCTGTGTATGGATGCATTTATTTCTGAATTATGCAAACAATGTGAAATAAGCCTTAATACTTGAAGAAGCGTCTCAGTTAAGGAGTTCAAGAGCATCTGTATATTATGTATGCGTTTATCAAAAGTTAGTCCTCTTCTCTCTCTTACAGTGCAGGTCTATTTACCTAGGATTTAGAAGAAGACATGTTCTTGCTCTTTCTTTGTGTTTATTTTGCCAATTATATTTTAATTGCTTTCTTACATATTCATTAAAATTGCTCTTCAAATTTTAAGCTCTTTACTACACCAAGTTAGTGTGAGCTATTAGCAATGTATGTGTGTTAGGACATGTAATAAATACACACAGAAAGCAAAACTACGCATGAGATAGAGCAGCCCTGGACTATGCAGGCCTAATTTTAAATTAATGTATATAATGCAAAAAACATACAGTATCAACACACTGGGAAGAGAAGGATGATACAGAATCAACTGCTTATATAGACCATGGCTAGAGTTTGTGCAGAGACAAAATAGTTTTGGCTCTTTCACTGCCAGTGCATGAAGTCTGGGGTCACCGGGCTGCCCTAAGAGACTGCATAGCTTGGTGGTTATTATTTTGCCTCAGCCATAAATATTCATTGCCAAAAGTATTTTATACTGCAGACACAGCCCCTGCAAGAGCGCTGTTGCAAGAAAACCCATCAGGGGACTGTTTATAATGATAAAGCAGGGGAGGACTTTCATTTTGCTCTGCAGAACACCATGTTCAGCAGGCTCCTGCAGGAAAAGGCAATCTGCAGGATTCTCTGTCTGAGTGAATCATCTCAGCAGCTCCTTCCAGCACAACTCCCATGGAACGGAGGGCAAGAAATTAAGGATGTTCCTCTGCTAATGGAGTGCAGCGTGGAAGCCCTCCTTGCCCTCCTTTCCAGCAGTCCCCCAGAGGCACAGAAGACCTTGCTAGGGCACAAAAACATAATTTAAATCTTCCTGTATTAGCACTAATGAGGCTGGCCCATGCTCCTCTTCTTAAATAGACACTTAATTCATGCACTCATCAATAAAGCATTCCCAGGACACAGCACTTTGTTGCATGAAGAAGAGATTTTCACTCTTCTGCCTATTGTGGGTAGAGAAAGAAACATCCCTTCCATGTACCCAAGCACACACACTCCTCCCTCTCTAGGTATGATGGAGCAACTTATATATAAAATAACATAATTTCACTCAAATGCAAGCTCTGAAATTGGTCAAACTAAAGCCACATATAGGGAAGAAAAATACATAAACACACCTCAGAATATGTTAAACAGATTTTAAATACATCTGTCCTACTGCAAATTTTCTCTCTCAAGGTACTATATATCCCTTTTTTTCAGTACTGTTTGGCAATGGTGTAATTTTAGTTTGCAAGAAAACCTCCACATGTTTTTAATCAAGCTTGATATGTTTTCTATTAAGGATATATCTCAAGTTTTTACTACAGATATATAGATGGAAATTTTTGTATTTCAGAAAATATTTTCTGGACTTCATAATGTATTTTTAAAAAGTTGGGGGGGGGAGGGGTTTGGTGCTAATTTCCTTCTTCAAACTAGCAGAAAGGAATTTTATGTCTTACCTCCTATGATAGATCACCAGAAACTTCCTTTATCAACCCAAACTGGTGAATACTGCAGTTGAATATTCTTCAGTACTTCAAAGTTTTTGCAAGACTATTTGCTTTCTTCTAAGTACTGATTTTAAATTTCATACTGGCTTTTAAAATAAGCTCCTTGTCAGGGCTGCAAGCTGCTGCAGGTTGAATATACATTATATTTTATGAAGCAGAAATGTTGGTTTCCTCTGTATCTTAAGAACCTGAGTGGAAGGAAAATGTGCTGCCTATAAATATTTTAGCCAATTTCTGAAATACTCTGCAGGCTGCTACTTATATTTTTAGAGCTGGTAAATGCAGCCTTGCAAATCAGTATTTTCTGAAAAACACTTCAATGTCACCTAATGATCTTCCTCCCTGTTTTCTTCATCAGAGAGATGGGGAATGAAGATGCCCATAATAATCCCTGAGCAATATTTTGTCCGACTTTTGATATAATTTTGTCCTTGAAAGATTGGCTCAAATCTGTTACACACTCAGCAGAAAATACAGAAGCAATTTGCCACCCTGTTGTGAATTTTAGCATATCTTTCCAGTAATGATGCCTGAGACTAAGAGAAGGGTTGGGCAGAAATGTGCTGGGCACCACAGTGAGGGAGGGACTTGGCATTTACAGGTATTTGCACCCATCAGAGGGAAAGTTTATGGCAAAATCTTTTGATAGACACATTCAAATAATCCTCATTCCCATTTATATTATCAACTGCTCGTCAATAAATGCTAAGAGAAATTCGGCCTTTTTCTGCTGATGTACAAAAAAATCTGAGATATCTCATGTGAATGAATTAGCTGGGCTAAGGCAGTTCCAAGAGGCTGCAGAGATTTTGCCTCACTTTGTGACAACAAAAGTCGCCAAGTGAGCAAGCAGGTAATTTCCAGCACTCAAAGTTCAAATAAACACAGTCATTTATACCGAGTTTCTTTTATCTCTGTGCAGGACCTACCAGATTTTCAGAATGCAACAGGACAGGTTTTAGTGATTACAGACATGGCAGCCAGGAAAAAGTCTCACAGCCTGCGGGAAAAATGGATGAAAGTGGTACTTATCCCAAACACAGACAGTGAGACACTCCTGGGAAAAGCCAGGGAAGCCCTGAAAGGATGAACTGTGTTATCCTGTCCCTGATGTCACCTCTTTGAGGCAGCTGAGCATGGTCATCACTTCCCTTCATCAAACGGCACCATGACTGTGCTGGAAACTGCGGAAATAATACGAGATTTGTGCCAGCCATTTGTACCGTGAGGTGCATGGGCACAAGCATTTGAACACAACTTTGAGCAAGGCCTTAGTCCTTTAGGGGGTTTGTAATCATGGAATCATAGAATCGCAGAATGGTTTGGGTTGGAAGGGACATTAAAAGTCATCCAGTGGCACCCCTGCCATGGGCAGGGACACCTGCCACTGTCCCAGGCTGCTCCAAGCCCCAATGTCCAGCCTGGCCTTGGGCACTGCCAGGGATCCAGGGGCAGCCACAGCTGCTCTGGGCACCCTGGGCCAGGGCCTGCCCACCCTCCCAGGGAACAATTCCTAATTCCCAAGATCCCATCCAGCCCTGCCCTCTGCCACTGGCAACCATTCCCTGGCTCCTGGCCCTGCAGCCCTTGGCAATTGTCTCTCTCCATCTTTCCTGGGGCTCCTTCAGGCCCTGCAAGGCCACCCTGAGCTCAGCCCAAAGCTTCTCCTCTCCAGGCTCAACAATCCCAACTCTCGCAGCCTTTCCTCCCAGCACAGCTCTCCATCCCTCTGCTCATCCTGGTGCCTCCATGGACTCTCTCCAGCAGCTCCAGCTCCTTCCTGTGCTGGGCCCAGGGCTGGGGCAGCTCTGCACGTGGGCTCTCACCTGAGCTCAGGGGCACAGGGGCAGAATCACCTCCCTTGACCAGCTGGTCATGCTTGATGAACTTTCTTACTACTGCTGGACGAGGAGCCAACACATGGATCAAAACAAATTCCTTGAGTGGTCACCAATTCTTGTCCCTGAGTCCCGGAAACAGGACACCGGCAGAGGAGGAAAAATGCTGCTGGGGAAGTCAATGGGCACACACTGCAACTGCCTAAGATATTTTTCTTCTGCTTCAGCTCTGGGGAAACCACAACCTTAAAATTTCTGAAGGAAAAAAGGCCAAAAGAAATACAATTAAATAAAGCCACCAACTCCATTTTCTTCTGGAGCTCACTCACATAGATCACTATAAATGTTCTGCTCTGGGAATCCTTCCATCTTTCCTGTTCAAATGTAGTACAGATGATGTGTAAGTGATCTCTCAGGGAACAGGAAAATGCACTCCTATATCTATGGTATATAACCCCTAGGAACCTTCGCTTTTAATAAATGAGTATTTGAGTACTGCTTGCAAAGTTGGTTGTGCAGCCCTTTCAGGAGTGATTGATAAAAACCTATGATCAATGCCCTGACTGTTGGAATGCTCCCCTGAGAAGGGCAGAAGATTTTCATTCCTTCATCTGGATAAGAATTTGAGTTACAGTTTGCCAATTTTTTAGTAAACATTCCGACCAGAAACCAAAGAAAATAAGGCAGCACCATTATTGTTCTATGATTGTTTAATCTTACCCAGTTTCATTTGTTCTTATTAAAAATACCTGAAACCAAAATTATTTTAAGTAGTAGAATGCTTTACTTTGGTAGAAAATAGGGTAATTTCTTCCATGTTTTTTTTATTTAGCCAGAGAATAATAAGGGTAAAAAGGAAAAAGAAAAGAAAAGAAAAAAAGATTTTCCAGGCCAAATATGCTTAGCACAAATTAAATGCCTACCTGAGAATTCATGCCTTGCACCATCCCTCTAATTAGAAATCAGTTTTACCTTAATTTGCTGTCCTACAAGTACTGTACATGTCTCTCACTTCCTGCAATCTTAATGAGAATTGTGACTTGAAACACTAAGAGATAAGTGCTAGAAGCAGTTCAGGAAGCTCACACTCCATCACACCCCAGAACCAACGCTGGAGCCTCTTCCAGCTCTGTTCCCTGGCCCTAAGGAAGGCCCTTGAGGCAGACCTGGAAAGCTGCTGAGCTTTTCCCAGCAAGGTCACTGTTGGCGGCCCTGGAGAGCCTCGAGCCGGCGGTGCTGTGGTTTCTGGAAGAGGTGCTTGATCCTCTTGCAAGAGTCTTGAGTCTCTAGAAGCCAGGACTTCCACTGGTTGTCATCTCTGGTTATGCACTGGGTGGCCAGGAAATGAAAAGGTGTTTTCAAAAATGTGATTTTTTGTGCTAAAAAACGCTCTGTAGCTGTTGAAGGTGTACGTTCTGCACATTCCACACCTCACATGCCGAAAATTGTATTTTCAGAAACAAAGCCGTGCCTTCAACAGCTCCCCTTTCCCTCTCTCGTTGCAGTCCCGCCTTTCATCCAGCCTTTCGAGTTCCCACGCTTCTCCATCGGGCAGAGGGTCTTCATCCCCTGTGTGGTGGTCTCGGGGGACCTGCCCATCACCATCACGTGGCAGAAGGACGGCCGGCCCATCCCCGCCAGCCTCGGGGTCACCATCGACAACATCGACTTCACCAGCTCCCTGAGGATCTCCAACCTCTCGCTGATGCACAACGGGAATTATACCTGCATCGCCAGGAACGACGCGGCAGCTGTGGAGCACCAGAGCCAATTAATCGTGAGAGGTAAGGAGATGTAATTACTTTGAAGGGCGCCAATTGAGCGGGATTCATCAGTATTTTGTAACGACAGCTGTTTGATGGGGAGTGTGAAAAAGAGGGGAATATGGTAATCCCTGTCTTCATAACAGGGAGTGCACACAGCAATGAGGTGCAGAAAGTGATATGATTTTCCTACCTAAAAGTCTTGAAATTAATGAAAAACCCTGGAGTATATGGGGAGGGTGGGGGAGTCGCGGGAGTGACTTCCTGGAAAATTTTGTGATTGGGATCAAGCCTTTGAAATGGCATCAAATTATTCTCTACTATTGTTTCAGTCTGATTATTTTTTTTTTATTTAGATCACTCTGTCCTACAACATTATGTACATAAAAAAAGCAGAACATTGATGTTGACCTCATGGGGAAAGGACTCTCTGCTGTTACCTTGTTCTTTTCCTGATTTGAGTTTATTATGCAATTAGCAGGATTCATGCACTCATGATGACTTCACCACATTTTCCCTTGAAATAGATGTGAATATATATTCAGTAAGCAAATATTTTATGTGGAAAAAACCTTTCTAATCACACTGGAGCCAAATTATCTAGAGATTATTCCTTGTGATATATTTTCAAACCGACTGGAAAACTTCTACAAAAGTACATTGCTTCCTTTGTTTACTAGGAGTTTTTCAAAGTGTTTCAAATTTTCATTTTTAAAAAGTCAGCATCATACTCTTCCCTCTCCACCATTTCCTTCTTGCTGCCAAGCCACTGGGTTCCTCAGAGAAAGAATAATCCTACAAGGAACCTCAGTTATTTCTGCCTGCTGAAGATCACTACATTTTATATTCCCTCCTCTAAGTTTGCCAAGAGAAACCTTAAAATCTTAAAGAGGCTTTTTCAATCTTTTCCATGGTTTGTTCCCACCCCAAACTCCAAAGAACTCTCCCTTTTAAGTCAAATATTCCCAGTGCCCTAAGACTATCCTTAAGGAATTATTCCCTAGTTTTCCAATATGCTTGCTTTTTTTATGCTAGTATTCCTAAAACTCAGTGACAAACAGATCCATTACTTTTCCACTAGTTTTGATGTAAATATGTCTTTAATTTTTACAATTTCACTGATTTAAATCTTGTTTAAGATTATTCAATACAGGTGTCTATTACTTTCCTCCCTTACTTAGAAATTCTTAAATGAAGTAGTCTAATTAACGACATGCATTTAATTATTCCTTTCTAAGCTTTTCTGTCAGCTTTTAACTATTCCTCATTCTAATAATGAGAGATTTTCCTCGCTTACTGTACTGTAGCTGGAGAAGGGAATGTTGAGCATATCCCATTGCAGCAGACAGTCAGGCCTGCTCAGAAATGCTGTATCTAAAATCAGCTAGGATTTTTCCTGATTTCCAGCTGTTACTCAGCTCTGGAAGTGATAGGAATGAGCCTGCAGCACCTCTCTGTGGGTTCCTCATGGCATCTCTCACACCCAGGATGGTTTTACCATCTGAGATCAGGTTCTCTGCCACCGCTGTCTGTCCCTGCCAGCACTGAGACCCACGAATGCAGGAATTTGTGCAGGGATTTCTGCTCTCTATAGGGATTTCTGCTCTCTGTAGGGATTTCTGCTCTGTGTAGGGATTTCTGCCCTGTCCCCCACGGATGGGGACAAGCCCTGCCTTGCCCTCACTTCTCCTGGCTTTGCCTGAACTGCACTTGCCCTGTCTCCTGCTGTCCATGGGTAATTCCTCCCCTGACCTCTGTTCCTGGGACACATCTGTCTTTTGCTGCCTTTTCAGGCATTAATTGGTTTTCCCTCCTGTCCAGCAGAGGAGTTTTGGGGAGCTCTTCACATGTCCCTCACCCCAACACCTCAATTTTCACCTCCACTTTCCCCTCATGCTTTCTGCTCGAATTACACCTCATAAACCCACGGGCATGATAGGCGCTTTTCACTCTCTTTCACCCGGGGACTTGGAGAGGAATTCTGGATCCTGCAATTTTTAGGAGGTTAAGAGGGCTACACCATTTTTCTTCCTTGCTTATCTTCCTGCCCAGCTAATGCTGTGCAGAGCCTCCTTAAATCCCCTCCTCTCTTCTCTCTCTCACTATCACTTTAAATGATAATGTTTTAATCAGTTTTGGATATGCATCTGAGATAACAACTCTCACTCAGAGGAGAAGGGGAAAATACAATATCATGTTTGACCTGAATTCTCTGCCAAAACCCTACCCTGACCTCTTTCCCTCGTGCTGAACTGCTTCAGCTGCCTCGCTCCACAGAGGTCAGAAAGCAAACAGGTCTCAGATGGTCACTGTGATCACTCCTCCTCTGCATCCAGCCCGACCTGGGCACATTTAAATTAAGATTTGTTTTCCTGCTGCCTGTTTATCCTCCAGGCTTTCTGATCCCTCCTCATCTTTCTGTTCATAGATGCTGTGAAATCTAAACATAATATTTTTCTAAATGAACTATGTGGCTTAATTTCCAAATACAGAAGTGGAGCTTTAACTGTTCTTGTTTGTCATCCTCATTGTTTCACAGTTTCTCAGCAGTGTGCTTTAAACGTAAATGTTGACTATCCTAAATGATGGTAGATGTGTTCTGGGAAAATCTTATATATGTACACACTCTGCATTTTGATATGAGAGCAGACAGTGAATGAGAAAGGAAAATAAACTGAAATATGACTGCGACCCACACAGTTCCTTTTTCCTTATCTATACTGTCCTGGTATTAATTTCAAAAGTAGACATTAAAACAGTGCAGGCCATTGTGTTTCCAAAATAAATGGGAATCCACATCATTTTACAGTACATGGGTAGAACTAGAAGTAGAGTGTAAAGATCATACATTCCTAAGGTGAATGAACATAGGCCAACTGCTCATTGCTTCATTTGAATTATTAGTGAGCACACAAACTTCTGCAGATTCCATACACAAACATAAGTACATCAGCCGTAGAGCTTCAGTTTTTTTTCCTCAATGTTTTCTATAGGATCTCATAGATCTTCCATTTTTTTATCACTGTATATTCCTGTGAAGTTTTAAGTCTGTTAAATAGATTTCCTATATTCTTCCTACAAATATTTTCTTTCCTATCTGAGCAGCACTGCCATTTTTCCAGGGTGTTGAATGACAAAGAAAAATGAGCACTGGTTTCTCAAACTCCGTGGGCACTTTATGGCAAATCTTCACAGTTTCAATTATTTTGTCTTTATAAAAGCAACCAAGTGGTGATGAGGAGCCCCTAAATATACACGGCCAGCAAGGCTGGATTTTCCCTGTCTAAAATATCAGAGGAAGAGGATGAACAACTTCAATACCATCGCATAGGAGCTGGAAGGCCCCAGTTGAGAGAAAATGGGACAATAAAGTTTTGGAGCATTGGGGTGAGAAGTTCTCAGGGCAATCTCAGTTCTCTCCACCGCGAGCTCCTTGGTGAGAACCTGGAAATGAGACAGAGCCAAATGCTGTGGACATGGGGCTGTCAGTGCTTGCCTCCACAAATTATTGGCCAATTTTAGACTAATTGGAAGAGGGAAAACACCTCCAGTGGAACTGAAAGCCTACAAACTTAATAAAAAGAGGTGATTGATAAGAAACACTGTGCGTAAAACTCAGTATCAGAGAATCTGCACAGGCAAAATCTTCTGAAAACACAAGAAATATTTCAACTGGAATTTCTCCTCAAACATGAGATACAAATCCACAGAGGAGCTGCCTTGACTAGTCCCAATGTTTATGGAATATCTTTTAAAAGCTCATTAATTATCCCCTGGGGGAAACCTACCCTGTTCACTGTATTTAGAGGCTCCAGGTAGGAAGTGGAGGTGAGTGAAAACAGGGCTTTCCTTCTCAAAATCATGTGCTCTGCCAGATCCTGGTCTGCAGATCCTCTGGAAATGCATTAAAAATTTGGCAGCTAGAAGGGCATCTCAAAACCTCATTTACTATTATTATTATTATTATTATTATTATTATTATTTCTTTGTACACTCCTAGTTTTCTAGTAATGCTATTAAGAAAAAGGAAAGGATAGGAACCTGTCATGAGTGCCATAGATAGAAATTAGGAAAACATCTTCTCTGTCAACTACTTAAATAATCATGAGGAATTAATCAAGACTTTACTCATTAAGGCTGACTTCTAAAGAGTGATTAAAAATCTGTATACAGTTTATCATGTGTTATTCCTTTCTGTAGAGTTTTCTAAAATGGGAGTAAAGTAATTATAAAATAAAAAGCAGTGAAAAGAACTCTAATGGGTAACCAAAAAAAAAAGCTGATAAATGTATTATGAGTTCAGAGTTTTTCTGATACTACCAGAAAAGAGAATTCAAAGATAGCAGTGGATGCATAAATCATGATTTTATATCTCCTGTTAGTGAACACGCTGTAAGTTAAAATTGAGATATAGTCTTAGATGCCTAATAACCCCCCGTCATGCATTTAGTGCATTAAATGTGTTTTCATTTTGCCCTTGCCAGGGGTGTTGAATATCATTAGATAGTTAGGCACTCAATGAGGAGTCCCTGAATTTTCTAGATAGTAAGAGAGTTTCCACCTTCTTTGTGGTGTTTAGTGGTGGTGCTGGGGTGATGCAGCAAATGCAGTTTGTGGAAGAAAAGCAGGGAGGTCAGATTTAAGGTCAGAGCTGGAGTCAAAACTCCTTTGCTTTCCTTGATGGTGTTTACACTGCGGCTTTGAAGATGACTCCTAAAAGATTCCCTTATTTAATGCTCTCATTAGACAAACCTGATCAACACAAATGACCGGACCCAGCCTCATTTTGCAAAATACCTCTTTTTTTCTTGAACTGCAGAGCAAATGGTTTCACTAAACCAGCTAAATCGACCCCTTAGGTCCAATGACCAAATTTCATAACTGTTCATCTTTGCTAAAGTACAGTGTTTAATGACCTCATTCATTAATACATCAATGGTTGCTTTGGCTGATTAAATTTCTTCCATCATTTTGACAGTGCAATCTAAATGTGAAGTACAAATATTCCACATTAAAATGAAACATTTTATTACAGGCCAATATTGTAGATTATTTCTCAACTCGCTCCAGCAGCCCACCAAAGGAGTTTGTGGTAGGAGCCTTCAGAATTGCTCTCCAGAGTGATTTCCAGAAGCCAGAAGTGCTCGCATGGATTTGAAGTCCAGGAAGGAATGTCTGGGTTTGTCCTCTGGTCTCTGGCACAGTCAGAAGAGATTCTTGGATTTGCACAGAGCAAAACCTAAATCAGGGAATTGATGCTGGACCATGGGGATCTCATGAGGTTTAACAAGACCAAGTGCACCTCGGTCAGGGCAATCCCTGGGATCAATCCAGGCTGGGGATGAGCAGATAGAGCAGCCCTGGGAGAAAGATTTGGGGGTGCTGGTGGATCCTATTCTGATTGCTTACATTCTTTATTTTTCCTTAGTGAGATCCTGAGACTGATAATCATAATATGGACTGAAAATACCTTTTTTAGGCTCTTTGAGTTAGTTCAGCCATTAAAGAGTTTGAACCTGTCAAATTATGGCTCTTGCCCCTAAACAATTCAAAGCTCATTTCTCATCACACCCCTATGGTCTGTATTAAATGAGAGCTTACCAGAAACTCACTGTTAAAACAATTTCAAATCCCCTCATTTACAGGCTCAAGGAACTGTGCTGCTGCTGAGACAAGGATGATGATAAAAGTAGAACTCTTCAGTCACATTCATGAGCTATTTCAGAGTGTTTCGCTTCTAAAGGGGCAGAGCAGTCTCACACCTTTACAACTAAAGAGAGAGGAGGAACTAATTGTTTACTTTTTTCTATTAACTCAAACATGTCAGGCAAATTACCTGGGTTAAATTCTTGCTAAGCATATATTTTTAAGGGCTAATGATGTCCTGAAAGATAATGAAAAAGTGGATGTAGGTTTATAATCTAAAGCTAAGTATCAAATCTAGATCAAGTGGTTAACAGCATTGTGTTCTGAACTACGGCAGCACATAGCAGAGAACAAGTTATTAACTCGAAATAAAATTGAGAAGCAAAGGAGCAAGGAGGAAGAAAAATATATTTGCTTTTTAATCATTTATATAAGAAGAAAAATCCCGTGGCTTTACCTAGACAGCAGTACAGAAACAATTGAAAGGTCACTGAATGAGTAATTTTATTTTGCTGGAGCATCTCTTCTGATTTCTATTGGCAGTCTTAAAACTAAGTGTCAAGGGTTTGTATCTTCAAAAGCAGAGCAGCAGTTGGTATTTTTATAAGCAGTCCTAAAGGAAGGCCAAAGCTTTACTGAACACAGAAACTGTTTCTGTTACTGGATCCAGGCTGGGGATTTGCCAAGTAAGTTTTGTTTATGGAGCAAAGCAAGGAAATCATCTGATTTCTGATCATACACCTGGTCCTGAATGTACACAGCAAATTTTATTTCTGCAGTTGCCATTCTGGTACTGTTCTCTGTTGAAAGTAATAATTAAAATGGAGAATATCAAAAATATCTGAGCAAAAACTTATGTTTTATATATACCCAAAAGACAGTGACATCAATGTGATGAAAAGCTCTGCTCAGAGCTTTGTCAGCATTAAAGGCACAACATATCAAGGATATCTATGTGAATTCTTAAAAGATGTGGAAGAATGTGGAAGAATTTCTATAGAAATGCTTAAAGAATATTTCTCTTATCATCCATCTTTTTTTTTTTTTCTATATATGCCAAATGGGATCAGACAAAAAGTGTATTTTAGCAGATCACTTCAATGAAAGTAGTATTTTAAAGACTGATTGCATTTTTTTCTATACTAAGCAGTCTTACTTAACTTTTTCCAGAATTTTCTGCATGTGCCTGCTCATTTAATAAAACAAATTATTTCCTGAAAAATTTGCACTTTGTGCCAATGTCATTCATCCCAAATGAAGAATACAAAGAAGATGTTTTTCTAAGAGAAGGGAAATAAAACAAATTACAGAAGTTTCATATTGCAAGACAAGTTTGAAAAGACATTCTACTCTTCACACTCTTCAGTGGTAGAGGAGGACAGGAATTATCAGTCACTGCATTGCATCTTTTGTAATCATTCACCTGTAAGAATGGTGGGTTAGTGTTTTGCAGTGGTTTTTTATCCTTCTTTATGGTTAAGCAGCTTGTAATTGATTTTTCAGAAGTGGCAAACAGAAATTTACTCACAGCTACCAAGGTGAAACAAGCTGATGCCACCGTGCCAAGTCGTACGACATCAAATCTATTTGTGCAACTAACTGTGCTTTTCACCTGCCTTGGAAAATACCTCCTAGTGTGTTTGGGGATAAAATGAACACAGAGCAGTGAGAAAGGAGCTACTGAAGCAAATTTCTTCTCTGAGTAGATAATTACAACAGGATGGGTGATTGCCCAGAGCTGTTGCTGCGAGGATTTCATGTTTGATGTTTACCTATTGTGAATTAACATAACCCACGATAAATATTTGTCAGTGTGGCAGCCATTTGGAAAATCAAAGTGTTTGTCAGCAGTGAATATATTTTCTATATTTCAGAGGTATCTCCTGCCTCTGTCCCTGTTGGTTCCTTCTGTTTCTTGTAGCCATGTTCCAAACAGCTTTTCTGTAGTTAGGCAATTAACAGCTTTGCATTTTGGCTATAGGACTCAGTGCGGAAAGTTCCACTTAGAGGGATTATTTACCCTCCAGAGGATTGTTATCCTTTTTTAAAAAGCAGTTTTATCTATGCACGTGGAAGGAGAAAGTCTGAGTGGAGTCTGGGCTGTGGAGGCACAGGGAGCTCAAGCTGATGTGAGGATTTCCTGAACCTGCAGAGAGAATGTCCACAGACCTTCAGCTCTGAGCTGTCCTATCCACACCAACACCAGCAGCTCCAATTTCTCCTTTACGAAAACTTGGGACACTCTGGCACAATGAGAGCTGCTATTTGCGTGAATTATGAGTGTTTATATGGAAAAAACTTGAAGGTCATCTGTTAGATCATTGGTTCTTCTGCTGTATTTCTGCTGCACAGATTTGCTGAATGCATAATAAGTCCCATATTCATGGACATTAAGAATTATTTCAGGTCCCAGGGAATATATCTAAAATATCTACAGTACTGAGGTCCCCCTCTGTGCTCCCATGCNTTTTTTTTTTTTTTTGGTGCTACAACCTTCTCCCAAAGTTCCTTATATAATTTCTGGCACTTCTGGAGAGGCAGCCCCTGGGGTGGATCAGAGCAAGGATGGATGGTTGGGTCCTTTGTTCTGTCCTCCCCAGCTTTCAGACAAAGTCAGCACTGACTGGACCTGGAGAATCCATGCGGCTTCACATTTTGCAGTGGCATGAGGAGAGTAAGGAACCATCAGGATTTCTCCTGTGCTGCCTTAGATCTTAGTATGCTGCTGAACTCAAGTAAAAAAAACAAATTTATTTGTTTTTATGTGCTGAAGAAAAAAAATCTGTCACATGTTCCATCAAAGGACACAAATAATTAACCTTCTTTTCTCAGATTTTTACTCCTTTATGTTCTGAACCAAAGAACAGGAGGTCAACAAAATTCTGTGACCTTAACTGACTTTATTAGAACCATTAAACCCTTTTAATATTCAATAACTTATGTGGGATTTTCCACAATCTTCCCAGCTTTCAGCCTCTTTTTCATGGTTTTTTGTCAAATGCATGTTTTATTGAGACTTTGACATTTATAATCAGGCTTTCATGGCAAATTGTTGATCTAACACTGTCACAAGCTCTTTTTTGCAATATGCACCTGTATTTGGAACATGTAGAGCTTTTCCTTGAGATAAGCAGCTCTTATTTTATTTATGCATAAATAGGTATGTGCTTGCCTATGTGTGGAAGACTCACTGCAGCGGTTTTATGCTATTTCGAGATGAGTTTAATTATATGTGTACATTGATGCACTGAAATAAGGCTTCTCCTCGTCAATTTAATGCAAACAAATTGTGTTGAACCTCTCTGGCTGTTTGAAAAGTCCCATCAGAAGTTATGGATCAAACACCCTCATTTCAATGTGAGGTTATTTTATTCTTATTAAAAGCATTATTTGTTAAGGTTATTTATATTAAATAATTTAATAATTTTTTAAGCTCGCTTGTTCACTGTTGTAAAAAGCAAAAAGAAAAATTCAATTGTTCTTAGACATCTGACAAATCTACCTTTGGTAGAAAGCATTTATTTTCTGGCCACAACAGTATGATTTATCTATTATTCCATTTTTAACCTCTGTCATGGAGAGACCTTATAAACTTATTTTTTGTATCCTGTAAAGACCAGTGTTTTTGTCATGGCTGCCAAGAAATGCATTGACATTGTGCACAGAGCGTGAGTTATCTGCTAAAACCAACCTTAGTGTGTTACTGGATCAGCAAAAACCTGGTTTTAATTTTTACTTTTCGTTACAAACGTATATAACTCTGTATGTGGCTGCTCTGCCATTTTGAGATGCCCAATAAATTGCACAAATAAATGGCCATGGCTCTCTCTGCTCCCCTCCCACAGTGCCCCCCAGGTTCGTGGTCCAGCCCAGCGACCAGGACGGGATCTATGGAAAAGCCGTCATCCTCAACTGCTCTGCGGAGGGTTATCCTGTCCCCACCATCGTCTGGAAGTACTCCAAAGGTAAGATCCCCCTGGAGATCACTGGGGACAGACTAATTCCGGCTTAATAATGCCCCGCTCACCTCTAAGTTCCTGTTTTGATCTTCAAATTACCAGAGAGCGGCAGGGTGCAATAAGGGATGTATCAGTCATGTTTTACAGATCATAAATCATCTCCCCAAGCACCAAGGGCTGGCCACTGTCCCACACAGGGCTGAGCTGGACAGACTTTTGCTTTGCTCTAGAGATGTCCTGGCAGTGCCTATGAGCCTCTGCCAGCTGTGGCCTCAGCGGGCGAGGGATGAAAGGGATGGCTGAGACACAGCTTTAACTGAAACAACCTCAGAAAAAGGTTCACCAGCAGTATTTGGCTGATTTCTTTTTCCCCCCTTCAAAATTCATGATAACATGGCCACTCACATCTTTTCAGCAAAGAAGGAAGGTCAGGTAGCATTAACATAAGCAGTAATTCAGTATATGCTTTACATAATGCTTTAACATTTTCTTCCCATGTAACAGAGCATTAAAAGTGGCCCCACTTGACCCTCAGTAACCATAGGAAATTGAGTGCTTTTTAATTAAAATGTGCTGCCTGATAGATTGCATCTTCTGGACAGTTGTGTTCTGGTAGGTTTTAGCAAAAAAAATCACATTCTGCAAACTCTGTACCCAATCTAAATGTTGAGAAGAAATGTTTTTGTAATATTCCATGATATTTTTGGTTTGCTTAGGATCTAAGTCCAAATTGTATTTGAAGAAAAAAGGCTAAGAGAAAAATTCACGTTAAAGACAATTTCTGCTCCTACTGATAAATCATGGTTTGTTGCAAAAAGGGCGCAGAGTTCCAAATTCCCTTAATCTCAGTGGTATACAGGTTTTTAATTCAAAATATAGGGCACAAATAGGTAATTCTGGTTTGTTGTGCTTGTGTGCTGAAGGAAGGTGCCAAAACAAGCTTGATGAATTGTAATTAACTGTGAAGAGAAAACAAGTCCATCTTGGAATGATAGAATCACAGAATAGTTGGGAAAGTTCTCTTTCAAACTCATCCATGCGGAAATGTGGGATAAGAGTCTCTCCCTGCTCAGGAAGGACTCTGTACCCAATCTAAATGTTGAGAAGAAATCTTTTTGTAATATTCCGTGTAATTTTTTGTTTCCTTAGGATCTAAGCCCAAATTGTATTTGAAGAAAAAAGAGTGAGAGAAAAGTTCATGTTAAAGACAATTTCTGCTCCTACTGATAAATCATGGTTTGTTGCAAGAACGATGCAGAGTTCNATAAATCATGGTTTGTTGCAAAAAGGGCGCAGAGTTCCAAATTCCCTTAATCTCAGTGGTATACAGGTTTTTAATTCAAAATATAGGGCACAAATAGGTAATTCTGGTTTGTTGTGCTTGTGTGCTGAAGGAAGGTGCCAAAACAAGCTTGATGAATTGTAATTAACTGTGAGGAGAAAACAAGTCCATCTTGGAATGATAGAATCACAGAATAGTTGGGAAAGTCCTCTTTCAAAATCATCCATGCAGAAGTGTGGGATAAGAGTCTCTCCCTGCTCAGGAAGGACTCTGTACCCAATCTAAATGTTGAGAAGAAATCTTTTTGTAATATTCCGTGTAATTTTTTGTTTCCTTAGGATCTAAGCCCAAATTGTATTTGAAGAAAAAAGAGTGAGAGAAAAGTTCATGTTAAAGACAATTTCTGCTCCTACTGATAAATCATGGTTTGTTGCAAGAACGATGCAGAGTTCCAAATTCCCTTAATCTCAGTGGTATATAGGTTTTTAATTCTGGTATATGTGTTTTTAATTCAAAATATAGGGCACAAATAGGTAATTCTGGTTTGTTGTGCTTGTGTGCTGAAGGAAGGTGCCAAAACAAGCTTGATGAATTGTAATTAACTGTGAGGAGAAAACAAGTCCATCTTGGAATGATAGAATCACAGAATAGTTGGGAAAGTCCTCTTTCAAAATCATCCATGCAGAAGTGTGGGATAAGAGTCTCTCCCTGCTCAGGAAGGCCTTTGGGCTGTAATAGCAGTAAAAATGAGTGCAAAGAGTAAGAAACATTTGCGAACTGCTATGCAAAATTTTTCCAGTTTTTCAGTAGCTGTCCTCAGGAGTATCAGCCCTTTTCTTTCTGTGAACACTAAATTATTCCCACAATTTTTCATGTGAAGAAATACAAGAAGTGAGTTGACAATCAATGGCAGGCATCTACAATTAGTAAACCATAACGTGCCTTCCAACTAAAAGACAGGAAAAATGGCTTATTAAAGAAAAAGAAATTGACAAAGAGAAAAGTGGGACATGCCCATGACGAAAATAGTTGAAAAATCAACCATGAAAACTAAATTTTTCTTTAAAATTATATTTTTAACATTTTTAAGTTCATAGTATTGGTCACGAGGTCTTGAGTGTAGGTGTAAATTCCCAGAGCCCACTCTTCTAGGACTAGAAGAATTTTTGATATGCATGTCTGGGCTTCTTTAATATTCTAGATGTTGTATTCATAAGTATTTCTTGCTCTCTGTGCTTTACTAAATAATTCCCCATAATATTTATCTGTCATATTTTCTCTTGGGTTGACTCTGCCAAGTGCTCATATTAATTAATGGTGACAGATATTAACTTTGTGCACAGAAAGTGGTGTAAGAGAATTCCATTGAAGAAGAGCACCATAGAACTTCCCTGAAAAATCCCATTCCTGCTGCCAGAGTAGGTTGTAAACCCCTTTGTTGCAAAAATTGTATCTTAATATACATTTAGAGAATCCTTAGTGCTGGAGGAACCCAAACTTGTGGTGACAGTACAGCAGGATCCTGTTTACTATTCCCTAAATCACCCAGTGGCCTATTTCCCAGAAAAAGTAGGTTTTTCCTTAAAACCAAACTTGATGCAAAAATCTTTGTCTTCCTGTTTCTAGGGACCTTCCATTTTTGCAATGCTCCCAAACGTCTCATCAGTGGTCTGACATTTTTTTTCTGTTTCTTTGTTTTGTTTTGGGGTTTTTGTGGGGTTTTTTTAGTTTTTTTCAACAGTCTCAATAAATACCAACTGCAAACATGGCAGAACAGAGTTTTTTAATGTCACCAGTCCATCAGCTGTAGCAGGAAACAAGAGAAGCAGTCACTGATGTGGTTTTCCATGTTATCCAGGGTTTCGTAAACAAGGTCCTAGAGGTCCCCTGAGCATGCCATGTTTACTACAACAGACATCCCTCTCAGTCATAAGAAATTCATTTTCTGCATGCATTAGGGATGCATACTGGTATGACTGTTCAGCTGTAATTGTCAATAATTCATCAGCCTCTAAATGTACAACAAATGTGCCTTTTCACCCATGAACGGGCTGAAAATCTTGATTTCTTCTCTCCCCCTTCCTGTCTCTTTGCCTCTGTGCTCCTTTAGCCCCTTTAATACAAGCGAATTATCGCTGCTGTTGCATTCCAAAAGCCTTCCTTCTTTTCACGCCATGAATTCAGTTTCGGCAAAGAGCCATTCTGTTTGTTCTGATGATGTCAGAAGCCATTCTAACTGCGTCAGTCTCTAAGAACCGGAGACTATGTGGGAACTGCAGGCCTGTGTTATGAATGGGGACAGGAGCTTAGCTAAATCTCTGCCTTTGCACCGGCTTTTGGCAGCAGCAGTAGCTCTTATTGGGGTGGCCAGCACCCCAAGACCCAGTCTCGTTTGTAAGTTCTTTAATAATGGCTGATTAGGTCTAATAAGACATAAATTATAATTTACTAGACACAGTAAATAATAGACACTAGACTTGGGACAAAACTACATGCTACATAGAACAACTGCAAAACTACAAATAGCTAAGAATGCAGCACACCATAAAGGCAGCTATTGTTATTGCTATTGCTAGCAAAGAAAATACAATTTAGGAAACCAATGTATCTTACCAAACTCCAATTCGGTGACATTAGAATCCTCGCCCAATCCTCAATGAAGTTGCTACAGGGCTGCGTCCAGACCCTGGGGAGAAACTTTTTCACGTTCCAGTGTCCGTGTAGAAAAACTTCTGCCTCTGTGATATTTCGTGTGTCTCTTATAGTGTAAAAGTGTGTCTTTCGGTCACGTACTCATTTCTTTCATGTCTCTCCACATCCTCTCTCCATACCAAGATGTGGATTCAAGGTTGGAGATCTCAGACTTTCGGGCACTAAGAGATAACTTCTTGATGGGCTGTAGACTCAATCTGAGTTATCTATGCATCAGCCATGGAGAGAGAAGTGGGAGCGACATCCTGCCACAGCATGTAGTGAGAACTACCTTGTGGTGGGAACTGCTAGTTTATCTCAGTTTACAGGCATTGATTCTAGCTTAAAACAAGCAAGAATTTAAACAGTGATATTCGAGTTTTCACAGGTGGTGTTATTGCAAGATGTTGTTTTAACTGTAGGTCGCCAATGACATTGTGGGGTGGCGAATTGAGAGCCAATGGATGTGTGACATGAATGTTAGAAATAGTATAAAAAGAGCCTTGGGAAATAGAGAGAAGTTCCTTTCTTTGACCAGAAGCTGTTGTAGTGAGTCTTTATGTGTCGTGTCTGTCTCTGCAACGACAAAGCTATAGCTTGTGCCTTACAAAGAATAAAAATATGAGATGCCTTTTAACCATTTTTCCACGGGTTTCCTGCCCCAGGTGCTGGGGTTCCCCAGTTCCAGCCGATCGCGCTGAACGGTCGGATCCAGCTGCTCACAAACGGCTCCTTGCTGATCAAACACGTGCTGGAAGAAGACAGTGGATACTACCTCTGCAAGGTCAGCAATGATGTGGGAGCAGACGTCAGCAAGTCCATGTACCTCACTGTTAAAAGTAAGAACTGAAACGCTTCTCTGTGATCCAGATATTGCCATTGAGTGAAAAAAGGCTTTACTCTGCATCCTTAGTTTGGAGGGAAATGGGTTGGGAGGGGGGAGGTTGGATTTGTTGGGTTTAATTTAATTTTGGCTTTCAGCTGCGTGTGGTAGCACCTGGTATGGTTTAAAAAAGCTCTTGTTTAGTAGAGGAAGAAAGGGGAACTTAGAGATGAAAAGGATTAATGTCCCATTTTAAAAAAAAATTATTGTCTCTGAGAGCTACAGCTGAGTCATGAAGGGAAAGTAAAAAAATGTGTTGGTCAGGAGCAAAAAACAGTAACAAAGGAGAAATACCCACAGCAACTGTCACAAATCTCAGAAGCTGAAGGAAATACGGATTTAAAAGACAATCAATTCTCAATATATCGTAGATGGAACTATAGGCACAATTACTGTAGGTAGATACCACAAGATATTGCAACATACTCCAAGATTCTATAGATGCAACCACAGTAGTTATTTTGACTTACCCAGGTAATTTTCAGGAAATATATTTAATTCTGTTCAGTCTGAAGTGCTTACACAACCTTGATCTATCTGTACTTTCCAGGCAAAAAAGACAAAAGCAATCCAGTTTTCAAGTACATGTTAGCTATAATTCCTTGAAACATCAACATAGTTTAGAAAATAGAGGTAATATGGAAAAAAAAGGTGTACAGATAATATAATTTCTCAATGGAGAAAAAAGAGACTATTGACACATCAGTATGCCGAATGTTCCTGGATGACCTATCAGACCAGTGTTGAAGAAGGTCACCACACTATGTGCTTTTATGTTTGTAGGGTTTTTGAAGACTGACAGAATGCTTTGAAGTTCTGGGATGCCAATTAGCTTGAAAAAGTTTTCAAGAATTTTTTTTTTTTCAAGAAAGGAAGAAAAATCAAACTTATTCTCTACTGGAGAGTGTACTTTAGATCCTTAATGTTTAGGTTTAGGGGTGTTGTTTGTTGTTAATTAATAATCAAGGTATTTTAAGAGTGTCAAAAATTTGCAAGCCCCAATAGTTGAGATGTCCTCTCCACAGTGACTTCATCTTCTAAAAACCACCGTGATGACCTCTCCAGCAAATATATTAACTGCATGCTTTTTCTGTGGATTGGTAGCAGTTCCATCCTCTGTGGTTTGCAGAACTGGCCATTTTTGGGCCAAACTTCCCTTGCAGGAGTGAGGCACTGCCATAACACCCTACCAAGAGCCAGCACTCCTCTGCTTGGCAGCCACGCACGCTGCCTGTCTGATCACTGCATGCAGTTTCATGTGTGATAAAAGAGCATCCCTTATCAAATGAGAGCAGGAGCTTCCCCGGGGAGCCAGCTGCTGTTTGAATCGAATGAAAACCCCTCTGGCTCTGAGATAGCAGGGAGCAGCCTGTGCCCCTCTCGCACCCACACTGACACCAGTCCCGCTCCAGAGAGCACTGGGAGGGTGCTGGTGTGGGCATGGAAGAGGCAGAGCTTTGGTTTTCATCACATTAAAAACCAGATGCCCTGGGAAGGTGTGCCATGGGGGGCTTCAGGTATGGCTGGATCCCTTGTTCTGGTGGCACACTTGTGGCACATAATATTTGCACCTGGACTGGCTCCAAAGTGAGGGTCTGGCTCTGCCTTTAATCTCTCTGGTCACTCACTGTTTTCTTTTTCTGTGTGGTTATTCTAGTTCCTTTATTCTCCCCACAAACCTGTTCTTCACACCTGGTCCTCAGGTTCAGTCCTCCTCTAGAAAAAAAACTTGGCCTTCCCTCACGAAACTCACATTCTTAATTAGTTGATCCTTCTCCACGAGGTCACCCTAAATGTCGTTTTAGGCAGAGGCTGAAGGTGAGACCTGGCCCACACAGTTGTTTCTGGGTGACCGAGTTGTTAAGTAAGAAACACCCTCCCAAAAGATAAATAAAGATTAGCATCAATACAAGGGTTTTTTTCTTCCTTTGACAAATTGCTTTCCCACCTTCCTTCAGTCTATATCCGGGTTATCCATGAACAGTAGCCCAAGTTATCTGATGGAAAAAGCAGAATGGCTTAGATGGATTTAGTCACTGATCATGAAACTGGACCGGCCCTCAGAGAGAAAAACATGGCAGCAGTCCCTTTACAGCCAATTCCTTCGCTCCTTACCTGTTCCTTGTGCCACAGATACCTCATCCATGCAGGTGCTAACCCGATAGCATCTCTGAATTTAAAAATAAACCCTGCTGTGCACAGGTGACTCTTCTCCTCCATGTCTGGCAGAAGGTTTTACTACTCTGGTAGGAACACTACTGGATGAAGTTTTATGTTTCACAGATCTTGTCAAAAAATCTCTTAAATGAGGTCATACTTCACTCCTCCAGGATTTCCAGTGTCACCTGTATCTAAATTTGAAGATGTTGACCTTTGCTGTAAAAAGAGAGTAGGAAAAATTTTTTTCAGTAGTTTAGGAGTGGACAGGATGGAAATTGATTTTATATATTTCCATGGCTTGATACCTCTAAAATTGACAGATTTTATTTTAGTGAAAACCGTTATCAAGCTGTAAAACAACTTGGCTTGCTTAACAAGACTTTTAGTGCTAAGGGGGAAGTTGTAATAATTCCAAATACACATTTGTTTAATGCCTCAGTTTTTGAATGACACCTTCATGCCAGAGAAGCTGATCCAAATTCTTAGTTGAAGGGAGATTGCATGAGAAGGGAGTGCAAAGAAAGAGGAAAAGAAAAGAAACAAAGAAAAAAGAAAAGAAAGAAAAAGACAAGAAAAAAAATTAAGGAAAAGAAAGAGAGTTCAGGAATATCATCAGAAATGTGAAAAGAGCAAGCTCCTGGCATCAATGCTGAATCAGGAACCACAGGGCAGAAAATTTTCATTTAGCAGCTATTATCCTTCTCCCTTTCTTTTCAAGAAATGGATATAAAAATCATGATCAATGAATTTTTCTCTTCTTGTGATTCAAGTTTAAGTAGCTCCCAAATTCCGTATTCACTAAGACACACAATATTAGAAAGTTATGAGAGATCTGGAACAAGGAATCTAGTGCTGTCTTGAGAAATGACTCCTGGTGCTTGGGATGAGAAGACTTCTGAAGAATTTCTATAAAGGATAATGAGCCTTTAACATGAAGGGAAGAACTAAAATTATTTAAAGGTTGCCTGGGAGTCACAGGGGAAGAGATGACTGCTTAAAACGGACTGCCTGCCTGCCTTCATCTGAATAAATGTCACACTTCCTAATTCCACTTTAGGGGCTATATATAACGTGATAGAATGGTCTCCTGAAAAAATTACCTCCTGAAAAGCAAGCTTGAATTAAGGCATGCGTGTTCCTGTGTAAATAATCTGTTGGAGGCAACCACGTTAGCCCTGCCCCTTCTTAAATCTGTCACTTCTTTTCGTGACAGTGTGGAGCCTGACAAGTTTTAATGTGATCATCAAAACATTTCCAACAAATCCTGTCTGCCAAGAAAATAGAATTGCTTCATTCACTTTCCCCTCAAATATGCTTCTTAGCTATTGGCATTATATGTGTTTAATACATAAACCTAAAGCTGTCAGTCAGATCCACAGCTCCTTCCAGCAGGAACATGCTAATCCCAGCTAATTCTTTTAATGCCAAGTCTCACCACTTAGATTTTTTTTAAAAAAAAATCAACTTTAAAAATGTTTGCCTATGTCAAGAGCTGATGGAATAACAGGAGAAGAGGCTGGTTGGGAAAGGGAACCTGGTCACAGTGTAAAACTGATGCCCTGCTCCTGCACCATGCCATGTTTCTGCTGCCCTTGCCTCTCTCAGAGTGCTGCCTGTCCATGTTGACCATGACCTCTTCCAGGCAAGATTTGTTTCTCACCATCTTCAGACAACTCATGGAGCAAAGAGACCTCAATCACATAACCGGCTGCCACTGCAAAAGAAATAAAATACAACAGTGGTTATGAACACTAAAAATAAACCCAGAAGATGCTTATGGATGGAGATTGAATGCTGTGGATCTGTTTTCTCCACTGCAAGCTAACAGTTGTTCCACCATATGGCTGAAGCACTGCAGCACTTGTTTATTGAGATGGATGGAAATCTCTGCCTGTGAAGCTTTATCCAGGCAGGATAAAGGGACAATTTCCATGTGACCAGGCAAATGAGTTTACTCTGCTGCGACACCAGCAGCAAAGCCAGCAAGCTGTGATGGAGAACTCACTGTGCTCCACTCACCAGGGTGCCTCTAAATGCTCATTTTAGTCTTTGGGAAAATAATTCCTTGCTGAGAGCACAGGAATGTTGAGATCTGCCCGATTGCTACTTTTCCTTGTGTACGAAAAGCAAATTTCTCATTAAAATGCATGTATCCCACAAGGTGTCACTGAGGGTGGCATTGCCTGTTCTACATTTGCAAAGATAGATTATCCATGATATGTGGTAAAGGAAGCTTAAAATCACTGTCTCTAATATCTCCAAAAAACACTTCTAAGAAGGGCAGCAATAATGCTACGTAAAATTCACCTGAGCACAGTTATTTTGACATTTCTTAATCTTTCTTTGCTCCATTTTTCTCACAGCCCCGTGGTCTGTAAATACTGTTTTCTGTGGAAAAACAAAACGAGACAAAAGTTCCCTTCTCTTTTTGTGTGCCCTTATTTACTGTTTTCTTCTTCTGAAATTCTGCCATCTTTTTAAAAAAGGCTTTTTCATTTATTGAATTCTTCATACTTATTTTGCAGTTATCTCAGGTAGGGTACACTTTTGTGAAATGGACAAATTTGGCCAAAATTGGTAAAGTCTCTATCTGGATGGCTTGCACGTGTCTTGAGAATGAGAATGGGGTAAGAGCAAAGAAGACAAAAAATAATTTCCTTGAATTGAAACTCCTCCTGTGTCCCAAACAGTCCTTTCCGCTGAGCTGGCGAGCTGCCCTTGCCCACCTTTGCCCTTGCCCTCATGACAGGCAGCTCTGTGTTTCACCACCTATTTCTTGGCAAACAAAGCAAAAACTGTGTTAAATACGAGGATGTGAACAAACTCCGAGTCAGTGGTGATGAACTGTAATGCTCTTCATGTTTTAATATTGTGTCCTTGCCCGTGGCAAGGGAATTGGAACTCAATGATCTTTAAGGTCCATTCCAACCCAAACTGTTCCCTGATTCTACAATTCTAATTGTTTATTTTCACGAAATGCACAGTCTAAAAGATGCTGCGAGTGAATCTTGGAAACACAAGAGATCTCCCTGGATGCAAGCGCTCCCTCCTGCTAGCAAAACAGCCCATTTTTTTCCTAATGAGGTCCTCCCACAATGAGAAAGGAACAGGGGCCTAAATGCTGTTTTCTGCCTCTTCAAACCGCTGGAGCAGCTTTGATTTAGGGACTTGCACTTTAATCACCCATCATATGTCATTACCCCGACAGGCGGCAGCAGCCGCCAGACACAAGCGCCGATAAATTGCGCCGAGAACCGCTGGAGCGATCCTTTGTTGATTTTCCTTTACAGCTATTCCATGGCAGATCAGCTGTCATAACAACACAGCGCCTCTGGCAACAGAGGGAAATTAAACATGAAGTATGTTCAAGGTAGCTGGTAGGAAGCTGGAATATCCCTTTTCTTCCGTACGTTCAAATGCCTCCTGCTCCTGTCGGTAATGCCGAGCCTGTGGCAATTCTCTTGTAAGATAATTGCCAGATGTGCTGCAGCACAAATACTCAAGTGGGTTTGTATGCAAATCTTTGCAATGCTCTCATTTAGGGAGGAGAGGAGAGGTAAGAAACCCTCTCTCTTTTTTTTTTCTTTAGGAAATGTTTTTTCAATAAGAATATAGCAGCCCTTTTTTTTTTCTTCAAGGCTGGTTGCACAGCAATGTTTCCAGAAGAAAGGTGAAGCAGATTTTTCTCCCACAAATACACACAGACTCTGCTGTATCTTTTCCATTTGTTTCAACAGTATCATATTTATGGCCTTTTTATTTTTTTATTCTGAAGAGCTGTCTCTCTCAGCTTTTTGATGCCCAAATGGCAACATTCAAAAGGAAGCATGGATGAGGTTTATTTTCAGAAGCTTTCCTTCTATGGAAATTTTCACAGTGGATACAGAATATTGAGGCTTTCCTGTAAAATAATCAGTTTAACAAAGTTATGATGATTTAGTCTTTCAAGTGCCTTCACATCATCACATTTTTTTAGAAAACCTCAAAAGGGTCAGGATTCAGAAGCTGCTGTTTTATTTTCTCCCTTTCTTGAACAGATTAGTACTATAAAAACCACAGATATTTTAGTATGTTCTCCCTCCTCAATATTAGTATTTCTTGTGTCCTGTTAAATTATCACTTTATTCAGAGGTCTTACATGGCTCTCAGATCGCAATGAACTCTGTGTCCAGGTTTGGCCATCTGTGGTCAGAAAACTCTGTGCCACAGAAATCGTTTCAGATCAAGGGCTGGGGCTCCTCTGTCTCTGAGCACTGCTAGAACAAGTCTTGAAAATCATGTCTGCTCTCCTCCTCCAGCTGAGACGGTGGTGTGGCAGGGATTGATACCAGCTAGACAGATAATCCATTCATAATAACCATTATTAAGAAAATATAAATTTCAGTATATTGTATTTGGCACGGTGCTTCAAACCCTACTGTGCTTGAACGCAATAAACAGTAATCCCTAAATGTTCTTAGCTGGGAGGAAATATTCTGGAAATTATTCTTACTGGTAGTTTAGAATCACAGAATATCCTGAGCTGGGAGGGACACACAGGACCATCCAGTCCCACCCCTGGTCCTGCCCAGAGCCCCAACAATGCCAGCCTGGGCATCCCTGGCAGCGCTGTCCAAAGGCTCCTGGAGCTGTGGCAGCCTCGGGGCCGTGCCCATTCCCTGGGGAGCCTGGGCAGTGCCCAGCACCCTCTGGGGGAAGAGCCTTTCCCTCATCTCCAGCCTGAGCTGCCCTGGCCCAGCTCCAGGCTTTGTCCTCAAGTCCTGTCACTGCTCACCAGGGTGAAGAGATCGGCACTGCCCCTTCACTTCCCCTCGTGAGGATGTTGAGGACCACAGAAATATAAGGAGTGAAGAGCACAAGAATGACATTTAGAGGCTGTGGCAACATCTGTAAGATGGGCAGAGAAATGAGTACACACAATCACTAAATCCCAGAATGGGTCAGTTTGGAAGGGACCACAGTGGGATATTGGTGCCACCTCCCTGCTCCAGCAGGGCCATCCCAGAGCACAGGGCATGGGATTGTGTCCAGAGGGGTCTGGAACATCCCCAGAGAGGAGTGTCCACATCCCCTTTGAACAATTGTTAGGATAGTGTTCTTGTAAGTTATTTACTTTTTCCCTTAATCCTTGGTACAGGAGTAATGACTAAACACTAACCAAGCCCACAGTCCAGTAGTGATGTTTACAGGTTTATCCAGAATCGAATTGATTTCAAATTCATCATGCATATAGGTACACAGTCTTGATTTTTCTCGAATATTCACCTTCAGGGGTGTTTAATGCTTAGATCTATACATTTACATGGATTTTCATGCTATTTAGCCTAATAATTTTTCTGAGTAACATTTAAAATACAAATGCTGCTGTGAACACATTACTTTCATTTGTGGGGTGGGAGTTGTTTGTAGTGTGTTTGATGGGTTTAATATTGGCTTCTGGGGGAGGAAGTGAATGCAGGATCTATTACAGCTTATTTTTATATTTGCAATGTCATCAGAAGTTGGGTCTATGTCTTGCTAACAAAGATTAAATAAACTTAAATCAAGAGAGCATTGTAAAGCAATAGTGGGATGTAAATTAATTTACTGGGAATATGCAGTACATGTGACTATTTCCACTTCAGAAAAGGTAGCTCTTACAGTACTGTGCTTTTCCCTTTCCTTTTGCATCTTCCTTTGCCTTTCCCTTTCCCTTTCCCTTTTCCTTTTTTCCTTTTCCTTTTTTCCTTTTCCTTTTCCTTTTCCTTTTCTCCTTTTTTCCTTTTTTCCTTTTTTCCTTTTCCTTTTCCCTCATCTCTTTTGTCTGTGTCAGTCACGCCAGCTTTAAAGTATATCTCATTTAGAAAGTAACCATGTTCCAGCAGGACAAAGCCTCAGAACTTCACATTATTATTTTATATGAGTTTAAGACTTGCAGAATGCTCTTTGAACAGCCAAAATAGAGGGAAGATTCTTAAATTATATTTCTTCTTATATATCAGCTTCTTCTGCACTTTGAATGAGTTAATCACAGTTTTTTTTCAGTAAAACCTCTACATTTCAAAAGGTTGTTCACTCTATTTTTTTGTTATTGAATGCTGTCATAGGACCTGCATTATGATTCTTTATAATTTTTCATTTTCATATTCTCTATTTTTATCTTTATCTTTATCTTTACTTTGAAGTAAGAAAACCTAAACTGAGTTATAATAAAAATAATAAAAATTATTTCACAACATCTTCAGAAATATGTAGGATATAAACAGCATCTTAGTATAAAGTGACACAGATGCCAAATCCGTTACACACGTTTTTCTGTATAATTCTGCTGCAGCAAAAGAAAACTATAAAAAGGTAGTTTATATGCAAATATTTTATGCTTTGGATAAGAGTATATTTCTTTAAAAATATAATGTCACATGTCACTATTAGCCAAAGATGATCTTTTGCAACTGCTTCCATCAGCGCAATTTTAAGCTTTTTTTTAAGGAAAGCAATTTTGCCTTCCAACATAAAGAGTCTTTTTTTTTTT
>VZRL01000894.1:4779-30060 GCA_013397895.1 Origma solitaria | reverse complement strand
TCCCTTCCCTTCCCTTCCCTTCCCTTCCCTTCCCTTTCCATGGCAAGTAACTTCATAGCACCACTTCACATATTATTTCCATTAAATATTTTCTGGAAAAATACGTTTTCCAGCAAATTTTGTGCAGCATTCAATGTTAAGCCAATCTGTTTAGCATTTAAAAGGTATATAGGGAATAATCTTTTATCAGCATGTTTGCCTCCAACTGTGGACTCAAATCAGGGTTCTAAATTTACAGTAAGCTCTGACATCCCTGATCTGAATATGTGCAAGTTTTTCAGTTGTTTTTGCTTTTCCAAAATTCAGCCTGTGATGCATTTGCAATAGAAACACTTAACAGATAATCCTTGATTGCTTCTACAACCCCACCAGTTTTGTAGGGGTATGGAGATCTTATTTCTCCTTTTGAAAGCATTTTCTTTTCAAGTGTTATTATAGAGAATGTTATAATCAACAATTATAAAAATAATGCAAATAAAAATTAAATAATATCTGAATTGTAGACTTTGACTCATGTAAGGTTTCTGTAGACCAAGATAAGGTTTTCCAATTCTTATGTTTTGCACAGAAGAAAAATCATATTTGGTTCTGAATTGGGAGCTTTGTTCAGGAGGAATGATCATACCTTTCTTATTTTTACTATAATAACTTTTTTTTTTTAAATACAACAGTACAGTTTTGGAACATGCATCTACAAATACAGATAAAACATCTTTTTAAGGTCGAGAGAATGATTTCCGAGTCTTAATTCCTTTTTTATGTCTCTTACATCAGCTGGTGTTAATATTGCTCTAATTTACTACTCCTGAAAGTATTGCTCGAATTTACTATTCCTGAAATTCTCAACTTGCATTTCTTGACTTTCAAAACACTTTGTAGCTTACATAATGAAAATACATATTGTTATTTTATTCACTTTAACTAGAAAAAGTCTAGCACACACTGAAGTCGATCCAGTGGTGATCATTCTGGAGATGCAGTGTAAGAAGGGCTACCAACTACACACCTGTTTAGTGTTTCAAGCCTCAGAGCAAAGTGAATGGTGCATATAAATAATTATTTATGCCGTATACTCAAAATCCATATGATCGCTCTATGGAAACCATAGGCAAGAGGCAATTAAACAGATTGACTGTGGAAAGTTATGAGACACCTGGACAGGAGGGGTGTGCTTGGGTCCTCTGGACTGCTGTCCACCAGAGAGAGAAGGAACTGACAGAATTCAGCAGCAGTTCTCAAAAAAACCGCTTCATTAATTTTGTTTTGCAAGAAAATATCCCACCACCTCTATTCTGGAAAAGCCCAGAGTTTTGTGTGTCTTAGAACCAAAACTTATGCTTTGGGAGGAGCAGTTCAGCCCTTGGTTCCCTGGCTCCCTCCTGTCCTTTTTTAATCTTTCTGGAGAATCCAGCATGATCCAGCTCTCATCAGTGGTAGCTTTTCTGCGCACAGCCATTTTTCAAACATCTTCCCAGGGATCCAGTCTCATCCTAATTTCTTTAGACCCATTGTAGGCAGCTTTCCTGAGGATTGTATCTGTGGCAGGTTGGAAATTTCATTCACCTGCAGCTATTTTTGTGTGGCTGTTTCTGCATGCGAACATCTCCATGAAAATATTTTGCATGCCCAAACACAGCCTTCTGAAAATCTAGATAACACAAAAGCATCTATGTGCAATTTGTGTAGCCTTAAGGAGAAGAGTGGATTATCAGGCTTGAAAGCAAATTTTGGCAGCCTAAATATATTTTTTTCTTAGGAAGCTCTAAGCAGCAAGAAGCAGGACTGAGTTTGTGGTGACATTACACCAAAACCATGGCAGCGCTTTCATCAAGACATTGAACCATCAAATAGATTGACAAAAATATGATGCCAAAAACCTACGAGGAAGCCAGAGGGGGACAATTCATCAGGAACTGGAGTGACAGGAGAAGGGGGAATGGCTTCAAACTGGAACAGGGGAAAAAATAGTTAGACTAGTTAGGAAGATATTTTTTCTATGAGGGTGGGTAGGCTCTGGCCCAGGGTGCCCAGAGAAGCTGTGGCTGCCCCTGGATCCCTGGCAGTGCCCAAGGCCAGGCTGGACAGGACTTGGAGCAGCCTGGGACAGTGGGAGGTGTCCGTGCCTATGGCAGGGGGGTGGAATTGGATATCTTTAAGGTCCCTTCCAACCCAAACCACTCAGTGATTCTGTGATTCTTATATAAAAATGCTCCATGTTTCTGGAATGCCCTTATGGCAGTCTGCTTTCTGTGCAGGAGAAGATGTAAGGAGAATATTTTCTGTCTTGGGGCTGCAGGAGGGGACAGCCTGAGCTGCAGTGGGTTTGTGCTCCACGTCTCCAGCTTCATTATTTTGCTGTGCACACTGATGAACTGTAATTGTTTCCTGGCTCCCGTTGGTAGAAGCTCGGGTGACAAAGGGTTTGGAGCACTGCTAGGTTCCTGTTTCTCTCACTGATCTCTATTAGAACAATCATTATGATAATGATTCTAATCCGAGCTTCTGTAATATAACTGAGAAATAAATGCTTCTTGGTTAATATGCCTCAATTAATGGGTCACCCAGTGTAGCTGCAGCAGGTTGCAAGTAAGTAGCTTTCAGGATCTGAGCCCAAATGATTATAGGTTTTCTTTCCCTTTTTAGATGAAATGGATTCATAAGCCTTGCTCAAATGAATCGCTCTTGTAGTCATTAATTATAGTATACACATGTTAATGACATCATTATCAGGAGATAACATAATGTCCCAAGGACCACGTGTTACAGTTGTTTCCTGTGCAAACAATTGTGCTTGATAACACAGCCTGTCACAAAATGTCAAAAGAAACCACATGGTGTCTCGAAATGATTGTGAAATTATCATGTGTCACAGCTATGTGTGTCATAAAAAATACCATCACGGCTGAATTTTTCATTAGCTCTTGGGTGAGGGATACTGAAGAGAACAAACAATTAAGATCTTGAACATCTCAAGTGCAGCACATAATGCAGCACTGAACTGTTTAAAGCACATCCTGTGACTGAATTAAAGTGCATTAGTAATGAATTCAGGATATGCACAGTAACAAGCAACATTAAGCACCTTGGGAGATTTTTATTTTCTTTTATTTATTAAACATAAACAGAAATGAATTAATCCTTTTAATATTCTACAGTTCAGTTCTCTTTTAGCACCTCCTTTTTAGCTTGTATGAGGACTGGGTACTAAGACTGTAAGAAACTTGCCAGTGTAACTCTTATTTTAGCAAATCAAATCCTGGTCAAGGAAAGTCAGCGCCAAAGTTTCTCAAGATTTCTATGGGACCAGAATTTCAACCATGGGGCCTCTCAAGCTGTAGAAATATTAACAACCTTAGTTTCACCCTTGCCATGATGCAGAAAAATCTTCAAGCCCGTGGCTAGCCTGTGGGTTTTGCGGCTGACAGTCCTGGAGCAGAACCATTCACTAAGAAAGCTTAAATTCCCCCTTTTTGCTATCCATGTATTCTGGCAGCATTACCATCTTCTGCAGTTTTCCTTCTGAACTCTGCAAGTGGCCATTTATTGGGCTCTATATTTTTTGGTTTTCCTGTTTTTCTTTCACCACCGAACCGAAAAAAACATGATTATTCTCCTGCTGGAAGGAAGCTGTGCAAAATCCTTGCCCAGAGCCATTGGTTCTGCAGGCACAGAAAGGAGGAACAGTTTTCCCCAGGACTGCAAAGGCTCCTTATTACAGAGACACCCTCATCTTCCAGAGCTGTGCTTTCTGTAACCCACAGGACTCCATTTTCAGATGCTCTGATGATAACAATAACACTGCGTTAGTCATGCAGTAATTAGTGCTGTAGTAATTAGCCATCAGCAACAAGGCAGACAAAGGGTGATACGCAAACTTTGCTCCTCCATTAAGATTGTACCCCTGTGCCCCTGAGCTCAGGTGAGAGCCCACGTGCAGAGCTGCCCCAGCCCTGGGCCCAGCACAGGGAGGAGCTGGAGCTGCTGGAGAGAGTCCATGGAGGCACCAGGATGAGCAGAGGGATGGAGAGCTGTGCTGGGAGGAAAGGGTGCGAGAGTTGGGATTGTTGAGCCTGGAGAGGAGAAGCTTTGGGCTGAGCTCAGGGTGGCCTTGCGGGGCCTGAAGGAGCCCCAGGAAAGATGGAGAGAGACAATTGCCAAGGGCTGCAGGGCCAGGAGCCAGGGAATGGTTGGCAGTGGCAGAGGGCAGGGCTGGATGGGATCTTGGGAATTAGGAATTGTTCCCTGGGAGGGTGGGCAGGCCCTGGCCCAGGGTGCCCAGAGCAGCTGTGGCTGCCCCTGGATCCCTGGCAGTGCCCAAGGCCAGGCTGGACATTGGGGCTTGGAGCAGCCTGGCACAGTGCGAGGTGTCCCTGCCATGGCAGGGGTGGCACTGGGTGACTTTTAGGGTCCCTTCCAACCCAAACCATTCTATCATTCAGTGAGAATTTCAAAAGTGTGTGCTCCTGGTGTCAATGCTGCTTTACATGAAAAGTACATATGAGACAATCAGTCTCCCTGAAGCAAGACCCAGAGAGCTGACAGGCAAATATTTTAGAAAATTTAAAGCTAAAAGTCTCCAAAGCAACAGTTTACATTTTTGGACTCTGGTTCTAGGTGATCCCAAAGGAGAAGGAGAACTGTCTCAGAGGCTGCTTTTGAATTTTATCTTGCCCTACAAATAAATAATGACATGGGAATTCTTGACAGATGACCTGGTTTTACACTTCTGAGGGCATTCATAAGATTAAGATAAGGATTCAGATTCCTTTCTTTTTTCACCTGGAGTACCAAACCTTCCAATACTCCCCAAAATTCATTATTCAGGTTTACAGTGTTGCAGTTACCAGCTCGCCCAGCCTTGGTACACACAATAAATTGCCAGTGACCCTTTTTTCACCTCTTTGCCTCAAAGTCCCATTCCTGCAAAGAACAGCATCTAATTAAAAACCACAACAGGGGCCTGCCTTCTCAGGAGAGGGGGAAGCTGTGTGACATTACCAGAATTTATTCTGGCAAAATCCAAGGCAGGGAACAGCCTGGAGAGAGAGGTGTGAGAGACCAGTGAGATTTATGAGAGACTGGCAGAGCTGGCAATAGAAATTGTAAGAGCTACTGGAGCTGCCAGCAACTTTGCAAGCTTTTGGATGGAAAATCAAGGGATTATTATTTGTTAGCAGCAGTATTAAAAATGCATTTAACTGACAGAGGGCTGAGAAGGCTTTTCCTTTCTTCAGTGCTGCAGATTTGGTCGCATTTATATATTTTATTTTTTTTAACAGTTCACCAGAGTTCAGCTTCTTAATGAGCTGTTCTTTTTAAAACCAGTTCTGGGCACTCTGTTGATGCTGAGTCAAGTACGCAGCATAGAAATGAGAACACTTCAGGAAACACACAGCCTTAAGAAGCTTCCATGTTATCCCTGGAAAACCTTTGTGAAGTATGAGTTTAAATATATGAAATTACCTCAAAAGACAGCAAACATACCCCATATATTATCTGAGGAATAATTTGCTGTGAAGACAATCAGAGCATATTTTTAGGAAGACTTCAGTTGCACAGGGATGTTCAGCAATTCTGCAAAGCCATTTGGACACCTTGAAATAAATGAACACAACAACATCTGTCAAAGAAGGTGGAAAGTAACATTCTAGAAAGCATTCATTTTGCCCAAAAAAAGTGTAAAATGAGAGTGTCCAGTGTGGCGTTCAGCAAGGACTAGCCAAAGGACTTCATTTCATTTCATTTACTATTTTCTCATCAAGTACATGATCAAAAATAAGGCAAAGATACAGGTAGCATCATTCCCTAACTTCATAACCCTATGTAGTCCCTGTACTAAAGAACTTTTCTTGGGGGAAACAATGTTTGTGTAATAAAAGAATGTATCATCAAACATGATCCCAGTATCTCACTGGAGGCTGGCTGGATGTTTCATTTATTTTTGTTTATTGATATTCTGGATCCTTGAATATGCCATTTAAACTAAGTTTCTTTTTAAAATCCATATAAGATTAATCCAGAGGACATATCTTATTCATATATATATATATTTAAAATTTTATATATTATTTAAATATGCAACCAGTAGATTAGAGATTTTATGGATTTTTTTTCCAACCTAAATGATTCTGTGATTCAGTAGAGTCTCAATAGTTACTCTTCAAACTGGACTTCTGTAATTCAAGTTGCAGAATTCCATACAAAAGGAAGATGGAACATTTTTAGATAATTGCTTGGTCTGGAAACTCAAACAAAGCAGCCTAGATGAATAGTCCCCCATTTTCTTTCCTAGGAACTGAGGGGGAAAAAACTGGAGTTGTCCAATATTACCAATAACCCATTTATTGGAGGGAAAAGAAGGAAAAGAAAATAAATTGGGTTGGAGAAACAATCTGGTTTTCACCCTTTTCTTTGCATAAGTGGTTGAAAAGATAGGAATCCGCTGGGCTTGTCCCAGTTTGGATTTGCAGTTGAAGTTGCTTTGACAGTGGCAGCACCTTCTTTTTTAGAACATTCACATTCAGTTATTAGTTTGGCGTCCTGCTGATACTGTTATTACTTCAATTTATCTGACTGGTAAGGAAATTTAAAAAGTCACATTTTCCAGCATCTTTCCACTGTGAATTCCCAGTGAAACACGATGGGACAAAGGTGTATCACTTCAACAACGAGGGATTTTTCATGCTAAATTCCAAAGAACAGCCAGATTTTCCATCAGGTAACAGAGAGCAGAAATGCAAAAACTTCTCAGGGTGAAATCTCAGGATATTTTTTTCCAGGATCTTAGGTAATAGAATATTTTTTTAATTACAGTTCCCAAGAAGGGGTTGGTTAGAGCAGTTATTCGGAGAGGAGGAGCAGAGTGGATCTGCAACACAAGACTCTCCTGCCCATCACTCCTGCAGTCTCTTTTTAGGAAGAAATAGGAGAATTCATCCATGGGGAAATTCATCAGATAAGAAACTGACTGGAAGAGAATTAGAAACTCGTGACAACTGTGTTTCATGATAGATAAGAAAGTTTTCACATCTGATTCGATAACACCATAACCTTGTGTTTTATATTTTATTTGTCAAAACTATTCTTTCAGTTCCTCATAGACGTAAAAATTGGGAATATATTCCTAGGTGACTGCCAGGAAATCTATGTCCCTTACAGTGATTTTAGCTTCATGAATTTGAGTGATTTTGCCAGTATTAGTTGACTTTTTCTCAGTTTTATGAATTTTCATAAATTTCTGTAGGTGTTTTTTCCTTTTCTGCCAGAATTTGCATTTTGAAGATTTTGTGAGCGTGTTGGCCTGATTTTTGAATGCTGAGCTAAAAACCCCTTCTCAGAAACTCCTTTTGTCAAAGAGACCGTGTTCTCCTAAAAAGTTTTGGGTCAAAGAAATTAGCTGTTCTCTAAAAAAAAATTATTTACAGTCCAAAGTCCCAACAGGAGTGGTTCTAAAAAGCTTCCTACCAACTTACAAGAAACTCTAAAATGTATCATAAGAAAAGCAATAAGACTTGAACATAAAGTCCCCCTGTGTATGTAACTAATAAGGTTTTTATACAGTGCATAAACCCACACTATACCTTTGTAAGTGATTATTTTTTTAAAACACAATATAATTTAAAACCCTCAAAAAACAAAACTCCAAATGACCAAATCAGCACTCAAACCTCCTGGATTTCCTAAGGTCAAATGAAGATAATTTAATAATTTAGGTAGAAAGCTTAGATCTAAGCACAGCTTTTGTGTTTGTGTGTTTCAAGGATCTGATTAAAAAAGAAACATTTGACAATCTGATTTAAAAAAAGTCAAAGAAGCATTTTCATATTGCCCCTGTAAGCAGCTGCTTCATTTATCATATTCAGCAGTTGTCATCTACAATATGTCAAACCTTGCTTAGAAATACAACTTTTTTCTTGCTTTTCTGGTGCTTACATTATCAGCAGTGTCACTTTGGCCTCTGCTTTTGGGTATGTGGAAGAGGTAATGGGAGTTTCTATTCCCTTGAAACACAATTTAAAGGGAAAAAATATATATAAACCAAGTCCTTTGAACCCCTTGTAACACTGCAGCTGTGGGAAGGGACCGTGGAGGAAAGTGACCCCCAGACCTGTGCCACACGCTTTGTTCGTGAGATGGATGGCTGTAATTTACTCCTGCCTCAAACACAAGTATTTATGGTCCCTGCCCTTGGCTGAGGGGTAAAAATGGTCTCCAGAGAAACAGAAACTTTTTTTTTTTAAAGAGCATATTGAAAAGAGGGATGTGCAGGGCAGCTGAAAGTCAAGGGAAGAAGGTGATGAGGGCTGCTTTGTCCTTTTTTTTTACCCAGGTAATGAAATAATTCTCCTTGTTTGCCTCTGTGGAAAACATTTACTGGTTTTTTCCCCTTTTTTAACTCACTCACACTCATGTGCCTGTGCACATGCAGGCATAAAACCACCCTGACCTAACTTACACAGGTGATAAATCTCTAGGGCCCCTTGTACAGCAAAGTACTGTCAACAGCAGCACTGTAAAATTTAACTTTAAAACTTCTTTTCAGCTGTTCTCTTGCTCACAGCTGGATGAGCACATTGGCAGCTCTGAATGAGCCCAAATAACTATAATTCAGGTTCAAATTAGGGTCCTCTTCTTCTGGCCTCAGACGTTTGGGCACTGGAGCCAAATTTTCAGCCACTCCTTTTGTCTGGAAGTGTATTAACTGTTCAGTGAAATAGCCCCAAAGTACTCAGGACAAAGGCATACATTTGATAAAACACTGCAAAAACATGATAACAATGGATGTAAAATCTCAACAAATTCCCAAGGGAGGATCCTAATTTTAGATTTAATAAAAGTGAGATTTTTTGTTTGTTTGTTTGTTTTTTTTGTTGTTTTTTTTTGTTTTGTTTTGCTGTAAGAGCTGCTTCTAATTTATTGATGCTTGTATCTCACGGAAGTATTATATGAATATCTTTATAAATATTATGCTTCTCTAAGCCCTTTTGTTTCTCTTTGCTAGTAAATCCCTCTTTCCATGAGACAGGTATTAAAAAATTGTTAAGCACATGAGTTACCCATCAGCTTTTCCTGGACTGTGCAGCCTTTAAGTTGGTTCCCCACTCTTCCAGAAATTTTTCTCCTTTTATTGAGATCTGCTGTCCCTCTGGAAATTCCTGGCATACTGAGCAGTAAAAATTTAAAATAGACCTTATAGAGGAAAATAAAAGATACAATTAATAAAGAATTAAGGTTTTGGTTTTGTAGCAACAAGCAGAGCCAATAGCCTATAGACGATCAGACCATTCCCAGATGGTCTCTTTGACAAGGGGCAGAATTTTTGTTGGACAAATCAGATATCCATTAAAATAAATGCCTTCAGAGCTTTTTATTAGGATCTTAGTCCCTTAGTTGAATCCTCTTCCCTGTCTTTCCTGGGATTGTAGCATTTATTAACATCCTGAATCTCCTTAACGAAGAGAATGAGATCAGACCTTTAGCACTTGATTTCCCAGACTTTAAGCTGGACTTCTCAAAGCTGGTTGCAGAAGTCTGAGCAGCTCACCTTGAGGTCCTTTTATCATCAATAAGAAGGTGTTTGTCATCTTTGAGACAAGACCAATGGCCTTCTGGAAGGTCTTTTTTGCCATCCCAAGTCCACTACAGAAAAAGTTCTTATTTGATTAACTTGGGTGAATAATTTTTAGTCACCTGAAAACAGGTTGTGATGAATCAGTGCCTGGTTCTATGAACAGGCCTGACCTGTGTGCACAGGTGAATGCTTTTGTATATTCATCCAATGCCATAACACCCCTCTGTTGGTGTTCATATGCAGAAAATAGATATATTTATATTGGTTGTGCTAATGTATGGATTAGAGATAGAGATTGGCTGCTAAATATAGAGAGAGTTGTGTCTTGCTGATTTAAATAGATTTGAGTTCTGTTCCTGCCATCACACTATCAGATGATATTGGTCTATCTGCATCTACATAGAAAATAAAAGTATAACTCCCTCTGAACAGCTAGAGACTGGTTCTACCAGAGCTCTCTTTCTCATACATCAGCACATAGTATTTCATGGCTTTTTAGCTCAGAACTGAGCTGTTATAGACCCAGGTCACCATGCTTAAAAGTATATTTACTTGCATGAGTGAGCAGTGAATGAAAACCATTAATGTCCCAGCATGCTCCACTCCCCAATACTCATTTTTGTTGGAGCCAGAGTTTCCCCGTGTGTTTCTGCTTCATTTAAACCTGTCAATACCCCAATTAGTGTTTGCTTCTCTTCCCCTGGGAGGGACATTTACACATGTCACTTCACAGCCTCCAAAATCTAAAAGACTTATGGGAGCTGCTGGGTCATGAATACATCCTGATTAAAGCTTGCGCTTTCCAATTACTTTTTTTTTTTTTTTTCCATTTAAACTAGCAAACTGTTCAGGTGATTTTAATGAAAGGACACAAATAGAGAGTTTAAGCATAAAAACTTGTAAAAAAAAAAAAGAGCATTCCCCCATGTGATTCCACAGTCTCTGTTTTTAACTGATTTGCATTCAGTTAGTCACCAAAAATTAGAGTGCTGTGCTTTACAATTATGATAGCAGTAACCCTCTCATTTCACATTAAAACTTGATGCCATCTTGATGGCAGACTCAATTCAATTTAAGATCAAAGCATTGGAGAAATTATCTAAAATTACGTATTGCTAGTTTTAACTATTTAACATTCCTCCTCTTTCCAGCCTGGCTTTTATAACAGGGTGATGAAAGATCATAATTGATTTGGAATAGAAAGTGGCCCAAGGAATTTGTTTTTAATGGAGACATGTTTCTAGTGTTAATTTTTAGACATCCACACTTCATAACGTTGATGATAAAATGAGTATTTTCCAATAATTTCTTGTGTAGGAAGATGTTCTTTGTCCAAGTCTTCACAAATCACAATTTCATGCATGTTAATATACTGTTTTACAGATTTTTTTTTTTATCACTAATTTTTGTTTTGACAATTAGCCAAGCTTTGATGAGTCTGATTTCTCAGTGCCTCGTGTGAGTTCCCGTAGTTTGTCACGAATTCCCACAGGCTCTTACTACAACTGACTGCAGGGGACAGAGCTGTCAGCTTATCGTCCCCCAGTCTCTTCCCTTGGTTACTTGGAAGTGCAGTCAGACAAAATGGGAATTGAAGCTGTGTGGCAAAGCAAGAGGAAGTCATTCATTTCAGAGCCACATCAAAGTCAAAGGACAGACCAAGAAATACCAGCAGCTGCTGCTCTCCTGTGTATTATCTGAAGCCATCAGTTTGCACTGTACAAACAGAACTAATGCAAGAAAAGACCTCAAGAAGATGAAAGAATTGCCTTTGTGATTTGAGAGAAAGGCCTTTTTTATTTTATTAATGTGTCTTTTGGTTAAAATTCAGTTGTCATGCAAAATAAATCAACTTCTCTTCCTCTAATGTGACCTGAAACCACTTCTGAGTGAATAAGATATGAACCCTAAATGTTCACAGCCTTTGCCCTGACACATTCAATCAGATCAGGAGGCGCTGGTGGAGCTGCCAAGGACTTAAGACATCATTGTCATTTTATTAAAGCTCAGCTTCAAACAAGGCCTGTTCGAGCTTGGAAACACATGTTGGAATAATATTTGTAATCAAAGGAACTTCATTTATGCCAAGGGAATAGCTGTCTGAAATGGTATCTTAGGGTGTACAGAATCCATATTTATTCCCACTCAGTATTTATTTATTTTTAGATTTTTTTTCCCCCAAAGATTATCTTGTATGAGTGTCCTTATATTCTAATCATGCAGTTTTTACAAACTGCTGAGTCTCTTGTTTTGACATGGGATTTGTAATGCAAACTTATGGACCTGTCATGTCTGTGTTTAATTTCTCTCTTTTTACACAGCAGTGCTGTTTTTTACACTTTTCTGTCAGAAAATTATTTTGCTATTAGAACTGCTAATGGATCTCTTGCCTATTGTCCAGCAATCCACTCATACAAAAACATATAAAACTCCACTAGCCTTTTTAGGGCCGGTTAGGGGTAGAAGGTAATTTGATTTGCTCGCTTTTATTTTAAAAAATACATTTAGGAATATATTTATTAATAATTTTTTTCAAATTTGTTTCCTATATGCTGCAGACTCCTGAAACTAAAGCTGAGTAAATAACTCAGTCTGTCATATGAGTTCATCAAATCTTTACTTCTCTCTTCCAAATTCACAGGTTTACATGTTTGAAATTATTTTTTCTAATCTGGAACATCAATGGCTATTCATTTCAAAACATTGGCTTTTTAAATTTGAAATTGGTGCTTTATTGATTACTGGCACAATTCACTCTTTTTTCTGTTTGACAGTTGCATTGCTTGCACAAAAAATTCTTTATGAATTCCAAGCAATACAGTAAAATATGCTATTCTAAAACCATCATCATGAACTGATTAAATAATTCATATTGAATTTTTTAAAATATTTATCCTAAGAGAACATGTCTCTGAGGAGGTTCACAACAAACACACACAAGTAGGTACCAAACATGAAGTAATTTTCAAAATTAGTGAATATTGGTAGAAAGAAGTTGTCATTAATTATATACCCATTATAATTATATATAATAACTTGTATACATAAAAATGGGATGCTTATTTTTATGTTAAATTATTTTTTCACTCTCTGAGACACGGAGTTTGTTTGCTAATCTTGGCGTTTCTTGAGGATGATGACTAAGAGCATGATTTTCACCTGCTGATCAGGCTACAGTTTTACCAAGGAACTATGGGTTTAAATTGAAGTATTTGGAAAATCCTCTTGATTTAAAATTTTCTTTTCTTCACCATTTGTATTTCAGAGAGATGCTACTTAAGTAAATCCAAATGTCTCTTATCAGAAAGGGAAAACTGAAATTATGAATTTTAGCAAAGTACTCGCTGACTCCTGGAAGTCTACTAAATTTGAAAACAAATTAACAAATACAGATGTCAACAAATAAAAGTGTGACAGCCAGGCTGCCTTAAATGTAAGGGCTGTATTTGCATGGTTTTCTTTGCCCGAGCAAAAATGGATGGAGGAAGAGGGAATTTTTGAGGTAGGAAAATCACATTTGTCATGGAGAGAAGGGTATTCTCAGCGTGGTTGATCAGCATGAAAGGACATTGTGAATTTGGCTTAAATGTTAAACTGGAATTTCAATTCATTTTTTCAATATTTTTTCCATGTTTGCAAGATGAATCCCTCGTGGCCACAGACATTTCCCCAAAGTGGCCAATTCGAGCACGATCCAGTGATGGAGCCAAATTATGAGAACACCCTGCCAGGGCAGAGATCTTCAGACCAGAAGAATCACAGAGTCCTAGAATGGTTTTGTGTTCGAAGGGAACATAATTCTTAAAAGTACTGAGAACTTCAGTCAGTCTGACAATCATTTTTGAATGCTACATTTAATGTTTAATTACCAATTGAAAGACAGGGAGATTTTTAATTTGCTTTTTCCCATGTGGCTATTTCCATCTATGAGCTGAAAGACAGAAAAAAGGCTTACCTTCCTCCCAGCATTCTACATAATTTTTAACATTGATATGAATTTTGGTTTTCTAGTAATTCAATTTATTCCAAAAGGATTCAGAGTTTCTGGTACTCTGCATAAGCTTCCCCCAACTTACTATAGCCTCATTTTTCTATATAATGAGACAGGTCTTTCTCAAGGTAATTAAATGCTTTCACTTTTATTTGCATTCTGTTCCTGATGAAACGCTCAGCAGTAGCAGAGAAAAATAAGTCAGATTAAATAATTTTTACTGAATCTTAGGAAAGGCCCAGATTCAGTTTTCTTCAATAGTAAGACAAAAGGTTTGTCTTAAAGTTTTATCTGAGCCACTTCCATGATTCTTAAGTATAACCCTGACTATGAATTTTGTACTTTGATTTTAATGATGAAGTCATTAATACCATAAAGCAATTGTATAAACTAATATTTTATATGCACTATTACAGCAAAAAAAATTTATTTCTAAAATAAATAATGGTTAATAATAATAATATTAAATATTTTTAAATTATTTCTTGCTGGGTTGCTATGAAAAAAGGGGAATGCAATGGGTTGACCTGTGAAAAGCAGCAAATAAATCAGCTTTCCAAAAGAAAGCCCAACTTTAAACAGAGAAAACTCCTGGATTATTGCTGCTGGCAGAGATATGTATACCTTGGAAATGGAAATAGCCATGATGTATAAATTGTAGCTTCTACTTTGTCCAGTTTAGACCAATTGATTTTTGACTGTGCCCAGCACCACATGGATTCAGACCATGACATGGAGAACCCCAAAGAAAACAGAACTGGATTAATTAGTCCCATGGTGAAACTATTCCAAAATTGTGGAACATGACACTATCCATTCCTTGAACCTGCACAACAGTATGCCCTTCCCTTCCAAAATTCTCTTCTAGAAATATATATGCATATAAATGTAATTATTTGTCTGTATACAATGTACATTTGAAGAGATATAAGGCATAGACACACTTAATATGGCATCTGAATCATCTTGATACATTTCTAAATGCCTTCACTTATTTTTAAGATATCCTAAGAGAATATCTCATGCATATGTAGTGCAGATTTAGCTTGCTTATTTACAGTTTTCTAGATTATTTTGTCAGTAAAGAACCAGCTTATTTATCTCAGTTATTTGCATCAGTAATTTGATTAAAGATAGTTGGAGGATGAAGAAATACGTTGCCTAAAATATCCTTGGGAATGTGGCTTTGTTACCAGAAATCTTTTGACATGGAGGAAGATAAAAAGAAGAGCTTATGGTTTAGGATCATTGGAGATAAATTGTGAAGAGTAAAAAATAAGCTTTGGAGGAAAGGGAAATATTTAGCTGTGAGGCATTGCTATGGCAATAAGGAATCCATGTGGAAGATTATGTGAGAAGAAGGGAAGGATAAGCAGGGATAAAGCTGTATCTGAGGAATAAAGTCATCTTTCTTTACATGTTTTTATGCTGCTCTTATTAAGAAAGTTTGTTGTGGGGGAAAAAAATTAGCTTTACAAGGTAGCCTCTGGTTTTTAAAAAGCAAGAAAGGTTGTTGTGGTGTTTGGTTTGGCACTGTCAGCCAGCACAGGACCGGAAAAATGAGGCAGGAGTCTCTGGGACAGGCTCCTGGATGTCTGTGGGATTTCAATCCAAGCCCAGATGTCCAATTTTCTGTGTGCCACTGATCACGAAGCAGGAGGGGGGTGGACTCACCTGCACAGGCACCCCAGGAGCTCATGTACCTCGTGGGGAGGCACAAACCCTCGCCTCTCATCTCCTGCGTGGGCTCAGAATGTTTTCACCATCACCAGGGAAACTCCGAGGAGGAGATACTGATGGGAAGGAGGACTGCAGCTGTAGGGAAAATCCCTTAGGTGACTTGGGAGGTTGGCTGATTTTATTAGCGATGGGGAGTGAGGCTGGAAGGGGAAAATGTTGCTAGAGGGATTAGGGGACATGTGAGAACCCAAGGAGGTTGCAGCAGGAAGGGAGAGGGGCAGGTGAAGGGGACTGGAGCGTGTTGTGCTGAGGAAGGGACGTGTGGCAGTCTGGGGACATTGGGGAAGGAAGAAAGGTGGTGGCACGAGCTAAGGATGGCAATGTGGACTCCTCAGTAGCCTGGCACTCTTTTGAATTGGGTCTCTTATTGAACAAAACCCATAAAAGGTTGTCTGGGACTACTTCAGGAAGAAATCCAGGAAGAATTTCTTCACTGAAAGGGTTTTCAGACATTGGCAGGGGCTGCCCAGGGAGTTTTGGAGTCCCTGGAAGTGTCCAGGGAAGGCCTGGATGTGGCACTCAGTGCTCTGGGCTGAGGACAAGGTGGGCATTGGTTACAGGATGGACTCAATGGTCTTGGAGGGCTTTTCCAACCTTAATTATTCTGTGATCCTGTGTTAAGTGCAGTATTTGCACATGCAGGGCCCACATCCCTGCAGCTCATAGGACTGGTCCTTCTGGGTTTGGAGGAACAAGCAGGTGGCCACAAAAAAGCAACTTTCTGAAAGTAACCTCCTTGTGGGTACATGGACAGACGAAACTGAGGCTATTTTCATTCTCCAGAATATGAAATCAGACTCATCCTAATTTTCTATTTTGATTATTCATGATTTCCTTCTCTTCAAATGTTCCTCTTGGGCAAAACTGATGGGCACCCACTATGCAAACAGCGAAACAAGATGCACTTCATCACCAGTGCATGTGGAGCCTCCTGCCTCACACAAGACCTTTCTCAAAGTCCTTCCTGGAATTCGATCCCATTGGTAACTCAAACCCACAGCTCCACAGGCCCTGTTCATCTTCAGGTCGGCTTGGTTTGGTTCAGGAAGCCTTTGAACAGGAAGGGCTGCGTCCTGACATATTGTCATATCCAAGCATTAACAGCTCTGGCATGTGAAAAGGTCATGCCACCAAGCATTAACATTACGGGATGGCAATTAAAGTAATTCATTTAAATAAGGGTTTTTATTCTGCTGTGTGGCAACAGACACAACCTATTCAGGGGGAAAGACTGGGAAGGGCTCAAATCAGGGCCTCTGCCAGTTTTATCTGATGAAAATAGGGACCCAGAGAGGGTCAGATGGATAAGAAGAGGCAGCTGTTCATGCACAAAAACAAGGGACGGGGGCTGCTGCAGGAGGCAGCCCCGGCGGCCAGGAGCTTAGGGAAAGGTTTCACTGCTGATGCCTCATATGCTTTAGAGTGGACAGATTCATTCACAAAGTACAGCTCTGCCTTCCATCTTCCTCTGGGCCTGAACTGAAACACTCATGGGCTTTGATTCTTTCTGGAGACAGAAATCCAGATATCTTTCATTGGTGGACAAACCACGCGGGGAGGAAAAGGCAGCAAAGGACGCCAAAGAGAGCGTCCTGTTACAAAGATTTGAGGGGGTTGAAGTAAAACACTCCAAGGATTTTTTTTTCTTCCTGTTTAGTTCCAAAATATGAAAATTCTTAAGGTTTAAGACTATTCTTGCTAAGAAGAGAGTACTTTTTTAAACATTAAAATTTAAGCCCTTTTTTAAAGAATGGTTAATGAAGTTGACAGATCTGTCCAAACTGCTCTGCAAATATTTTCTGAGTACAATAAAAACTGGATTCTAGCTAGGTTTATTGTCAGTTTAATTATACTTTCAGTTCAGTACGGTTCAGCTAAGCACTCAACACATCCATGGTCTGTAAGATCCTTGGTGCAGAGCCTTTCTTTTAATTTTGTGCAGCTCCTGGTTTAATTGAGCCCTCATTCTGATAGATCATTACTGTCATACACACTGGTAAAACATATAACAGTCAGCAAGTAAAACAGCAGCTCATCAGAAGGAAGACGACGTTTTTATTAGTTCTTTATTGTCCACAAATCTGAATGTTTATTAGTTAAAGTCCCTTTATGTACTGTGAATATTGAATATTGAATTATGTTGTGAGCAGCAAAACAAATGAAGACAGGCTTCCTTTGGATTCACATCTTCCATTGTCCACTTCCAGTTCCTATCTGCTAAGTTCCCTTTGAGAATTCTCTTACACAGGAATGAAAGTAAAATACTTTCTCACATTTACGTCCATCTGGTTGAATATGCACACGCTGGATGAGACACAGATTGAAGGGCCAGCCCTGCACCATCAGACCACTCAGCTCACTGAGAACAACCTTGTTTTGTTTTCTTTTATCTCTTTCTAGTTCCAGCTATGATAACTTCTTACCCAAACACCACCCTGGCCACTCAAGGCCAAAAGAAGGAGATGAGCTGCACAGCACATGGAGAGAAACCCATCATAGTCCGCTGGGAGAAGGAAGACCGAATCATCAATCCTGAAATGTCCCGTTACCTTGTTTCCACCAAGGAAGTTGGGGATGAAGTGATTTCTACCCTGCAGGTAAGAGCTCTGGCAAATATCTGACCCCAAGTTTTGATGTGTGTCACACTTACCCTCACCATAATCACTAAATTGGTTTGAGATAAAAATGCTGCCTTTTAAAAGTGCTCTTCTCCCTCTCTTTCACTTGGTGGGGCTTGTGAGACCACTATAAAGTCAGGATTCAAAGTGGTGTTTTACATGTGCCTTTATGAAATCCAGAAGAATCATTCTTTTTCTTTTTTCTCACTCCAAAATCTTAATTATCCATTTTCAGTCAAATTTAAAAAGTGAATTTATCAGGCCCAAGTAACTAATTCTCTGTCTTTCTGGTTATGGTGTAAATTCTAGTGTAACTCTTACAAAATACCACTTTCTTTACCAGCCAAAAACTGTGTTGGATGATATCCAGTAAAATTCTGGGTTTGCTCTCTGTGAGGGAACTTTGTCATTTATTTCTGCGAGGAAGAAAAAAATTCTATGCATGATTTTGTTCCTATTAGCATTTTTGTGATACAAAAAATGTTTAGTTATAGGATGCACCCCTAGACCTTTCTGCCATCATTCTTCTTATTGACTTTAGTAAGATAACGCCTGGATTCACAACAATATTTCTATTTGGAAGGCTGGAGACCTGCTTGGACAGTTCTCTTCTGAAGCAGTTGTGTACAGTGGGGGTGTTCTACACCCATATATATGTTACATCCAAAACCTTTTACTTCTAAGAGATAAAACACCCCAAAAAGTAGAAAATGCCAGATTAGGGCTGTGTCTGAAGCTCTGAGCTCAGTGCTTTTGCATGATGATGTGATCTTTAGTTGTGTACTCAGCTTTTTTTTTTTCTGCAGGATCCCTGCCTCACTGAGGCAGGACTTGGATTTTCTCTGGAGCTGAATTAGGGTTGAGTAATGAACGGCACTGTGTGATGCAAAGCTGATCTTTGAGACCAGACTTTTCACAGGTGGCCAATAATTGTGTGCTCTTTGTTTTCTGGGCACTTGCCTTGAGCCCTTGGGGTCTGATTTGCCGAAGTACCAAGCTCTCATAGCTGCAGCTTAACTCAGTGGAAGCTGTTATGAACACATGAAAGGATATTTATTGCTCAGGACTCGGAGGGAAGGGGAAGAAGGCCCTACATGTCACAAATTGAGCTCTGGAAATTTTTGTTTTGCTGTCTCCAAGCTTAGCCACATGTGGAACTGAACACAGGATGACAAGTGGCCACATCTCAGATGATAACTCTCCAATTTCCTTACAGCCAGTGGGAAATTAATCCATTTATCTTAACCAGTGGTGACTGGGATTGTGCTCACATCACCTGGGTTTTGCTGAGGAATAAAGAGCACGTGGAGTTTCCATGGCTCAGCCAAATGTGGCAACTTGTCAAGCAGCCACAAACATTATCATACATCTGCTTCCTTAATTCCCTACATGAAATGGTGGCAATGCTCTTCATGATGTCAGGACTGATGAAAATAAATTCACTCGTGTTCTGGAAATGGGTGATTTCACAGAAAATGCTGTGAGAAAATGAATGTCTGTTTTCAGGGCACGGTTTGAACCATGTGCAGTAAATAAACAGCGGAGCAGCACACTGAACAATGAGAAGGAAATGGTATTTCAAATATCAGTTCATTTAAAGTAAATTCTTTCCTTATTGTACCTTGAATAAAGCAGTGGTCCTGTAGAAAAATATCATTATGATCATGTTTGTAAATATTATATAAAAATTTCCTTGCTATTAAACAACAAAATGAAAAGAAAGACCGCACAAAACTTTATTTTGAGGCACCATGCTGAACACAACAGGGTTCACCACCAGTGTTTGAACCTTTATGTTCTCCACACAGACTTCAGCCACTTGAGTTATTTTCAGAAATAGCTGGAAAAATTTGGAGGCAGCAGGAGGCACCATTTTGTATGGAAAATTTCAGCCAACAGTTAAACACTTGGCAAACTAGAGAGGAACTGAAAACAAGGCTCCTAAGGAGAAGCTGCAGGAATAGGAGGAGCTCCAGCTCCTGACTACACATGTAGAGCTGGTAGCCTGTGTCCTCAGCCCAGGTGCTGCTGGCTTGGATAATCGCAGTATTTTGGATGCTTCTCTATGCAAATGTATGAGTGTAAGCCGCAATATCTATTTATTGCTGTCAAGGAAAACAGTCTGCACGATTTTCCTTGCACCACACAGACAAGCTGTTGGTTTATTTTCTCTGCGTGCTGTTCAATCCATCACCTCTTTTCCAACCTCCTATAGATTTTGCCAACTGTGCGTGAAGATTCTGGCTTCTTTTCCTGCCATGCCATCAATTCTTACGGGGAGGATCGTGGAATAATTCAGCTTACTGTGCAAGGTAGGGAGAGGGCAACGTAAGGGAAAAAAACCCAAAGCTATTGTAGGTTAAGAAGTGTGGAAACCTGCTGGGGGGAGGGAGGTTCTGATTCCTAATTAAATGTACTCCTCATTGTCAAAGAAATGAGGAGCTGCATTAAGATTCTCAGCCTTTCATTTTCCAGCATCGCAGATTAAATCAAAATAAAAGATAAGCTTGAGTCTTTCTAGATCTGTACAAATTAATTAGAATCTTTTTCTTAAATACAAGAGTTCACAATTGCTAAGGATATATAAAACTAATATCTTCAGTAAGCACTGTGGATATGAAGGATTGAGGCAGAGCAGGTTACATTTGATTTTAAAGAACAAACTTGTTTCAAAGCCAGGTCTGAAATAAAGCAAAAGTGATCTCAGTTCATCTCTAGAGAAATGTTAAACCTACTGTGGAACTTCGAGCAAAATATTTCAAGCTTAATCAGTCAAAATAAACCGCGAGCAGATTGCTCCACCCAAACTCCAGGAATTTATGTTGCCTGGGACTGGTGTTCCCCTCCCACAGGGCAGAAACAGCAAGTCTTGGAGAGGTGACAATATTTGAGATGCAGGGCATGGGCAGGACTCAGCCACTGGCCACTGCTCTTTTGCTGCTGGTTCCTCCTCTGCCTCTGAGCCTGCACACAGCAAATTCCCACAACCTGCAGATTTCCCTTGATTCCAAGTAGCAGCAGATTCCGGCAGATGCCTAAGGCAGCCCTGTTGAAAAATTCAGGTGGAGTTTGGGAACAGGTTCCCATTTCCACCACTGCTCATCTGAACTGCCCTGGCAATTTAAAGGGACATTAGAATGGGTGTGAGCGCTGGTCATTTACAATATTACCTTTAGAGGCAGTAAGAGGCTTTTAGAGTGATTTTACCAAATTAAAACTTTTAAACACATTCAAAGAGATAGAAATTTTACTCCCTCTCCCTACCAAATTTAGCACTTTTGAGTTTAGTACTCCTATTTCTACAATCACGTTTTGTGTAAAATTACTGATAGAAATATCAGTGAAACATGGGGTTTGAGGTAAAACATCTTTTCTAGCATGAAAGTCCGAGCTGGAGTGATTTTAAGGACGAGCAACTCTATGCTGCTTACAAGAAGGTTAGAGAGAAGTCAATATTCGAGATTACACCAGTGACTCCGAGTTGAAACGTGTTGAGTGCTTCCAGCAGGTGATTAACAGGATCGGGATACTAATGAGTGGCCAGAGAAATGGCAGGAAGGCTGAGCCAGTGCCACGCTCACCGGCGTGCCCCTGTTGAGAGGATGGGGTGTGTTCTGAGCAGAGCTGTGTGTGTGTTTGCAGAACCCCCCGACCCCCCCGAGATCGAGATCCGCGAGGTGAGAGCTCGGAGCATCGCCCTCAGGTGGACCATGGGTTTCGATGGCAACAGCCCCATCACCGGCTACGACATCGAGTGCAAGAACAAGTCAGGTAGGGAACAATCTCCACTGTGGGTCATTCCCCACTGGGTTTGTGTCATAAAAGAGAATTCGTCAATTGAAACGGCCTAATGGAAATTTTTATCGTGGTTTATTTAATCTTCCACAGGAAGGTTTATCCTCATTTGTTGATCTTTTTTTGTTTGTTTGTTTTGTGGTAAGAACATCAAATTTAGCAATTGCTGCTCTTCCATTTTACCACTTCGTGCTATATTTACTGAGGCAAAAATGTTGTGATGTTTTCATTGCTAGATAAAATATTTTCAAGAGTGTTGAATCATCAGTCACCATTTTTGCCCTGGCTCTGTAAATGAAATTGATAATGTACAGGAGAGATCGGTAATGTACCTGAAAGACGAGGAATGGAAATTCTCTGCTGAGGCTGGAGTTGGGAATTGCAGGTTTGGAGATTTAGATTAGGCAACGATGCCTTCAAGGGATATGCACACCTAAAAGTTTCTGGGTTTTGTTTCCTTTTTGATTATTTTCCTTTCTTTCCTACCACTTACCTGCTCCTGAAAAGTTTTTGAAAGTCATTCTTGCCTGATGAACTCCTTTCTCACCCTAAAACAACTCTTGTATTTCTGAACGATATAAATCAGCACAGTACCATTTAAGAAGACCGAGATGCTTCCCTTCGATTTCAGAAGCATTTCAGAGCTCTAAAACACCTTTTCCTAGGTTTAGTTTGATGTTTTCATGTGATAATGCAGAATGAAGGCAAAGATTAAGTGGTGATCGCCATGAACCTGCGCTGAAAGATGATGTCTCTCTAATGTGGAATGAGAAATCAAGAGCAAGACAGCAAATGAAGCATCATCAGATTGGATGGAAACATCATGACACAATATACCGATAAAGGTCAAAGAAAAAGAAAGAAAGAAAAAGCAGTGGGTGGCAGAATTGGTGTTGAAGAAAATATTTCTTTGTATCTGAAGACAAATCCCAGAGGTCAAGTCCTAAAAAGAGCACATTGTCTTCTGACTGCAAACAACAGAAACATAATTTTTTAGAGTCTGAGGCTGAATGTTTGGATCAGGATTTTGAATTCTTGCACATGATTTTGGGCTTTAATTAAATCATCAAGGAGATGATGATTAACCAAAGATGGTTAATGGAGAACTTGCACAGGGTAGTTGGAGGAATTTAGAACAAAGAGGAAGAATTTTAAAAACTTCTCATTTTCCAGGTATTAAAGGGATGAAACAAAATTAGGTTATACATTCACAATCCAAATGTTAAACTCAAGGAACATCCTGCCAAGACCAAAGTGAAGCTGTAAACTGCACACTTGTATTTAGTGAGAATTTCCCACCTCTCTTGCCTTTCCTGAGGACTCAGGAATGGGTTTAGATCAGGATGCATCATCAAGGCTTCTCAAGAATAAAAACTTCCCAGTTTCAGGGAATGTGCAGGTGACCACAAAGCAAGTATGGACTTCACTATCCCATCACAGAATGATAGAAAATGTTGGAAAAGACCTTTAAGACCATGGAGTCCAAAGTTAGCTCAGCACTGCTGATATCTCCCCCATCAGACACAAAAGACATACTAATTCTGCTAATGGAATTAGCTACTCCATGGAAGGAGAGTGGAGTTGCCTGTCCTGTAGGGTCCAGTTGCCATCCTGGGGCACGATGAATAGCGGGAACTTGTTTCAGGATGTTTTGGCACTTAGACATCACCTGTCTGTACAGAAATGTACCCATAGCACTCAGACCTGGCCCTTCATGGAGCCCAGTCCTGTGCAGCCTCCAGATCTTTCCATCGGAGGCGTGCAAAGAGGTCTGGAGACATGAAAAGGTGTGTGGGTCCTCCTTCGTGCCTCTCTCCCCATCCTTTTTAATTTTTTGTGTCATTAGGGCAATCTTAGGGACAAACTGTGCATCAGCTCGGCTTCATTGCTCGTTCTTGTGCTCTGGCGTGAGCCGGGCATCCCCCGGGTCGCCGATGCCATCACAGTGTTGGGGATTGCCCAAAAACTGCCCCCGGAGCCGCGGGAGTCCCGCCGGGAGCGGGGCGGTGCAGTACCAGACATAGCCACGAGGTGGCAGCGCCGGTCCGACACTGCGAGCGGCGGCTGCTTGCCCAAATTCGCCAAATCCCCAAAACCCCAAATCCTCCTGGAAGAGCGCAAAGCTCCGTCCTTCTTTTTAGGAACAGGAGGGAAGCTGTTAGTTTTGGTTAAAATGTTATTTTTTATTGGTCATTCTGTAAGCATGTGTTTTGTGTTACACTGAGAAATGCCAGGGCGTAACATTTTATGAATGGAATAGAATTAAAAACGTTTTTTCTTTCTTTCTTTCTTTCTTTCTTTCTTTCTTTCTTCCTTCCTTCCTTCCTTCCTTTCTTTCTTCCTTTCTTTCTTTCCTTTCCCTCTTTCTTTCTTTTCCTCTTTCTTTCTTTCTTTCCCTCTTTCTTTCTTTCCCTCTTTCTCTCCCTTTCTTTCTTTCTCTCTCTTTCTCTTTCTTTCTTTATCTTTATCTTTTCTTTTCCTTTCCTTTCCTTTCCTTTCCTTTCCTTTCCTTTCCTTTCCTTTCCTCTCCTATCCTTTCCTTTTCCTTTCCTTTTCCTTTTTTTTTTTCTCCTTACTTACCTTACTAAGAATGACCAGAATTTTTCAAATTTCTGTATTTTAAACAACCAAGTGAAAACTAAAGCAATTTGATAAGATACAGAGTATATTAAAAAAATTTCTCATCATCCTCAAGGGAAATTTAACACAATCTCCATACCAACCAGGTCTGTTTTGAAATTCCTTTCCTGAAAATATCCCACAGAGGAAGCTGTGACAAACTAAGTTACTAAGGTAAAACACATTCACGTGATTTTGGTTAGCACTAAAATGTCAGATTCCTTAAAAATTTTGTGTTTAAACCATGCCACCTGGATAAGCAAACAGGCACTGTGCAAGTGCAGGTGTCACTGTGAAAACCTGTGCCTCTTCCAGCAAGCTCTTACAAAAGAATTCAGTTTCTGCAAATATTTCATACCTGGGTGAGCTTTTCATTTTTAAACTCGTCTTTGTGATCTGCTGAGCTTTCGGCAACCCTGCCCCCAGTGACCCATCTGTGAAACACTCCTGAGAGCCTCCAGGGACATCCAGGGCTCTGCACGGTGGGGCTGGGGCTGTCGTGTGCCACTGTGCCCAAAGCCTCTCAGGGCTCTGGGCACTGCAGGGGCCACAAGGACACAGCTCCGGGGCTGCTCCCTCACAGTTCCTGGCTGCTCCGCTGCTGTTGGGGTGCCGGCTGGGGCTCTTTGTGACACGGGCGCTCTGTGTCGGGGGCCCTTTGTGATGCAGGACATGGTGGTGGCCGCAGACCTTTGTGACATCAGAGAGCCCCACCCTGGCTGGGGTGCAGAGCTTTGGGGTGCTCTGAAGAGGAAGCAGCTCCCTGCACGTCTGTCTGTGTGAGACGGTGATAGTGAGGACAAAGCCAACTCCAGCTCCCGCTCCCCCAGCCCCGTGTCCAGCTGCTGCAAGCCCAGGCCACCAGCAGGCATTTGGTGGGGGCAGGAGGCAGGTCAGGCCTGCCACTGTCACCGACTGAGGAAGAGGAGAGGCACTTTGCTGAAATG
>VZRL01000893.1:788930-847429 GCA_013397895.1 Origma solitaria | reverse complement strand
CAGGGTCCGGGGGGGCCCGCACGGAGCGGGGAGCGCGGCTGGGGAGGCCTGGGGAGGGGGCGGGAGGCATCGCAGGTGGTTTTTTAGGCTGTAAATGTGGAGCAAGGGCGGCTCCCGGCGCGCATGGAGCGGGGATAGCGCTGGGAGGACGCGCTGCTGCCGGGGAAGGGGAGCCCAGCCTCGATGGGATGAGGCCTCCCCGCCCTGCCCGGGGAGGAGGGGAAGGGTGGCGGTGTCTCCAGGTAGACATTGATCCGCCGGGTGGGACGCCGTCATTGATTTGACCACGGCAGGGGATGGTTGGCCGTGTTCGAAAGGCACCTCGGAAGGTTCAGGTCGGGATGTGCAGTGTGGACAGTGCGTTCCTTTGCTGGAAAAGACAAAGAAAATGACAGATCTCTCAAGGTGGTATGTACCTGTGCAGAAGGAAGCTAAGCTTTCTCTCTGAAGGTTCCTGCTATGGTAAGGTTATTTCTTTCTGGTTTGAGAGGAATTGTGAACGTTTTTTATCTTGGAATAAGTTGCAGAGCTGTGTGCATATAACAAAGCTGTAGATAGCGCTTAGCTTGGAAGGTGAGGTTGAAGGGACAGTGTTTACTGTATGGGATGCGTGGGAAGGGGTGGGAAAGCAAGAAATTTAAGTTGAGGCTGGTCATAATGTCAATATAGGAGAACTGGAGAGATGTGCAGAATCCTGCAGGATTGGTCTTACTCAGCCACTGGACTAGGCCAGGCTCTTCTCTTCTAGGGAGCAGTTGAGTTTCCTTGGGAAAGCACTCTGTTAGAAAAGGGCAATGATGTATTCTTAATTATGCATGTCTAGAGAATTGCGTGGGCTTTTTTTTTTTTTTCTTTTTGTGGCGTTACATGAGAAAGTGCTTGTCCTCAGGGATTTCGGGATTTCAGCCTGCCTTTTAAAAGTTTTAATGATGAAGGTGGTTAGATTGTGGGGTTTTCCCTACATTACGGTCAGTCATTGCTGGCTTGTCCTTTGAGAGCACGGAGAGGAAGGTGAGTTTCCCTGCTGTCATGCTTGTAAGGTCAGCATTGGTAGGGGTTGTTCTCCTGTACTTTGTGGTGAATAACCATTGTTTATTGTTCTTCAGCCTGTTCTTCTGAGAGCTGCAGAACAGCTTCCAACAAATTTTCTTCTTGGCTCTTGCAGACTGTCTCATTGCAGGTGTGCAGGGGAACTGTGCAGTGCATCCATATTGGCTGCCTCTTGACCAGGAAAGGTGGTTGTATGTTTGTAAAGTGTTAGAAGATCCATATTGCATGTATTTTTGTTGTTGTTTAAAAGGAAGGCAAAAAGGTGCAAGTAAATTTAATGGTTTGATAGGCTCGTGAAGTCTGTCTTGTAGGAGATACAGATTGCTGTCTTTTTCCTGCTCCCTACCTGTGGGGAGATGAGGATGCTGTAGATAAGGGAACTGGTTGCAAGTTGGATGGATTCTTAAAGTGGTTGCTGTGTCCTACACTAAAGAATTGGAGCTCCTAAAATGGCTCCTCTCCCCCTCCTCCTTTGGCAGACATGGGACCAGTTTGGGCTTTTTTATCCCCTTTGATTCCTGTAGTATTGTTCTCATCTGTGTTGGTTTTGTTTGTAAGTAACTTGCCAACCGTGTGCCTTGAAACTGTTCTATTTTAATGTGGAGAAAATTCAAGAAATGAATTATTTAATATTTTTAGTTGTCTGCACTGAATTTATTGCTTAAAGGAGTAGCGTAACCTCTGATTTAAGATTACATGTGACAAAATAGAACTGGATTAGTATGTTCCCCTAAGGAAAAATAATGGCTTTTTATAATTACTTGTATTGATTATAAATAACTTATGGATTCTTTGCTCATGCAAGACACATCAGCTATGATTTGTTTTGAGGAAAGCAAGTATAAAAGAACTACTTTTTCTACTGTGGTAGAAGTAACATACAGAACAACATGAGGGGAATATAATGTAGAATTTGCCTTCTATTCTAAAGCCTGTAATGAAATGAAAATGGGCCCAAGAATAGGGGAAGGAATAGTGCAGAGAAATAGGAAAAGAATGGGCGTTGTGTCCTACCCTGGTTTTGTACTTTGGATTAGTGGAGACGTTAATAACCCTCTAATCCGATGTGTGGGGTAACAGAGTTTCTGTACGATAAGAATCGCAGAGAGGCCGAGGGCAGCCCTTGGCTGCTGCTGGAGCTTTGTGCTCTGTGCTGTCAAATGATGTTGACCTGTGCTGTAAGTAGGTGTGTGCTGTTTGCTCATCCTGGTCAACAGGCTTTTTTTTTTGAGATTTTATTTTATTTTTTTAAAAGATTTTAACTTATCTGGATTGCATTATCACAGCAATAATGTCTTATTTCTCAAAATATTTTTACTTTGAATATAATATTCAAAATTCAAATATCTTGGGCCCCCTGGGTTCGGTTTGGATCTGGGCACTTGCCACCTCTGAATGTAAGGTTACCAAACAACATGTGATGGCATAGTCTTTCCCTAGCAGAATGCTCAGGATTTAGTATAATTCCCCTTCTCATTTCTGGAAAATGCTTCAATGAAGAAACTGCAGTAACATAAAACACTATTTCTTCAATACTAAAGTTAATTAGGATGATATGCCAATTATGAAATTCTTTTTATTGCTCTAAACTTAAACCATTAGTACAGTTAGACTGAGAATTAGCATATCCATTGATATTGTGCAGTGATAAACTGTTAATGGCACAGTCTATCAGATATTTTAATAAGGATTTGCTGGCAGAAGGAATTGATCCAGTATTGGAGTAACTGAGGCCGGTAAAAAGTGTCTGTTTGTGGTGGGAAGCTGTGCCAGCTCTCAGTGGAGATAACTGCTCGGCTGTAGATGGAAGATTGGAAGATATTGCCATATTGATTTTGGTGCCAGCAGCAGGGCCATGATCCACATTGTGTCCCTGTGTCAATAATCCAGGATCCCAACAAGGGCTGGGACTCGCTGGTGCTGTCACACACCCCAGGGGCTGAGTGATGCTGGTGGAGAGGTCAGGGATGTCACACGGAAAATTAACTAACAAAACCTTAGATACTTTTATATTTCTGGTTATTTTCCTTGTACGTAAATCAGTTTTAAACAAAATTGAAGTGTCTAAAAATGCTGTTACTCATCTTCAAGCTAGGTATGGTTTGTAGGGGACTGGCTTTGAGTGCTGATGTTCAGCTCTGCGTTGTTGATGCAAATGTCAAACTCTTATCTCTTGGGGAGTAATTTCAAAATTGTTGGTACTTTCCAAGAGGCAAAAAATTTCTTCCCTCACTTTCATTTTGCTTGGTCCTTGTTTAGTTATTATTCAATAGTTTCTAATATTATTAGAAAATATGTTTTAATTAAAACACAAATATTCACACTTTTCTTTTTTTTTTTAGGCTGTGTGCTTTTCTCTGTCATTTCAGTGGACAAATCTGGAATTTGGTTTCGAAAACAAAGCAGACACCTAGAATGTACATGTTTCCACCTCTTAGAGTTTCTAAGGAAGTTTTGTCCTGGTCAGTATGTCAGTTTGCTCTGAAGTGGGAATATCCACATTCAGGGTGTCTGTTTTCTTGTTGAAGTCAAATTGCAAATCTCCTAATTTTGAACAATACAATGACCATGTTCTTTGTAATTACCTGTTCATTTGCCAGAAGACACAATGGATATACTTTAACCTGTGGACCGACTCTCTATTGCATTTTGAACAGTGGAAGATATAAATTCTTTGCCCATTTTTATTGCTTCTTGGCCACTTCACCATTGTCACAGAGATGGTGGACTTAGTAATGTGTTTTCTTCCCTTCCTGGCCTGATGCCTTGGGACACTTAGCTGCTTTCCCATAGCCCTTAGTGGGAGGACAGGATTCCCACTGTGAAACTAGTTTGTATGCGCTCCCTTGAAAGTGATTGAAGAAGGAATTTTGTTTTAAAACTTTCAAGAAGCTAAACCAAACAACTTCTGTCAGTGTGGGAGTGGACCAAATCCCATAGGCTTCATTACAGATGATGGTTGGGTTGTAGACTTTCTGGGCTTTCACTCCAGACATTTTATTAAAAAGTCTTTCTCAGATGTGAAATCTTCTATCCTAAATTTAGGTACTTTGACTACATATTTTCCTTCTTGAAAAATACCAAATATGTAATTTAAAAAAAAAAAAAAAAGCCTGAGGTTGAGATTATGGCTGTGCTCTGACTGAAGTCTTTCAAGATAAGAACTGGTAATATTGATAAGCAGCACTTACTAACCAGGCTGCTATGAAAGCCATTGTGTGTGTGTGTATTTCAGAGGAATTTCTTTCACACCAAAGGTCTGATGCTTCTCAGTGGTTCAGCCTTTACTTGGAGAGTTGGTTTTAGTGTCTGATGTAGTGGTGACTGAATTAATGGTACTACCCTCCGCAAGTTATTCTATAAATAGGATAAGCATTGTGTCATTTTAGTCATAGTGCAGTCAGTTAAGCATGATGATGAATTATCTCTGGAAAAATTTAAATCATTTGATATTTTTGTGTAAATTGGCATTGGAAGAACAAGTGAGCAGCGTACCCTTGGTTAATATTTTGGTGTCTTTCAGAAGGAAGAAGGTTGTTCTTTAGCTGAACCTGGTGCCCAAGAAAACTTCTGAGTTGTCCTGTTGCTCTATTAGTAATGCCTGTAGTACCTTAAAAATGCCAAACTGCAGCATGACTGCTGATATAAAGAGGAATTGTGTGTATTTATTTTTATTTCCCATTCATGTCTGCTTCTGTCAGCCACAACTCCCATTGGCGTTCAGCTGACTTGTGGTGGTGTTCTCTCCTTCCTGTCTCTATCCTACGCTTCTCTTCCCAGGCCTGACTCCTTCAAATACAGTGAAGGGGAAAAATGAAAGCTTTTGAATCACCTTTTATGTCTGTTTCCATCTCCTCTGGCAATTCCTGTTTCACACAGTGAAGTAGCAGAAATGTGCCCTTGCTTGATCTTTAGTCCCTGGTTTTCCCCCACTCTCTGGTCAAACACCCAGTCAGTCATTTGACCATGTCTTAGGCAACTGCTGCTCTTCAGCAAGTCCTCTGGTTCCTCTGCCCTCCTTCCCAGCCACCACCTCAGCTTCTTTAATACTGCTCACCTTGCCTTTTGCAGAGTCCCTTCTGTGGGTATCCCCTGGACCTTGCCCTTGTTTTGGCTGCTCCAGGCCTTGCTCTGCTCGGTGGGATCACACCTATCCCTCCGTGCTTCCTCTTCTGGAGAAACTCGCATGACTCTACAAACTTCCTCAGTGAAAAACGTCTTTTCCAAACAGTATGGCACCCTAGCTATGCTGAATCTTAGCTTATTTGTTCTTTTTGAAATATATTTTTCTTTATTTAAGAGCTCTCCAGGTTCTGTTACTAAGGAGGGAAGATCTTGTGCTTTACTCTTGGTATAGAGCAACTGCTCATCTGATTTCCAGCTCTGCCCTATACATGTTCAAGTTGTGAATGTTTTTTCAAAACAGATTACAGAATTTTGAGATGGTGAACTTTAGTTACTCACCTAATCATGAGGTTGGCTGACATCTAATTCTTTAATACCTTGGTATCTTTATTTGTAAACTGAAGCAGTTAAGTGCCTCAGAGATTGCAAAAAAATAATTGCTGAAAGTTAATTTATGCCTCTTGGAAATAGAAGTAGAAAATAGAAGTGTTCCATCTTTTGACTATCAGAGCAGTTCTGAAAGTTGGTATCAGTAGAGAGCAGGACAGGAAACAGCAGTACTGTGATCTGCTCATTTGTTTCTGTGGGCAGTTAAGGGCCCTGTCTTGTGTGTCTGGCTGTGTCATGAAGTGAAAAATAACCAAGATCTTGGAGTAAAAAAAAAAAAGGGCAGTCTGATTTTTAGTTACTTAATAAGCCAAAAGCACCTTACCTTACTGTGGTGAGTCACACCAAAAAGAAATGTAAATTTGGGTGGGATTTTGTTAATATTTATCTTGTTATATTTTGTGGTTTCTGAAAGTGTTTTTTAGTAAAACTGTGGAGCGAAAATGCAATAACAGATGGAAGTTATACATGGCAAAGTGAATTGGAATCAATAACTGGAAGGCAATGGTAGCATTAACTGTTTGTATTCCAGGGGGAATGGCATGGAGGTGAGAGGGAAGGATTACCTGGGGATCAAACCAACCCAGCTTTGTCAATTCTAATGGTGTTTCCATGTCTTTAAGCCAGTGACCTGAATAGACTGTATGGTTTGTATTGCATCTTTTGTCAATACGTGTTTTTAGCTTACAGATAATTAGAACAAGATTTGCAATGCTGTTTAAATGGCAACAGAGGAGAGGAATATGCACAACAAAAGGAGAAACAGCTCTTTCACCGTTGAGTGTTTCCGTGTATAACTGTTTATTCCCCACACCCCTGCCTTGGTAGGGTGACTTTGTATTTGCATGGCTGGTCACCATTAAAATACTCCCCAACAGAAATGATGTATTTTAATCTGTGCTACATCAATGCTATGCAAAATGAGGAGGCAGCTCCATGGTTGGTTGCTTTAAAAAAGGAACAAAGTAGTTACTTGCAAACAGCAACATAGATAAAACCACAGAGTATAATACAATCCTTACATCTGTGTGCTCAGTGTCATTGCCTTAATCTACCCAGGAAGAAGCACAGAGGAGTGCTCAAAGTTATTGTTGAAGCAATAAGTATTTTAACCATCCACAATAAATTTTCATGTCTGGTATCCTTTAAGAAAATTGGCTTTCCCAAGGCCTACTGGAGTTCATATTAGACTCCCATTGACTTCAGACACAAGAATTGGAACATTTATCTTACATTAACAGTAGCCTGTGCCAAAATCCCTCTGATGCATTTTATCTGTGGTGTTACTTGGTTTATTTTGGTGAAGTACAAAGCATAAATTTGGCTCTGTTAGTTCAAATTATCTGACAGGCTGGCATCTTTATGTCATATGCTGCATCTTTTAAATTTTTTTTCAAAGATTGTTTTCAAGTAAGGTTTGCTTAATTGCCAGCTTGCAATGTCTGTTTATATCTTCTCCCATGTGAAATTAATGGGAAAGCAATTAGGCAAACTCTGGATTCTGCGCTTGAGTGACGCTTCTAGCTGTGAAGATATTATAGCTGTCTGTCTGGTCTTCACAGCTTCTGTTGGAGTCTTAGATGAAACTGGAGATAAAGATGTTAAACCTCTAAGTGTGCATTAACTCCTGATATTACAGAGGTTATGTTTTTGGGAGGCACTGTGGATTACATTTACCTTATGATCCATCACGAGGGGTTGTAATGGCTTGTTACAGTGGCTAATCTAACTACCTATTTGCTTTCAAGTAAAAGTAAATGTGAGCCTAACCTTATTGTGGAACACAAATGTTTTCTGATATATATTTTATCTACGGCTCTAGGTTTTGTATCAGTCTAAGCACTTCTATACTGGAGACACCCTTCCAGTTGCATTTGTTGAAAACCTGAGTGTGTACAAACACTGGTGGGAAACCTGAGCTTTGGAATTTGCTTTCTGATACTGATTAAGTTTGTCAGCTTCCCGTGGAGAGTCTGAATGGAAATCAGGATTCGAGAAAGGTCATTTATCACTTACAAATGTCAGTCATCAGGTCTTAAAAATTAAGTTCTGCTGCATGACTCCACCAATCTCAGTTGCCACAAGGGAGAGTAGGGGACAGAAGGAAGGCCAGACTATGTCTTTTGGCAGGCAGCAAGCACTTAGGTTAGACTGATTATCAGACTGTACCCATAGGCTGTGGTTTCATGTTGCATCTAAGCCAGTCTAGAAGGTTGCAGCTGCTGAAAGAAGTGTTCCTGCTCTCTTCTTCCTGCTCCCACAGTCATGTTCCCATCATGTCCTTTGTGCCAGCTCTCCACACTGCACCCATCACTGAGCCAGTTCAGCTGCGTTACCCAGGTGAGAACTACTCACTGCTGAATTAATTAGTTTAATTAATTTAGTGAAAGACCTGGTAAGTATTAGAACTGGCATAAAGCAAGGGTGGAGACCACACAGTAGTAGTGTGAGTGTCCAAGAGTATAGTTCTGACTTTTTTCCCACGATTTACTCTGATCTACGTCTTCATTGTCATGTGTGTGTCAGGTCTGGTCTGTGCTCTGCCACATGCTTGGTGTCATGTGGTTTGAACCTGATTTGAGACTCACTCCCTTCCCACCCCCAGCTTTTTCCTGTATCACTTCTGATGCTGTCACTGCACACCCTCAAAGGCTCTCGGAGCATGGTGGGGATAAAAGGCACGTGTACTTAGGGTGAGGCGGGAGTGCTGAGTTACCCTGTCAGATGACCACCAGTACATAAATTGATTTAAAATGATCGTAACTGCAGGCTTAGTCAAGCCTTCCCATTGTGTATTGCTTATACCCCTGGAATATTTTAAATGTTTTGAAAATGTCATGCTGGAGGAGGATTTTCTTCCTTTTTAACTGTTCAGGAATTCATGTAGTTGACAAGTGGTAACAAAAAATACAAATATATAGAATCACAGCAGTATTTTCTGTCAAGAAATAGATTCTAGAGGCTTGGGAGAGTACTAGCCTGTTGTTCTCAGGGAACCTATTAAATTGCTGTAGAAACCTTACTTCAAATAATAGGATCTATATCCTGTTCCTTGTCAAATAAAGATGTTAATTGTCTTTTATTATTTGTCATACTGTATTTATCATCACAGTGTCTCCATAAATATATCTGGCAACAGTATTTTCCAGCCATTTCTTAAGACTTGTATCCTTTAAGAGGCTACTCTATGGCACCATTTTTTCATGCCTACAGCCTGCTTTTCTGACAACTAAATTTTTTAAATTACCATTCCTTGAAAGTAAGTTTTTACCTGTTCCTTTCCCCAGTTTATTCTCTGTATACCAATTTGGGTGGCCAAATCATGTAGCAAGGGATAGGGAATCCCAGTGGGAAAAAAATGTGTTGTTAACTCCCTTTTGCGGTGCTTGTTCACATCCATAACTCTTGAGCTGTGTATGAGTTGCTGCTATTTCTGAAGTTTTGCTGATGCCTGTGAAATGACCGTAGTGCTGTCTGGTAGCTGTGTATGTGGAAGTGAGTTTCCATGCTCTTGGTGATTATTTCAGCTTTTGAAAATGTCCACAAAGATGTCAATTTGCTTTAAATGTCAGTGTTCTCATACCTGTAGCAGTGGTAAATTACTGAAGCCGTTGCCTTCTCATTTCACAAACATAGACTTCTTTCTTGTTTCCGCCACACCACTTTCTTGATAGAGCCATATTTCACTTTAGTTACTTTCCTTTGAATTTTGAAGTGTGCTAGGTCATCATTAATTTGTTCTTTCTGCTCAGAAATTGGGAAGCAGGGTACCTGGGGTGGCGTGTAGCCTGAATACTCTCGAAGCTATACCTCCGTTCTTGGCCCCATGACAAATGGCAAGACAGCACGAGATCTCAGACTAGTGGTGTCTGGGGGAATTTTAGAATTAATGTAATGGTTTTCTTTTATATATTAAATTACTTCATCAAAGAGAACAATGCAGTATGGTTGTTTTGTGTTGTTTTGTTGGGGTTTTTTTCCCTGAGAGTTGAGTCATACTTTATTCCCATTTTTCTCCCTGAAGAGGACAACCTTTAATAAATCTGTAGGCGAAGTGATAAACATATAATAAGGAGTCACAGGGATTTTTTTCCCTCCCACTGCAAATGAGTCAGCAATTAAATTATCTTGAAAGAAAATCAGTCTGTTGTCTGGGTTTAGCAAATGTTTACATTTTAAGAGAACAGTTATATTAGTGGTGCTCAGAGTGCAAATTGTGTAGGGGGTCTCCTGTATAATGAAGTGCACATCAGAATCTCTCCCTAAATGACTCTTAATATGAAATGTTCATCTTTGATCAGAACAGCAGATTCCTGATAGTTTACTGAAACAGACAATATCCTCAACTTAAATTTTCTTTTCCTAGGAACACTGAAAACCTCACTGTCAAGTGGAATTGCCACGTGTAATCCAGTTCTGGATTTTCTGGTTATATCATACAAATGATGAGATGTGGTAGTGTGGAAAATCTTGGCAGAAATATTCCTGTGTAAATATGAAGGCTCATTCATATTTTCAGTCTTGCTCTGGTCAGGAAGATTTATGTGACTTGACGTTTTTGGGGACTTGTTTTCAAATGCTGTGGAAGGAAATAATGTGGCTATGCTGGAGGTCTGGTTCCAGGCTGAAGGAACCTCTGTGTCTGCTTAAAACACCTTCTGTTGGTGTTTATCTTGCAGGTCATGAGGCGGGACAGGCTGCTGAAGTGAAAGGGGCAGGGACCTGTGTGTGACATGTTTGACAGCTGCATTGTTGGAGCTCAGATGTGTGAAATGCTCAAAAGCTGTGCCTGCAGGGTGTAGAGATCTACCTAGGCTGGCCTAGGGCTGGCAGTGGTGTGATCCAGCTGTGAGCCCTCTTGGAGAAATGTGCCCAGTGCCTGGGGACTTCACCTTCCCCAGTTCTGTGCTCTTGTTTGCTCAAGCAGTGACTGGTCTGAGTAAATGCCCACAGCCTGTAGAGTAAATAACTCTTTTCATAAACCCAAGGAGACACTGAGCTTTTTTTTTTCTTTTTTTTCTTTTTTTCTCCCTCCAAATTGATCCTCCTGAAAAGAGCAGATATAAAAAAGAAAAATTGTTAGAGCAAGGGGAACAAGATACAAGCACTTAGGCAGCAGGGAAAATGCTGGTGATTGTGATGACATTGGTAACTCTGTTCTCTCCCTTTTGTGTCACTGTAGATGAATTCAAAGTTCACCAGACTGTAGCTTGCTGTTGACTTTTGAAATACTCTGATATGCATTGAAGCTTAGCAACACTGTGTTTCTGAGGAGATTCACTGCTGGTAGCAGCAGGATACAGCCAAAATGCTTTCCATAGGATCCCATTAATGGTGTTGTCTGGTTAACTTTCTGAACCCTGTGATTCATCCACTGCTGCCCTATTTAAATTATTCAAAGAATTGATAAAGCACAGAGTGTGGTTGATTTTCTTGGAAAAAGATGCTGACCAGTAATGTCTTCTTGAAATTTCCTGAGGGGTTGTTCTCCTCACCAAAACATCAATGGCAGAAATGAAACAGAGTGAAAACTAATGATGGCAAAACTCCTTGTGCATCAAGTTGGGATTTCTGTGGAGAAGACTGTGTGCACAGAACTGAGAGTTCTGATGACAGCCTAGTTAAAAGGAGAGAACCAGCTACTGTGGTAAGGGATGTAGGAAAAGCCGGGCTATAATGATGGAGACAGGGCAATGTCCTTGGGAAGAAATGATGCTTCTGTCAAATGAAAATAAACTGTTGGAAAAATGTTTAAGTGCATTTCCGTGATACTTGATGTGAGTGAGCACTGTTCCATTGCAGTCCAATGTAAATAATGGTTAACTAAGCATAAATTTAAAACTAGACTTGAGTTAACCTGGGGTCAGAATGACTAAGGGTATAGAAGAGCATTACTTGTCACATGAAGTGGGCTTATCAAAACTGGAAGTCAGGTGTGATTCCCCATTACTGAGTGCACTGGAGTTTCATAAGATGGGGATTTGGACCCCAAAAAGCCTGCTTTTGTGTCTAGGAAAGAAGATGGAGGCAATTACAGAGCAAGGAAGTAGTTAACACATTGTGAGTGCTGTGAAAAGGGAGAAAAAGTGGGAAGTGGAAAAAAACGGGGAAGAAGAAACTGTGTGTTGGCCTTTTTTTCCTTGTAATTATTCATGAAGGTATTTGCTGTATAAACATACTTTGGGGAAAATTACTTTGTTGTTACTGCATGTGGCTATTTATCTCTCCAGGTTTATTTAAGTCATGTAAGGGACCCTTGTTTTCTCTTCCCTTTTTTCTTGTTCTCATCTTGTGGCTACCTCATCCCTGGAAATGTCTAAAGCCAGGTTGGACAGGGCTTGGAGCAACCTAATCTAATGGAAGGTGTCCCTGCCTGTGGCAGGGGTTTGTAATGAGATGATCTTTAAGGCCTCTTCCTGCCCATACCAATCTGTGATTCTTGATTGTATTATAGAAGAGAGTCTTCCCATTTATTCAAACATCTGATTTCTTCAGATTTTAATTAACTTTAATTTACTGATGGCTTTTCATTTTTTCTCTGAAATCCTTAATGCAGGATGTCGTACACTGTTCAACATAAAAAAGGAAAATAAAGAGTAGGCACTACTGAGATTACAGGTTATAGTGGAAAGGTGTTTGTCATTCAGCTTCAATTAAAGATAACATTGCTTTCAGACTTTATATTGCAAACTTCCACTTGATGTTATTAGAGTATTTATGATGTGGTTGGATGTTGGTAACATGCAATGCTCAGCTGAATATTTTTGATCCTTCACTTGCTGATTTACTGCAATAAAAATAAAGCTGCTGTAATAGATACGATGCAGCAAGGCTCAGTCTTGCATGGTGATATCTGCATTTGTCAGCAACACTGAGTTTTTATGGATATGGCCTTAAATTGGTCCTGGATTGTTTGCCTGTGAACGTTTAGTCAATAGAGAACAAATTGTGGATGTCAAATAGCCTTCAGCTGCACAGTCAGCCAGAAATGGCTGGATGAATGCAGCAGTGTCTGAAAGCTGCACTGCCCGAAATGGGGAACTGCCTGAGCTCCTTGTGCAGAGCAGTTCAGTGCTGGTGGCACTGAGGAGCAGGTCTTGTGCCAGGGCACAGCTGTGGGGCAGAACCGCCTGGATTTCCCCTTTCTGGGGCTGAGTTCTCCTTGCTGCATGCAGTGAAACACTCTGAAAGGGGAGCTGTGACACTCGGAGGTGTTTGGTGCCACTCTGAAAACCAAGGTGGCGAGTGAGAAGTCAGGAGTCATTCTCTGTCCTCAAAGAAAATAAAGAAAGTGTGTGACCAGTGAGCTTGAGCCTTTTGGCCCAGGAAAAAGAGATTCTTGATGCTTCCAAATGCACGTTTGAGAAAAGCAATTATTTTCTGCCTGGTTGGTTTGTTTTTTTTTTTTTTCTTTTTCCCTTCAGTTTGGTCTCCTGCTGCTGAATATCTGTGTGTAAGAGCAAATGTTGTTCCTTGAAAATAAAACAACCCCCATTTCCTAAATCAGGAATTGCTTCTGTTTAATATGCTCATTCAGAGAACTGTTCCTTTGCTTCTGAGTGCCTCATGCAAACAGCTGGATTTTAAGAGTGTATTGTAAGAATGGGAGGGTTGCTTGTTCTTTTTTTCATCAAATCCCATTTGAATAAAATTTTAAAAAGCCTTTTGCAGTCTATATGCACAGTCTGGTGGCAGACTTAGATTAAAAATTAATATGGTAGCGTAATTGTGGCTTCAGTATGATGTCACAGTAGATGTAAGTTAGTGTTCATAGAAAATAGTAGAAAGTCATAGTAGAAACTCGTACTCATAGAAATAAGTATTTTTCCATACTTCTATCTGAAGCAATCATGACAGGAAAACAAAGTTAGAAAATGACAGAAACTTTTTTTTGTCTCCAAAAAGTTGATTGTACATGTAGTTTTTTTTCTGCTCTGTTTTCATATTTCAGCTATGTTGGACTGAACTCTTGATGTCATGTTTGACACTTTAAATATCAAGCAGAGAGCTCTGTGGCATTAATTTTATAAATAGACCTGGTACTCAAAAGTAGTCTTATTGATAATCAGCTTTGTCTGTCTTAGTTCTGGAATGATCGCTACATGTTTGTGTAACTGGAGACTGTCATACATAAAATTTAATCCTTTTTGGAGCTGATCTGTGGAGCAGCATATAAATAACTAGTCAATAAGAAATGTGTGTTTGTTCCTGTGTTTTCCTGGAATTGGAATTTTGCTGTGCAGTGGATTAAGAGCTGTATATTTTTTACTGAAGTTTCTCCTTGTGTATTGCAGCAGTTTCATGGTTGTCCTGTAGATCGATGACTCCACTCTGAGATGGATTTTGCTGCCCTTCCTTTGAGTTCTTCTACCTGGTTAAGGCACATGGTGACATTCACTGCTTTGCTGTAATGTCAGTGATTGTAATGTCAGATGGGAATTCCTGTGTCTGACCTGGAGTGTCTCAGCAAAATCTGTGTTGTTAGCTAGAAAAAAAGCTAGTAATTTAATTGGCATCTCTAACTCTGTAATCTATTTGACCTAATAATCTGTAAAAAGAATGCTATTTTAAATTGTATGCCAAAAGGATTTCTTGTTTGGATTTTTTTTTTTTTTTTTTAGTTTGGCATATCAATTTTAAGTTTTCTCAGTGCTGTTTCTGGAGTTTAAAAATTGTGTCTTCAGGGTTTTTGTTTGTTTCTTGATGACTTCGGGCCCTAAATAGGGAATTAGATCTTCACATCAGTGCTCTGAGGAAATACAGAGTGTTCTGTGCCTGTGCCGATGCCATGTGTGGCACCGGATCCCATTTCAGTCGGGCACAGCTCCACCAGCACTGCCCATCTCTCGGCTTTGTTTACTCTATCCCTCATCCGTTGTTAAACATTGATAGCTGGGAGTGGGAGCCTGGGAACAGCGCCTGGCAACTCAGGGAATATTGGCACTGCAAAATGGGCATCTTGCTTTTGGGGCTGCTTTTAAATTGGTAGCCTATGATGGCAAGGAGGTTTTCTTTCTCAGCTCTGTTTCAGGTCTGGTTTGAGTTGCACCTGAATTCAGAGTGAAAATTAAGTGATAAATGACAAAGCCTAATTGGAAATCCATGAATGAGTCCATTTGCTGCCATTGAGTCTGGTGCATTTCCAGGTGGACTTTCATCTGTGCCATGTAGCCCAAGGGTACCTGTGCCTGGCAGTCTGGGCTTGGGATCACACTTCCATTTTGGGAAGTGTCTGTATGGTGTCTGTACAAATTATACCTCTGAAGAAGAAAATAATTTCTTTGTGAACTTATCACTTACCAGGAAGGTGGTAGTTGTTAGGGTGTTTCAGAAAATAAACTTTCTTCTGCTTTTACGTCTTACGCAGGTGCATTTGACGGGGTCGATGTTGACCTATATAGCCTATTGTCCTCAAGTTTGTGCCTTGTCTCACTGCAGTGGGGATGTGCTGAGGTCTGTCCTGAGCTGTATATAGTGGTAAAAAGCTGTATAAAGTGGTAAAACCACATTAAACTTAGTATAGGATCAAAAGAACGATGTTAATGCACAGTTGCAGTGATGGATGACCTGCAGTTGAGATCTTAAACTGCTTGTTTTTTTGAATGCCTGCAGCTGGCCCTGCCAGCTGCCAGAGCTCAGTTGTGGTGGGGGCTGATTATTTAGTTATTTATTTATTACTTTGTAGACATAGCTGCCAGGCTTCAGAGACAGGGGAATACTGTAACTATTTAAATTTCATTTCCTTCTTGGTGACTCTGCCCTCCCTCTTTCTGTTTGGGCGGGAGGATTTAAAAAGGATGAGTCTGTTGTTTGCCCAGCTTAAAGCACTTGAACATTCAGGTCTTGTGCTGTTCTCTTGCCCTTCCACCCTCAGCAGAAGCAACTCACACCTTCAGAAGAAATACAGCTTGTTTGCTTTGCACTTTCTGATGGGAGCAGCAGCACAGCGGCTGCTGTCTCTCTGCTCGAGGAAGATGGAAAGGGACTCAAGTAAATAGGGAGGGCTCGAGTCATCTTTGGGGGCAGGAGGTTTGACTGATATCTACAGTTGATTTAACTTTCAGGATTGCCAACTGTAGAATGAAACCGTTTATTTGTGTGGTCCCCAAAAGAGGTGTGCAAGGTGAGTGATGTCCAAACTCCTCCTTCTTCGGTTGGGATGTATGTGCCTCCAGGGCGGTACTTGGGGATGCGGAGCTGCCTAGCTGGACCTGGACAGTGCAGCCACCTGCCCCTGGCCATGGCAGCCAGCTCCCGTAGACTCTGGTGCCTCCAAGAGCTTCCCTTCAGGAGCTGAAGGTGAGCTCAAACCCAGCTCCTTAGGGTCAGCACGGCTGTTTGTGGGGTGTGGAGCAGGAGGTGCCGCGGTGGCTGCAGACTCTGCAGTGCCCTGCACAGGGCTGGGGGAGTGGAAACACAGGCAAACCCTTTCGCTTTGCAAGGCTTCAGCAAGAGATCAAAGGCAACCCTTTAACCTTGGGAAGCGTTTTTCCTACCCAGAGCTGGTTCCACGTCTGCTGTTTCATCCCTAGTTTTGATCCAGACACTCTCTGAACTCAGTTGAAGCTTTTCTCTCAGTGTGTCTTTGCTGCAAGTTCCTTTCATTTTCTGGAGAACACCCCTGTGCAGTTGGCTTTGAACTATCCACATAGGGGTGGATAAACCAATGTGTTTATATTTAAGGTGATAAAAAAACAAAATCAGGATTTTTGTAAAAACGCAACATTAAGATTTCGTCAGTCCTATATCTGCATATATCTTTTGTTCAGCAAAGAGCTGAACAGATTAAGTGCTGTATTTTGTAATAACCAGCAATCAGTAAAACATACTTGTGGTCTTAAAAGGATCTTTTGTTTGTGTCTGCTCTTACTCTACGTCATCTGGTACCAAAAATAACTCTCCTCATCTCAGTGGCATTGCCCATCCAGCATTTTACCACTGCAGACTGTAGAGCTGATTCCAGCTGTTTGTGAGTCTAAATGTTTGACACTGAAGTTGCGTAGCCTTTATATTGTGTTTTCACTGCTTGCTTGTGGTGGGAAGTGTTGGGTGGGATACACAAACACCTCTGATAGATCAATATTTTATGTATCTAGACTGTGCTATATAGAGGCTATAACTGAAGTGATTCAGCTTTGTGCAGCAGAGTTGGAAGATGTCCACAAAATGATTTTGCAGAACACATAGAGACTCATGTAGAGGAACATTTTTTTCCCCAGTGCATTGCAGCAGAGAGATGGATTTTGTTCTGGCTCATCTGTCTTTTATTTCTGTTTCATGTTTGTATTCTGAGGTGTGCAAGATGAAACTGCCCCCTGCAGCAGATCATGAGGTGCAAAGAAGTTCATATTGCACATGCAGATAGGTCGGTGGTAGTATGGGATCTTTATAGCATCACACAATGGTATCATATGGGGTTTTTTCAGCAATAAGCACGTTGTAACAATCTTTGTAGACTTCCTGCTCTTCCTTCTTTCGTTGTACCACCAGATGAAAGGTTGATGTGGTAAATTCTGGAAAACAGTGTGATGTGTGCCCTTGAGGATTTTTACCTGCTGGAAATGAGGAGAGTTTGATCTTACAGTCAGTTATTTCTCTGTAGATTGTGGTCATCCTGTGGCAAATGTCTCCAGATGTAATCTGGTTCATCTTTTGGCTAACACGCAGAACTGAAGACTGGATTGATAATGGCACCTAATTTTTAGCTTCCAGGATTTCCTGTGCTTTGCCCTTCCATAGCTGTTGGCTGAGCTGCTGTCACTTTGTTTTCTTTGACCTCAGCCTTTGAGAACTTTGTGCTTTACTGCTCAGCCCTCACACACTTCCTGTGCCTCCTGGCTAAATTCCCAGGGGAAAAAAAATGTAACCAAAATTATTTCTATTTCTTCCTTCAGTGTATAATCAAAATTGTTGTTTTCTTTGGAAGATTTTTTTCTGCAGAATTCCCTGCCACATTCCTTCCAGTTCCTCAGAGGTGTTTAATTAAAATTTGGTGCTCCAGTTTATGAAAACACCTTCCTTTGTTCCTTAAAGTACTTGCTAGTTTTCCTTGATTATCGTGAGGCAACAGCAGAGCTAATGAGTAAAGATATTTTGCAAAGAGTGAGCCCCAAACCTCAGCCTTGCAGAATGGGATGTCTGGATAACTGTTAGTGACGTACCTTATCTTTTGCTTTATTTTTAGATGCACTTCTACAACGAGTAGCAGAATTGGAAAAGGTCAATGCAGAATTTCTGCGCACAAAGCAGCAACTTGAGCAAGAATTTAATCAAAAGAGAGCAAAATTTAAGGAGTTATACCTGGCTAAGGAAGGTAAGTCCTCAGTTCTCTGAATTATTCTAAAGTTCATTGAAATTCTTCTTCAAATAATCCCTGTATGAAGCATAGTCTTTTAAACAGGTATAATAAGAATGTAAGAGATTCAATAGGTGGCTATTGAGCTTCCTAGAATGAATTTTTAGAATTAAATTTAAAGATTTGTCTCATGGATAGGAGCCAGAGCAATGTGATGTCTATGCAGAAACACCACAATCGAGTTTTAATGTTAATTTCCTGAATTCGGGGCATGCTCTCTGAGCAGGAGCTGATCTGGTAAATAGAAAGGCACAGCCTGGATGCTGTGCTGTTTGTGCTCTGTGGCCTTTTTTTTTAATGTAGCATTAATTTGTCTTAAATTTCTATCTGAGGTAGGCTGTAAGCAGGCAAACGTTATAAAAGTTTTAATACTGGCCAAGGACATCTATTTCAATAACACAGTTTATAGGAAAATTTGAACCATATGAGCTCAAATATATGATGAAGGATTGGAGAGTAGAGATAGCTGTTCTGAGAGCCAGATTGATTTATTTCTAATTCTGATGATTTTCCTGTCTTTAACATACAAAAGCAGAGCCAAAAAATAATGCATTAAGACTGCAGCTGCTGTATAAGCTTATGAGAGCAGAAATACAGCAGGCATAATGAAGAGCAGATCATACAGCAAGACTATTTACTTGTTTTTCTAAGGCTGGATGAAAGGAAATTTAAGATACAAGACACTACCGATGAGATCAGCAATAATTCTCCCATTTCGGTACAGTCAAAAAATAGAAAATAAATTGTGATGGGGGAAGAAAAAACACCCCAACTTTTGCATGTACTGAAGTGAAAGGACACCAGAGGAGAATATACAAGCAATTATTTTTTTTTATCTCCCCAAAACTTTTTTCCTCCCCGTCTCCAATACCCTTTCCTAAATGTTCATTGGGCTTGTTGCGACCTATCTTTAACACTGTCATTTGAAAACTAAGAATATTAATGCTACAGAGCCTTGGGCTTTTTACACAAGGATTAATGTCCTTTTAAGTACCTGATTAGCTCTGGATTCCGTATTCTCTATCAGGAGGTGAGAGCACCAGCATTGATTTGGCTTTTTGGCACGGAGGGAAATACATGGAGATGGCTTGGTGTTTGTTGTGTAGTGGCCAGATGTTTCTGCTAGAAGTGATTGCCATTGAAACGGGTTGTGGGCATAAACCAGTATTTTGTGTTAGTGCTTTTGGAATTAATTATATTATATATGTGTTCCAGAGCTGGTTCAGAATAGCTGAGAACTCAGGAGGATAATATGAAATTAGTTTAATTTCTGTTTATAGTTGCAACAATTAGAGAAGTAGTGGGTGTTCCACTGAATGTATCATTTTTCTTAGTAGAAGCTCTGTTTTAGTATGGTAAAGAGCAAATTAGGCTTTGTAGTTTTCTTATGTGGGCTCTCCAAAGTGGTCACAAAGTGTTTCTATTCAAGAAGTTTGAAGTGTTCCTTCCAAATTGGGCACTGGGTTGGTGCCAGAAATGGGGGAAAAACTGTTTTCCACTCTGTTCTTGCCTTTTCCAGGTTCTTTATCAGAATGAGTTAAATAATAAGAACTGGTGAAAAGCCCGGTTCACTTCCATCAGGTATATTGATCTTAGTTATATCTAGTGTCTGCTTTGTGGCTGCATCTATGAGAAGATACTCCTTTAATAAAAGGCAAGGGCAAGCAAAGTCAAGAAATAGCATTCCCTGAAGATACCTGCCAACATTTGTTCAGTCGTTAAGGGTAGATGTTTGAACACCAGTGCTTCCTTCATTCCCTTCTGTTCTTTGCCGTAGCAACTAGGGCTGCACTTCAAATTGAGCTCATTAATCAAGCTAAATGTATATAATCCTTTCAGAGGACCTCAAGAGACAGAATGCAGTGCTGCAGGCGGCCCAGGATGACCTGGGCCAGCTGCGGACCCAGCTGATGGAAGCCCACGCTGAAATGGAGAACATCAAAGCCATAGCCACAGTGTCAGAGACCACCAAGCAGGAGGCCATCGATGAGGTGAAGAGACAGTGGCAAGAAGAAGTGGCTTCACTCCAGGCCATCATGAAAGGTAACAACCAGGCAAGCTGCTGGGATCAGCCACCCTGATGTCTTTAGGGATTTGTGCCTGCTCTTTCACAGAATATGGATCATTGTTATGGCTTGGGATAACTACAGAAGGGGTGGATGTAGTGTAGTTCCGAAGGTTGTGAAAAAGAACTTGGTGGGGTTTTTTTGTCAACTTGAGGTTAGAATTTAGAGTTCATGGCCATGGGAACCTCATGTATATGCAAAGCATTTTTGAGGGACTATGTATGTGATACTTCATCCTTCCATGAAGATAAGATAATTTGACAAGTCTGAAAACAGCTTTAGGCTGCCAGCATGATTCTCTTTTTTCCTTCTGTATGAACACATTTCTGCTCTCACACAGTCAGGTGTCCCTCCAGTACTCGCATGGGCCTTCCCCCGGGGTAGTGACTGCACATGCTGCTCTCTCAGTCCTGGGTGGGTTTTTTTGTTGATTGTTCTGATCTATTCCTCGCTCTATTTGCGTGTTGCACGGCTGTTGACATTTCTGAGACAAAGTGAATAGAGAAAGAGGATATGAACAGGGAACAGACAATTGCCACAACTGTCTGTTTTCTTAAAGGTTCACAGGCAGGATCACACTATACTGAGCCTACAGCGTGTTGGCTGTGGGCACTTTTTCCATCACCTGATTATGCTTTTCACCCAGAACAGACAAACCTTCATGTACATTGAGTACACAAATGTCTGTTTATTTATGATCTACACAGATACATGAACCTAGATTAAGGCTCAGCTGTGCCAGCTGCTGTCCCTGTGCAAACACAGACAGCTACTTACCTGAGGGGGATATGTTAATGATAGGGAAACAAAAGCTATGTGGGAAGTTTGAATTTCTTTGCATTTTGGAGTAAATAAGTAAGGTTTTAGTTGTTTGCTTGGATGATGTCCTTGGAGGTACAAAATGTGCTGTTAGTCATGTATGTTACCTTGGAATTAGGAGTTGTACAGGTTTTGGGGCTTGTTTCTTCGTGTTCTAATGATGGAACTAATTGAAATTCAGTTCCTTTGGATTTTTTACTTATGTATTTGGGTTTTGGGGCAGGAGTCCAAGGGAAGGGAGAGTTCCATTGTCCAAGTTTTGATTAATTATACTAAATCATTGAGTGATTGGAGATGGAGTTCCTAAAGCTCTGTTCTTTAACTTACATTGAAAATAAGCTTTGAAAATGCTGTTTTCTAGAGACTGTTCGTGACTATGAGCTCCAGTATCACCACAGGTTGGAGCAAGAGCGAGCTCAGTGGAACCAGTACCGAGAAAACGTGGAGCGGGAAATTGCAGAGTTAAGGAGGCGACTGTCTGAAGGCCAGGAGGAGGAAAACCTAGAAAATGAAATGAAAAAGGTACATTGGAATGGAGTTGCTCAGTTTCTGTTTGAAGATAGGCCTGTGGGGTCACGCATGGGTTCATTCCTACGCCTGCTGTAATTCCTCAACAATTCACGTAGCCTGGGCCTGCCAACTGCCAGCCTTTGTTCATGGAAGTCATCATGACCTAATCCATTGAAGCCTTAAAGATTTTGTTCCTAATTATGTGGATTCAGTGAGAGAATTGCACCTGGGAAGATGGTGAAGTTTTGCCTTCAGCTTGTAAAAGCAGGCAGCCTTGTAAAGTCACATGTCATAGTGTCAAATGAGCTCAAGTAAAACAAACTTTAGATTTCTCTGGATTGACTGCAGGTTTATAAAGTTTCCTTTACACTTCTGTACCTTTATTTCTTAATAAAGAAATAAATAAATTAATATTTCTTATATTTAAATAAATAATAAGTAATATTATATATAAATATTTCTTATATTTTTAATGGGCACTTCAAGTTTTCTCAGGTGTGAAAAACTTGAAGTGCCCATTAAAAACCTCAGTATAGTACATCTAAGATGTCTTTTCTCTTTCTCAAAAGTAAAGCCATGTTTGTGCTTCACAGTACTGCTGCCTTCCTAGGGAGTACAGAACTTTGCTGTCACAAAACAGCNCTTGAGTTCAATTTTTTTTTTTTTTTTTTTTTTTTTCTTTTTTTTCTTTTGTTGAGGTTGAAGATTTGATGTGTTTCCTTTCAGGCAGGAAAGAAATTGGACCTGTCATAATAGATCAGTGGTTTATAATCTTTGATTATAATAACTTGCATTTACATGAATTTGTTGTCTCATCAGGCTTACCTTGGTCTTCAAGGTGTTCTAAGCCAGTTTGAAAATAGTGAATGAACTTATATCAAATTCAAGGAGTGGGCTAACATCTGATAATCTGCCACATCCCTGCTTGTTCTTGTTCCTGCTTGCTGTCAGCAGAAGAAACGCAGTGTGGAATATCACAAACATTCCACATGAGAAACATTTTAGCTATTTTTACTCTGTTGTAGCAAGCAATCAATATTAGTGTTGCAAAATGGAATTCTTTTTCTGAGACTTAGAGATTCATGCCTATTGCTAGTTGTAGTTGCATTATTGCTGTTGATATTCAGTGGGACTGCTCTTCATGTAGCCCTGATTTCAAAGGTAAGAGTCAGGGTAAAGACTGTTCTAATCCCACTGAAATTGTAAGACAAACTATTTTAAAGAAAATATTTTAATCTTATTAAGGAAAAAAAGACTTTGGTTGAAGCTGAATGGAGGTTCAAAACTGGATCAGTGTGGTGAGTCTTGTAGAAACAACCCAGAAGATGCAGATTAGTGTGAAAGTCCTGGCATTGCACTCCCAACTACCTGCCAAGAATCTCTTCAGAAAACAATCTCTCTCAATGGATTCAGATTTTTAATCTGAATTTACTGATCCTGTCTGTTGGAGTTACAAGTTGCTGACATGGCAGCACAGCTCACCTAAACTCAGAGGCTTTAGAGAACTTCAGCATAGCAGATAAATAGCATTTTCAACTCTAGGTCTTTAAAAGGGAATTAAATATCCCTGGTGATCCTAAAGGAAAAGGTGATCAGTTTATTAATCTCTGGTTAATAGGAGCTTGGAAAGCTTTCTAGGCCTGTAAAGCAGAGGAGCATGTACCTTATGTAATAGGAGGGGGAGGGGGAAATCTGGTTTTCAGAGTGCAGCTTGAAATAATTGCTTAAACTGCTTTGCATGGGGTTTTAATCTTCTTTGTTATTATTAAACCTGTGAGGTTTTTCCTCAAGGAGACTAAGAATTAGATCACAATTAGGAAAAAGACATTCAATTTTACCTAAAAACAAACAAGCAAATTCCAAGCCCATAAAAAGGTGTGCTAGGCTAGCAAAATAATGAATATTCATGTGTCAGCAGTCAGTGTGAAAAGAGGAGTTTTCTTGATCACTTGGGATGTGCTATTTGAAGACTTATGATCAATTCCTCATGCTAAAATGGCATTTGCAGTCAACAATGCTTATACTCCATCTTTATGTGCTCCTTTGTCAGAAGGAGCACCTGTGCTGGAAAACATGATCTTGTCTGGAAGCAGCTGTTTTGCTTCTCCATAAAAATATATTTCAGGTTGAAAACTGCTAATTTCTGTAGAGAATCTGAATGTTCTGTGATCTTTGTCATAGTGCAATGATTTCTAAGAAATCTGTGCTGAAAACTTTGTATTTTTAATCTCCCTTCCCAACTACAAAAAGGTGGATACCTTGACCTAATGATTAACATGCGTACCTCGTGATTAATCTTTCCAAAAACTTGCTGGGGATTTATAGAAGTCTATTTTCCTGTTGGGTTGTAATAGCAGGCAGGTGTGGGGTTTTTTGTTTGCACAGAAGCTGAAAGCAATCTACCACAGCAGCATGTACTTCCCTGCAAGTTCTCTGCTGTGCGATGACTGGGCTCCCTCTGGACAGCAGCTGGGTGGGGACAAGTTGTGCCCAAACTTTGGCCACTGGCAAAATTTGCCTTGGCTTTTTTTCAGTCAGACCTCATTTTCCAGTCAGGAAAGGATCTGTTTTGCTGTTGGAGCTCTGATGAATATAAATACTCTTCTTAGCACAGTTGTGTCAAACTCTAAGTAGCAGAAGTCTGCAGAGCAGGTATTTTGTGTCTAGAGAGAGCAGGAAAGGACAAACCTCCTGTTAGGAAGTGTGCTTATTAGTCAGGAGAGGGGAAATTAGAAGGGGAGAGTAATCAGATTTCTGTGACAGAGTTGGCCATAAAATCTGATATACAGTAAGCTATTTTTGTTGGTAATGATAAAAAACAGTGGGATAAATTTAGAGGACTTTAAAATGGCTTAGTTGTGCTTTAAAGAGAAGTCCTCATATTGTCTGTGTGTTCTCCACTTGCCTCATTTTTAAGGAACAAACTCAGGTATAATGTTACTTGGGATTTCTCCAGTCAGGCTTTTGTTCCTCTGAAAATGACTTGGGCTCATTTTTAGCATTATCTCTCCATGGAGTCATTTTCTTGCTGTGGTCTGCAGGTCCCTCCCAGTGTGTTCTGCTGCCCCTGTGCTTGGGGAAGCAGGTTTTGCTGGGGCAGAAGTGGTTTGGGTGCTCGGTTTAGGTTAAGGAATGAGTAAAGATGAGCTGATCATGTGTAAAACCGTGGTCGTTGACAGCCCAATTTGACAAAAAGTTAGAAGGAAATAAGTGTTTTAAGGATCACACCTTGGGAAGAGTCTGAATAACACCTCTTAGCACAGGAAATTTGATGCTGTGGCACCTCTTGCCACATGTGACAGTATCTTTAAGTAGCATTTTTCAACACAACAGATATTCTCATTTTATTAAAAGGTTGAGTGGAACTTTAACCTCGAGTCTCAGTAATTCTGCTTTATGTCCAGGAGCAGACCCAGGGCCCAGCACTCCTTTTGTTAGCAGAGAGAGGTTGTTCTAAATGTGTAGCTCAAGATCGCACTGACCTCTAACAGGGATCCTTACAATATGTTGCAACCACAGAGTCAAACTTCAGCTCTGTTTACCAAGCAGTAAAAGCTGGAGTAATTTTTCTGTATGTGGAATTTGATACAGTTTTGTCTTTGCAGTTGGTTGCTGTTCACAGTCTGGTTTTGCTTTCAGACAACTTTCTGACTGTTTTTCTGAACTGCTTAGTTCCAACACAGGCACATTTGTTCCTCTGTATTCTGTGTTGAACCATGCGAAACCAGACTGGCAGTGAAATATTGCTGCAGTTATCATTAATAATTAGAAAAGAATATGTTCAACACTCCAGAATATGTTGGTCTATATTTAGTTCATATAAACCAGTTATAGGTAGCATTAAATGAATAGAACTGATATGATAAATGAAATATAAAGCAATGTCTGAAGTGGAACTCCTGCTCCCATCTGTTTGAAAAATGTGACTAATGAGTTGCTGGCTGCAAGTGGCAGGGTCTGGGTGTGTGTGTGACAATCACATGTCCCTGGTATTGAATTCACTGCCGGGTGACATCCCTTGCTTTCCTCACAGCTTTTATTGGTACTCCAGCTGTGACAAAATGCAGCAGAAGTAAATGAAATGTAAAGAAGTTTAGGGTTTTTTTGTGTTTAGAATTTTCTGTAAAACTTTAAAATTGCAGTGTTTATATAACTGACAGGTATTGCATTAATACTTCATTTTGTCTATTAATTTTAAGTTAGAAAACTTAGTGGTTAAAAATATTTTCTATTTCTCTTCCTGAAAGTCTTGCTCAGAATACAGTTGTCAATAAGCTCACTAGAAACTGAAAGTCAAATGAGTAACCTCTAAAACCTGCATTCTAGTCTAGCTTTAAAACCAGACATGAATGTTAGGTTTTACTGTCTGTCTTTGCTGATGAGGTTATGAAGGTGTCATCTTTTAAAACTTCAGCTTTGGGGCACAGATCTCTGCCCTTCCTCCCCTGCTGAGTTCCTCCAGTAGAAGACAGAGAACAAGTGAGCATTCTGAACCTCGTGCACAAAGCCAGCCCAAATTAGAACGCTGGAATTCTCTGTGCTGAAGAGTTTCACTGCAGCGAGTGTTTGAGTGTTCTGCTGGCTCTTGGGGAGTCTGTGGGAGCTGCTCCTTTCACTTGGAAAATCTGTAATGCATCCATGAAGGAAAGGCAGAGCATTTAAGAAATGGGGGTGTCAGGGCCACACATTAATGTGTACCATCCTGGATTTGAACCCTGAATGCTATTTCTCATTTTAATTCTTTCTATTTTTACCTGGCTCTTTCTCTTTTTTTTCCCTCTTTCCTTGAATTAGTCCTCTAATTCCGTTGCTCTTTGATCTTCTCAGAGCTACTTTTTGGGAAAAAATCCTGGGATAAATTGTCTATATATAGTTTGAAATATTCAGTACAGTAACACCAAAACCTGATGCTGCATCAGTAGTAATTTAAGGTTGAAAAATTATCTTCTAAAAGAGAGAGCTAAGCTACACCAGGCATTACTGTGCAGCTGCATTTGCTTTTAACTTTTTGAGTAAGTAACTGCACGGTCTGTACTTCACCATGCACTTGTTTTGGGGTTTTTTTCATGTGTGCTATGTGGCTGTAGGTTGTGGGACAGTTAGGTCTTTAATAACAGAAAACTGCACATTTTTTAAAATGTGTGATCCATAAATTTTCTCCAAGTATCAAGAGTGATAGATTCCCTAATACTCTCTTTTAAAACAGAAATTTGTGGCCTAACTCATACATAAATTTAAAATTTAGGTGCCTTCTGTACCTGGAGTATTGTCGCAAACATGGCTTCTGAACTAAATAAATAGCAGTAAGATGAGCACTGAAAGTGGAAGTTTAGTCAGCTTTTTTGTTGACGTAGAGATTTTCTCCAAATTTCCTTCGTAATGGGAACTGTTGTGAAAATTATGATGATGTGTTACAATTTATTGTCTTAACTTCAGGCTCAGGAAGATGCCGAGAAGCTGCGCTCGGTTGTGATGCCCATGGAGAAGGAGATTGCAGCCCTAAAGGAGAAACTGGCAGAAGCTGAAGAAAAAATAAAAGCAGCTTCAGAGGTGAGGTGGAGCTCTAAATGAATCCTGATATGTATCTTGCAATGTGCTAGTTTGATGCAGACAAGTCTAATTTTTTAAGAGAGAATAAGGTTTATTGGGAAACTCTTCATGCCCCTCTTGTCTCCTGTAGCTCAGCTGTCATGTCTGGCCTGTATACATTTTTGCATCTTTCTGTTTTGAGAATTGCAGTGTGTGTGGGATCTGTGTTTAGAATAAATTGTACCACTTCAGGTCTACTAGTAATAGAAAAAGCTCTAGAAAAATACCTGCTTTGCACCTCTCCCAACCACCTGGCCTCTAGGTTATTGTCACATTTTCCATTTCAAAGGCTTAAAGGCTAGCAGATGGAAGGTTTGGTATCCTAGGGCAGGAGAGCTGTCCCCACCATCAGTGGCAGTCCCAGCCCAAGGCTGTCCTGAGCCCTGGGCTGGCGTCGGCGTGTCCTGTGCTGTGCTGAGGAAGATGAACAGCAGCTCTGTGGAGCCAGTTAGGAATTGCCTAAAGGTTTTGGTTTCCTCTAAGATAAAACCTCCTGAGTTCTGACTCAGCAAACTATAAAACTGAATAGTGCCATAAAGAAATCTTTCAATTTGATCCTTGTTCCAAGATGGGATCCATTTCTCCAAGCATCACATCTGACAGATGTTTATGTAATCCTGTCTTAAAAGGTTCCCACTGGACGTTCTGCAGGACACTCGTTTCAGTTCTTTGTTAACTTTGCTATTAAAAAAAACGCAAGAAGAAAAAAATCCAAATACATTTCTTCAGTATTTCTTCGTATAATTGCTCTTTGTTGACAGATTTTCCTTCCCTTTTGCAACAGTCTTTTATGAGTTTGAAAGTTTCTTTTCTTGTCTGTCCCCAAGTTTTCTCTCTTCTTAGGCTTCGTTCAAGCTTGCCTCGTAGTCATTTTTTCTGACTACTATGATTACTGTATTTTGAACGAAAGAGTTCTTGGCTTATCAGCACTTACCAGCTATTTAGTTCCTGGCGATCAGCGCTGATTAAAGGATGACTTCACTGTCTCTGCTTTCCTGAGATACTTGCCTTCTTACCATCTCTGTGCTCAAGGCTGCTGCAGCTGCTGTGATCCAGCTGCTATAACTGTGATATGCTGATAGGTTTTACTTAGCAGAATTTTAATGAGTAACTTACTCAGAAATGAATACAAACACCACTCCCGCACTGGTTGTTGAATAGTTGTGATTTCCGAAAATAAACTTGTCCTTTAGGACCTGTACATTACCTGAACAGGCAACACTTGACTTCCAACAAGAAGGAAATGTCTGAGTGTCCCCCCACTGAGCTGGTTATACCCTCTTTTTTTTCAGGTTAAAGAACTGAACCATTATTTGGAAGCTGAGAAATCTTGTAGGACAGACTTGGAGATGTACGTGGCTGTTCTCAACACACAAAAATCAGTCCTGCAAGAAGATGCAGAGAAGTTGAGGAAGGAGCTGCATGAAGGTACTTACCTAATAATAGTCCTTGGACTCTCTTCCTCTGAGGATGCAAAACCCAATAGAGCTGTTAATTCTTTTCTCATTCGAATTGGATTAACAGAAATTGGGAGGGGGAAGCAGCCCTTTTAAATGTGAAAGGCCTTAAAATACTTGCAGAAGAGTTAAATGTGGAGTTCCTTTACGACAGAAAAACAACATAGCTATTCAGTCCCTCAAGGCTTGTTGAATATCTGCTAAGTTCTGAAAGTATTGCAAGCTTCATTCTTGCCAAAGTGATTTTAGGTGTGTATTGCAGTTGTGTGTAATTATGGGCACTATTTCCATAATGTGTTGCCCTGGCTCCCTGAGGTGTGTCAGTGCTGGTGCTGGAGTGGGTGTGGGAATGTCCATGCAGGGCACTGCAGCCCAGAGTCGCAGCAGAGGAGTGAAAACCAGAACCTGCTGCTGAAATAAATGGCAGTGTAGAAGACGGTCTTCTGAACCCAGCACCAAAAAAAAGTAAACTATTAGAATTCATGAATGAAGTTGAGGCATTAGTCTTCTCACTGGGAAATCTTGTACTCTCAGTAATACATCCCTAATCATGAGCCATGTTTGGAAATTAAGAAAACAGTATTTGAAATAAAACATTAATATCCTAAACAGTTGTTGAACAAAGCCTGGCTGTTTGATTAGAAAAATAATTACTTCTATTCCTGAAAATGCCTTTTTTTTCTTGGAAAAGATATTTAAACAATTGTGGTTCAGAAGGATTTTTTTCTCTGCTTGCATAGTTTGCCATCTCCTAGAGCAAGAGAGGCAGCAGCACAACCAGCTGAAACACACGTGGCAGAAAGCCAATGACCAGTTCCTGGAGTCCCAGCGTCTGCTGATGAGGGACATGCAGAGGATGGAAATCGTTCTCACCTCAGAGCAGCTCCGCCAGGTGGAAGAGCTGAAAAAAAAGGATCAGGTTACTTTCTGCTTTCCTCTTTTTCCTTTTATTTTTTTGTAATACTGTAGGTTTATTGTGGTGTAACAGGACTGGAAATCACATGTTGGAGGCAAGTGTGGTAATAGCTCAAAAATGAGAACTGACTGTTTTAACAGAAATCTCCCCTTTGAATGACAGCTGGCAGTTATAACAGACTCCGTTTGAACAAGTGTTGTTAATATTCATGTATATAGGAACTTTCATGTTGCCAGTAGTTAAATGAAAAGGTAATTTCCCAAAATTAATCTTGGAGGAGGAAACAGTCATCTATGATGCAAAACATCTGAGTTAAAGATGTCAGCAAGTTTCACTTCTTTCTAGTCTTTTTCAGTTTTCCAGTACATATCCTAAGCATAAATTAAGACTGTAATTTTAAATTGTTTTATACAGGTGATTGTGTACATACTTGATGACTTCGTGATCTATTATGTCTTTTTTTTTTATTCCTTATATTCCATCATTTAGTGATCGGGCACTTCCTGTTTCATATTTTGTTTTAATATTCATGCATGTATAAAGACTGTTAATGGGTCCTTCAGGGATGTAGATATGTATTTTATATATATATATTTATATATATATTTAAAATATATATATGTATATATATTATATATACAGATATATATACACATATATATGTGTGTATGTATATATATCTATGTCTCTATACATATATGTATATATGTATATGTTCTATACAATAGCCAGTGTACCAGTCAGTTTTGTTACCTATTTGGTAGTCCCTATAATTAAAATTTTGATCTAGGTTATGTGCTTTTCGAATAAAATCATTCTAGAACATTAATTGGCTGCTAAACTTGAAAAGTAAGTTCTCAGTTAAGTCTGTTTGGGTGCCTTTTGAAATGACCACTATTCATTAGCTAAAAGAATATTTATGTGAGAAATACTGGGATTTTAATAAAAATCATCTTTTTCAGTGTTTTCTTTGTAGCTTAGTTTATCATGAAAGCTGATGCCATGACTACTGTGGCAAAATTGAATTCCATTTTACATCTGTTCTCTGTTGACCACTGATTTCCAGGAAGAAGATGATCAGCAGAGGCTTAGCAAGAGAAAAGAAGAGAAGCAAAAAGATTCAGATGACGAAACAAAAGCTTCATGTTCTCTGGCCCCTGAAGAAACCCTTACCCAGCTCTCTAATGAAGAGGTAAAACAATTGGATCTTTCACTTGTGCATTCCTCAGGGTGTTCATGCAAATACAAATGCAGAGTTACAGCCCTTTATTCTCTGTACCTTCTAATCTTATTAGGCAATAAAAAATCCTTGGAGCTGCAGTTGAATCTATAAATTCTAATAAAGATTGGAAGACAATACTGCAGCATCCTGGGAGGTGCCATTAAAAATGGTAATTTACATTTTACATTCTGGAGGTTAACTGCTGGTAGATTCTCTTGGGATTTCTAAGCACATTCTAACACACCTAAATGTCCAGGATTAGGCCAATTATATCTGAGCATTTAGCATGAGTGTTGTACCTACTTTGCTAACCAAAATGGTGAATTCTGTACTTATAATTTCTCAGGGTCCATTTTGGTTTTGTGAGTCAAATTAAGGAAAAATTAATAAAAAGCCACCGAGTTTTTGTAAAAAGCCACCAAGTTTTTGTGCTGTAGGAGCTTATTTAACCTTCAAGACACTTGAGAATTCGCAGAGTCAGCCAGTGATTTGCCTGGTTTATTTATCATTTTTGAAAAGAGAAAAAAGTATATACTTTTATGTATGTATTCTAGTGTCTGCCCTTTACTTTTGTCAGGGATTTATAACAGTTCAGAATGCAGAGAGATGCTCAGAATCATGAGGTCTAAATGTAGCTGAGATCTAGTTCTACCCTTTCGCCTACAGTCAGGACACAACTTTCTATTTCAAATGCTGATTGTGTCTTTGGTGTCCAGATATGCAAATGAGACACATTGGTGGTGAACAAAAATTTATTTTCTGATGTTCTCTTTAATCTCAGTTCATAGGATATTCTTAAGTCCATCATTCACAACATTTATTTAATTCTAAGATTTATACATAATGCAGAAGTTTGTATTTTGAGGAGCATAATTTTCAAGAGTGTTTTGGATTTGTATGTGTGTTTGGTTTTGTAATTTATTACCTTGTTAGCTGTACAGAATGTATTTTATGTGTTGTAGTAAATCATGTTATCAACCAATTCTTACAACTTGTCACAATTTGGCTTCTGAGCTCTTCTCTGTTGAGCAGTTTGCAGTACAAACAGATGATTTATTAATTTTTTTTTTTGGTTATCATAGAACAGCTGTAGCCTGAAAATACAGTTTTGTATAAGTCTGCCTTGACTTTTTCATTATGAACTTGTGTATATGCATGCAAATATAAATACTCCACCTAAAAATGATTAAAAGAAGGCATTTACAACAGTCATAAAACAGTAATGCATTGTGTATATGTATTATAGGTCATAAGCATCTATATGAAATGTCAGTAGTCTGCTGATCTCTGGACCTATTTCAGAAATTATAATTTTTCTCAAGAGGCTGGTTTCCAGTGTTATTTCCTTATGTATCTAATGGCCAAGCAGAAGTCCATAATGTTTTGGAAGGTATTTGGAAAGCAGTCATATGCTTTTTAAATAAAGTGTTACTGCTCTCTTTTCAGTGCTACAAAAAACAAAAATAGATCAAGAGGCTCCATGTGCCTGACCACGTCACAGGACAGTTTGTGTGGCTTTTGGTGCTGGCATTCCCCAGGATACCATTCTGTCTAAGCCCAGCCTTTTCTCTTTTAATATTGTTTTATGTACAAATAATCTTGCAAAGAAAATATTTTGGTATTTTGTCAGACACTCAAAGGAGAAGAAAGAAATAGAAGAACAGCATTAACTTGTCAGTATAGAGTAGATTTTAAATATATTTTTCTCTGTTTGTTTTTGTGTTAATGCAAAGCTTTTTGTTTTATGAAAGACTTCCGAATTTACTTTTGGAAGTGGAGTATTTGCCTCTGTTGTGTGGATTAGGGTTGTAGAGGGATATTACAAGTACATCTCTTCAGGGAAAGTATCTTGCCTCTAATATTGGAACATGGAAGGTGACCGTGTCCTTGCTTGTCTGGCAGGAAGGTAGTCTTAGAAAAGCACTCTGTTAACAGAATACTTTTTTTTTTTTAAGTTGTTTTATTTGTTTTTAAATTGCAGCTGGTTCATTTCAGTTCCATGTCCCTTCCTCTGCCATCTTCAGCTTGGTGATCAGATGTTCTTGCCAAAGCAAATTCAAATCTAGCTTTACCATGTCTGATAATTGGTGTCCAGCATTCCTCTTGTACCATACTTCTAAACTGGAGTAAGTAATTTTTTTATTCCTTGTTTTTCAATTCCAGGTGCATGTGAATAGCACCCATGGCTCAGTCCATTCCCTGGATGCAGACTTGCTTCTTTCCTCTGGCGAATCCTTCAATAAACCAGATACTGATATGTTCAAAGATGGACTGCGGAGAGCGCAGTCAACAGACAGTCTGGGCACTTCTGGATCCTTACAGTCCAAAGCTTTAGGGTACAACAACAAAGCAAAATCTGCTGGGAACCTGGATGAGTCGGATTTTGGACCACTTGTTGGAGCAGATTCAGTGTCTGAGAACTTTGATACAGCTTCCCTTGGATCCCTGCAAATGCCAAGTGGGTTCATGTTGACCAAAGATCAGGAAAAAGCAATCAAAGCTATGACACCAGAGCAAGAAGAGACTGCTTCCCTGCTCTCCAGTGTCACCCAGGGCGTGGAGAGTGCTTACGTGTCCCCCAGCGGGTACCGCCTGGTCAGTGAGACCGAGTGGAACCTGCTGCAGAAGGAGGTGAGTGTCCTGCCTTGGCACTGCTGTGGGCAGGGCTCTGCCGCCTGTGCTCTACACAGAGCCTTGTGTGAAAGGAGGAGGTCACATCCTATTCACTTTTCCCTCTTGGAATGCTTCTGTAGGTAAAGCACATCCAGGGTAAGGTGTAGGAGCTGGCCCTGTTGGTGGGACAGGCAGCTTTGCTATACACAGGGGAATTTGGATTTTGAGGAGGGTCTGGCAGAGGTGGCTCTTGAACTCAGAATTGTGTGAGAGGATGAAAAAAGGTGGGAGAACTTAAAGAATAGGAGGAAATGGGAAGTTGAGGAAAGGGCACTATAGTACAGCTGGGGCAGAGAGGAGCAAGAGCAGCAGAGCTGGTGCTGCTCTGTGTGCCACGGGCATTTGCTGAGAGCTGTGCACAAGATGCTGTTTGGAAATGAGCAGCCAAACTATGCCCAACACACAAAGGACCACAGAGAGACTTCAGGAAATCGTTGGGGACTTGCATCATCAGAAACTCATTTCTGAGAGCAGCAAGCAGCAGATTAGACCATGCCCTGAGCCACTTGCAGTGTGGATGACAAGGAAATTGTTGCTTCTGGGTGTTCTGCCTGTCAGTTTTTCAGCAGCTTTATGTGATGCCATATAAAAAAGCTTGCATTTGCTTTCTTGCTGAAAAGGGGGAGTATTTTGGGTTTCCTGTGGTTTCTCTTTCAGAGGAAGAGAGGCCAAGGAGTAACACTTTACGGAGAGGAAGGGCTGGGGGGAAATAACTATCCATGCTGGGTGAAAAGGAGGACAAGATGTGGGTAAAAAAAAAAGACTATAAAAATGTAGTGAAGGAGAAGAGGCCAGATAAAGGACAGATGAAATGAAGAACTAGTGATTCTTTTTTTCTCAGTTCATTGCAATTTAATTTAGTGCAAATCGTTGCTTAGGAGGTCTCTCCAAACATGTTGTAAAGTTGCTTTGTTGTTGTTGTTTTTCTTTTCGTACTGATTTGCTGTATCTGGCCAAATTACAGCATCCTGAGCTCAGAGCTGAGTTAAATCCCTGCTCTTGGGTGTTTCTTTGCCCTGTTGACATTTTGATAAGGCTTTGCTTCAGCCCTTTCTCAGAATCCAGAGCAGAAATGCAGCTTCCCACGTGTTTCTGGAGGCAGGAGCACACGCTGGGGTGTGAATGCCACTTGCTGGGGGTGGGACATGGAGCAGCAAATACAGATGCAGATTCAGCTCAAACTTGGCCTGCAGCTGGAGCTCTGATAAAACTTCCCTTTGTCCCCTTGGCCAAAACCATTGCAGTTCCAGAATGGTAGCAGGTTTACTCCTTTTCCCTGCTGCCCACCCCAACACTGTTATTTTCTTCTCTCCTGTTTGGTTTCTTTTTGTCAAAAGGACCCAATCAGTGACGTGATGAACTCTTTGTGTCATGGCTTTTTGTGCTAATGGTGGGACTCATGGCAGGAAAAGCTGATACCCCACAGCTGATTTGAGTTATCCTTCACTTTTAGAGCAACTCAGTCCTGCCATTGCATGATTCTGCCACTTTTACCTGTAATGTTTTGTGGTGACACAGCACACCTGAGTGTGTGTAGCGTTCCTGCTTTCCCTGGAGGCTTCCCTGGGCTCATGGCAGTGCTGACTCTGTTCTGCAGGTGCAGAATGCAGGGAACAAGCTGGGCAGGCGCTGTGACATGTGCTCCAATTATGAGAAGCAGTTGCAAGCTATCCAGATCCAGGAGGCTGAGACCAGAGACCAGGTGGGATTTCTCTTCTTGCTCTAGCCAGGCTTTTGCAGCTTTTTGAACTACTGAGGATACAACAATGAACCATCTGCTGTTTTATTCATTAATTTTAAGTGAGCAATATCAACATAACTGGATAACATGACATGTTATTGACATAACTTGATTCATTATTCATGTGTGGTCATGAGCACCAGCATGTACATATTTCTTAAGGATTCACCTTGAAGAACCATTTTATTTGGTGCTTTAAGACCATGCAGTAAAGGCACTGTTCTATAAAAAGTGTTGTGCCCATGCTGAAGTCAGTATCTTTAATAATTTAGATTTTAAAATGCTTGTCATGCATTAAATTCTATTATCTTTGATACTGTAAGAACTGTTAACAGAAAAGGACCTCATCCTAGCAGCATAAAATGACTTTTAAGTCTTGGAGGATATTTGTTTCCTGCCCTATACTAAAGAACAATTTTCAGATGGGCGTGGAAGGCATGAGTCACATTCTGCTTTGAAATAAGTGATTGAAGTCATTACATGGCCATGGTCCAGTGCAGTTTGATGTCCTGTATTTCCTTAGAGGGATAATCTGTGCTGGAGGCTCTTTCAACAACAAAGGAGCTTCTGGGTTGCATAGGATTTTTGAGGGATTTTATGTTGTGGTTTGAGGAGTGAAGGGGTTCAGGAAATAAATGCTCCCCGGGAGAATGGAAAATTAATTAATTTTGTTGTGACAACACAGGTGAAAAAGCTTCAGGTGATGCTGAGGCAGGCTAATGACCAGCTGGAAAAGACAATGAAAGATAAACAGGAATTGGAGGATTACATGAAACAAAGTGCTGAAGACTCCTCTAATCAGGTACAAGCATTTGGTAATTGAGATGAAGAAATCATTAAATGTTCTTCAAAAGTACATAATAAGAACTTGTGTTTTGTTAGATATGGATGGGCTACTGGCTGTAGAGGCAACACAAATGAAAACTCCAGGGTTAGCTATGCTCCACCTGAGTCTGCCGCAGTTTCTAGATAAATCGATTATGTCTCTAATGTTGTGTTACCCAATTTTGGCCTAAAAATAACATCTCTAATCATGAAATTGATGACAGAGTCGCAATAGAAATTCGAGCAATGTTGAAATTTTGGAGTGAAATGTATGAAATTACCCAAACATGCAAAAGGAGCCCTGTGCTCTGGACACAGCCTTGTTGGTAGAAGAGTGGTCCTGTTTCACCACTTGCTCTTATCAATACTTGACACCCAGTTAATGGACTTGTGGTGAAGAATGCAGTTAATGGGGAGCTGAGCACGCAGTAGCAGATTGAAAATATGTGCTGGACTCCTTTAAAATAATTGCCCACTGGAAAGATTTTTCAGTCTGAGATGTCTACCTAATTCTTGTGGAACAGTGAAACCAAAGATAATGAGTGGTAGTCATAGTTAAAAATAAAAAAAGGAAAAAAGTCATCATCTTTGGCCTATTAAAGCTTACAATAGTAGGTACATGTGCAAGACACTGAATTTGCTTCAGTTGAGCTGGAACTTTCCGTTTTCCATCCCACCCAGTATTTTTTCTTACTAAAGAAACAGCCATTAGACAAAGTCCAGCTTAGACAACAGGAATATGTTTGTATGGTGTTCTGCTGTTAATTAAGTAATGCTTAATCTTCCTTACATGTGTTGTTGTAGAATAGCCTGTGAAGTTTTTGAAGGTGGGTTCTTTCAGAGTAAGGTACAAAAATTCAAAGAATGCTGAAGACATAGATAAAAGTTCTGCAGTTTCCCTTCAGTATCTCTGAATTGGCTTACATTTATATTTTATTAGAATTAACTGATTCAGAGTTTAGTAAATAGAACATAAATATATTGTTTATATATTTTTACATATATATATATAGATATATGTATATATCACTGCCTGAAGCTTCATTCCTACTTTACTGAGGAATTACTTAAACGTCAGTCAATTAGTTTGAAATTTCAAAGTATCTATTAGTAATGATAACAGGAAAGAGAGCTGGTATGGTTATTTCTTTCTCAAAATCTGTTCCATGCTTTATTTCTTACATATCTGTGTGTGTTTTCTTTCCTTAAGATCTCCTTGCTCATGGCCAAGTGTCAGAAGTCAGAGAACTTCCTCAGTGAGCTGCAGCAGGCGTTTCTGCAAGCAAAGAGAAGTGTCCAGGAGCAAATGGTAAAGAGAGGTTAATCTCAGAGATCCTTGTCCAGCCCTGTTTGTCCGACTTTTGGAGCTGTGTGTTTGTCAAAGGCTTTGTCTGCCCAGCCAGGGTTGGCTGGAGAGAGCTGAGCATCTTCACGTGCAAAGGGACTGCTCCAGTGAGCTGTGCTGGGGCTGGAACAGTTTGTGTCAGTCTGTAGTGCTGTCTCTGTTCATGCACATTCAGGAGTGTGGAGATCACTGGTCAACTTCTTTTCCCTTATTCGTTATCTAATTTCATGCCTCTTCAGTGTCTTAATTTCACCTCAAATCTGAAGACAGTTGATTTTTTTCAAGACTGTTTTTTAGGATTCATCACAAGTACCATCATTAAGTGAATATTTTCTGGAGTTTTAGAGATGAATGATCAGTGTTGTAGCAGGTCAGACTTAAAATATCAGCCCTAACACCCAGGAAGAGAGATGCATGGGAACTTAATTTTTTAAACTATTTTTGAGCATCTTGTTGGAATTAAGCCAGAGAATAGGAAGAGGACTTCATGTTCTAGAACTGACTTTGACTTCCTTAGAGCAATTCATTCCCTTCTGTGTTAGAATCAAATTTCTTCTTTTTTCCTCTCTGGCACAGCATTTTTGGGGCACCAAGAGAATTCATCCTCATGAACCCCAGTATTGCATTTCTGGTGTCTGGGATTGTGCTGGCACAGGTCTTCTGTCAAATGCTCTTCATGAGAGCACGTCTGGTGGGGGTGCAGGAGAATCAGAAAATGTGTTAATCTGAGTCTACTTCTCCTGCTGCTCCCCTGTAACACAGCTCCTGCCATTGCTCAAGTCCCTCGTTCCCCACTTCCATTCCTCTTGGAAAAGTTCACTGGATTTTTTTCTTTTGTAATGCAAGCAAAGCCAATTCCTCTTCATCCTTTTTCTTTCCACGGGATCAGCTGTTCTGGTGTTTTCCTCAGAGGACAGTGGGAGGCAGACACCCACCATGGAAAGCTGCAGGTTTTTTGGATAACCTGCTCTTACAGCGGAGTGCTGAGGTGTTAATAAACATCCCTGTCAGCTCCTGAAAGCACATGTGATTCCCCACTCTTCTCCTCCATGAGTACAGCCAGCTGATGGATAAACACAGGAGGAAAGGGGAGGCTGAACGAAGCTGTATTTATCACTTGCTTCCTCCTCTCTGCCTGGACACTTAAAGTTGACCTTGCCTTTATTTCTGATGCACAGGCCAGGCAAGAGTGAACTGGTTGTGTTGATCCACACCATCATTTTGCTTCCTCCTTTGCAAAGAGTATCCATTCAGCAGACTTCTGATAGCAGTGATAGTAAATAGGGCAGAAGAGATCTGAGTATGACCCTAAGTGTGAATTTATGCTTTTCTTTGCATTGGAGGCTGTCCTGACACAGTCAAGGGAGCAGGTTTCTGAAGAGTTGGTGAGACTGCAAAAAGATAATGAAAGTCTTCAGGGAAAACACAGCTTGCATGTGTCCTTGCAGCAGGCTGAAGATTTCATTCTACCAGAAGCAGCAGAGGTAAAACATTTTTAAATCATTAACACCCACAGTGCTTGTGACTTGATCTCACTGGAATATTACTCTTTATCTAAAAGCTGTCTCACATAACGCAAAGAACAATAATAGGGATCCTGACCCTGTGAGTCTGTGATGGACAAAGCCAGCAGTGTGATCCCCCCCTGTGCCATGCCTGCTTCAGGGTGTGGATGGATTGTAAAACCTATTAACTGGGGCCTGACAACTGCTCTGTGATCAGTGGTGTGTGGGTTTGGCCCAGTCCAGCCAGTTCAAGCTGTATTTTGCTGCTGGGCACACAAATGTTCTGTCACCAGGGCCCCACTGTATTGAATCAATAATTCAAGTGAAGTCAATCACTTCTGTCCAATTAAGACCAGCAATAATCCAGAGCCTTGAATAATGATAAGCCTTATCATCCCTTTCCTGGCCACTCCCTGCTTTTGAGCCTAAAATACTGGGGGATGTGAAGGGTAGGGGGAGCACCATAAACCTGTGGGGACGTGAATCTTCCCACGTTTTCATTTCCTGGGGCCAAGCAAACTGTGACTTCAACACCTTGCTGGCAGCAGATTCTGGGATGTTGGGAGAGACCCTGGGGCAGCACAGCTTTATCTTCGTGCAGATAACCCCAGTGCTGGGGCTGTGGGACTGCAAAATACTCATCTTTGCTAATCCTCGGTGCAGGAGCTCCGTGAGCTGATCCTGAAGTACCGGGAAGACATCATCAGTGTGAGGACAGCAGCAGATCACCTGGAGGAGAAGCTGAAGGCAGAGATCCTGTTCTTGAAAGAACAGATCCAAGCTGAACAGTATTTGAAAGAAAATATAGAAGAAACTCTACAGCTGGAAATAGAGAATTGCAAAGAGGAAATAGGTGAGCTGGGGGGAAACAGTCTCAAAGTAGAAATATTAGAACTCAATGAGATGCACAAAGACTTGATTTTGTAGTAGGCTTATCTGAATTCTAAATACTGTCCACTTTTGATAGCAGAGACATCAAAGCTGTGCAGCTGAAAACAAAAGTACAATTATTTGTTTACTTTTGAGGTACATTTGATGTAACATGAGCTTAATTCTCCTTCAAATATTAACAGAAGAAAACAGGGTGTGAACAGTTTCGTGTTTCTTGCATTTAGGCTTTAAAATTCTTGTTTTTCAGCTTCCATTTCCAGTTTAAAAGCTGAACTGGAAAGAATAAAAGTGGAAAAGGAGCAGGTAAGAAGCCCTTTCACTGCGGGATTTTTGGTTTTGGTGTTGTCGGGTTTTTTTCTTCTTTCCTGTATTGATGCCAGTGTAGGAGTAGGATATATTCGTAGTTCTGTTCCTTAAAAGGTGTTTGATCTGTTTTATTAGTCTGTAACCTAAATATTGGATTAACTAATTCCTAACTAATACTAGGCTAACCCTACCTAACACTGACCTAAATGTCAGGTTTGGACATTTCTCTCCAGCTCCAAAAATAAATAAATGGAGAGAAAGAGATGTTATTCAGGTGTTTTCTCTGCCCCAGAAGAGATTATTGGGGTGTGTTTCTCAGTCCCAGAAAGATACATAGACTTCCTTATGGAGGGACACTGGGAGATGGAAATGTTAGGAAGTATAGTTAGTATTTCCTATCATTATTATTATTATTGTTATTATTTTACAGTTGGAAAGTTCTTCCCAGGAAAACCTGCAGCAGCTGGAGAGTCTGCAGGAGGCAAAGAACACTCTAGAAGAACAGCTGAAGAAGGAGACTGCAGCAAAGGTAGCTATGATGTCTGGATGTGAAGTGTATCTGCATCTTTTGTGATGATCAGCTGTGTCAGAGAATGTGCCACTACGTAAGCATGAAAAAAAAGAAGCTTTTGAATGTTGGTAAGAAGGTGGCAGGGAAATAAATAATGTCCTCTAGATGTGGTTTAAATGCTCACCCCTGTTGCTTCTCACTGGGATTTGTAAAGTGGTGGGTCTGAATTGCTGCTGACTTGAATATCCCTTGGATTGTCCTCCCAAGGTAAGCCTCAGTAACATTCCTGCCTAAGGAAAGTGTCCTTATAACCACTTGGGTTGATGCTTTTGAAGAAATGTTTTGTGCTTGCTGTAGGAAGGGACTCTACTTCAGCACTCAGGTGAATTATTTGTTACCTGAGCACTCACTCTCTGCCCTCTCTTGGTGTGGTTTTGGTTTTTTATGCCCTTTCCCCAAATACTTTTCTGACTAAAACTCAGGAGAGCAAGACAGTTGTACTTCCAGCAGCAGATGACTACCCTTACCTATGATCTTACTTTTCACTAAAACTCAGAACCCTGCGTTTCTGTTTAGATATCCCTGCCCATGGTGCTGTTAAAAGACTTTGAGATTTTTCAAGCTTTGTCCACTCTATTGGCACCTGTTAATGGGTATTAGCCCCTGATTTTGCACTTAGGAAAACAGGTGTTGAAGGACTGGTTTAGTTTATTGCCAAGACCCTGTGAATACTGTGCTGCTTTCCTCTGGTATCATATTTTAATCAGTTTATACAAGTTGCTAATTTTTATTCAGTTCAAGGGTGGGATAAAGAATCTTTTCCTCCTCAGGCCAACCTTGAGCAGCTGGTGTTTGAAGAGAAGAACAAAGCTCAGCGGTTGCAGACTGAATTAGATGTCAGTGAGCAAGTGCAGAGAGATTTTGTAAAGCTTTCTCAGACACTTCAGGTAAGAGAGTACAATCAATGTGTAAGGGGCTACTTTAGTTTCATTATTTCTCCAGAGCTGTGTAAAATAAGAGATAGCACTTGTAAATTTTCTTATGTTGTTATTTATGATCTATTTTAGAATTTGTTAGTGTAATAAAGTGCTCAGGTATTCCTATTATGATATTATTATTGGAATTTTATTCTGATTACTTGGTTTCAGCCAATTTTCAGCAGCAAAGACACACAGTTATTGTATTAAACTGTGCAGAGCTATAAATGATGGTGCTTCCAAACCTGTGTTTTCCCTTGTCCATCTTCTGATGTTTCTAGTGTGATATTTTCATAGCAGATCGTTCAGGTGCAAATATTTGAGAACAAAGTAAGGAATTGGTACTGCTTTATGTGAATATATGAAATGGTTCTTTGTGTTACTGCTTTCTGTTTATTTGTTCTAAAAGTCTTGTCCCTGCTGTTGTCACTGTTGTTATCCTTGTATTTCCTCCAAGAAGTGGAGCCTCTGGTTGATGTGAGGTGCCAAGAGGTGGCTGAGGGGAGGAGTTTTGTCAGGGGTGTCCCTGAGGCTGATTCTGGTTTGTTAGGCTGTTCTCTCCTGCTGTGGAGAGCACGAAGGGCTCTGCAGTTTGTGTGTGCAGAGTGACTGTCAGTGTCCTGGGGCAGCCAGGCTGGGCTGGGCTCACCTTCAGGGTCTGTGTTTCACGAGTTTGCACCCCCTTTAAAGTTCTGTGAGCAAAGTTCCAACTTTGCTCACAGAGGAGGTGCTAAATTTCAGCCCCACCTCAAGTTCTTGGCCAGGCTGCTCAGTGACATCCAGCAGAACTAAAACTACACATTTTCTGAGGCAGGCTTTGAGGTTTATTTGGAACATTGCAAGTAGAATATGGGAGATGGTTTACTAGACACAGCTTAGCTGGATGGACAACAGAGATGTGTCCTCTCTGGCTCTGTCTTTGTCTGGAGGAGTTGGTAGGACAAAGGAGACTATTGAGTTGCCCTGCCTAGGGAAGTTGCTTCTTGTTTGTCATCGTCCTCACTAGTTGGTTTTTGAAGTCCTGCATGCACTGGTTTATGCAGTTCTTAGAGCAAACATAGCCACCACTTTGAAGATGTGTGGTGGACTCTTCCAAAACTTGCAGGTAGTTTAGTAAAGCTTCATTATGAGCTCGGTAAGAGTCGTAGCTCTGTGTTTTGTGTTTTCTTTCTGCCCTAGCAGTTGGTGCACATCAGTTTGTGCTCCAGTTTAAGCAATGGTTTGTTCCATGTGCACTGTACACAGTGTGAGATGACCATCAAAGGAGCACTTTGGTTTCTTGGCAGGGTTATTCCCTTCCCTGGCCTTGTCAGTGAGAGCCTGAGCAGGTACCCCTTGTGTGAGGGGTCCACTGGGCAAATTGTTTATCAGCAATTAAGAGGAAGGGCTGAAAATCAGTTAAATGCTAGTTGGGAATTTATAACCGAAAGCCCAGATCCTATTGCAAAGACTGTGGAAGTTTGAATGTGATAAAGAAATCGGTTGTGCTCCCTTCATTGATTTCACCACAGTTCTCTGGGCCTTTTTTGGCATATAGGAAATTGCTTAAACTGGATTATCCGCAAAGGAGTGAGCTTGGAAAGAGGATATTTCCTCCAAGAGCATTTTTGCTGTGCTCTTGAGAAACTCCAAGGCACATGCTGGGTGCCTCCTTTACATTCTTTCTGGGAAGGTTTAATTTGCACATCTCCAGTTGCCAGTGCAGTGTCAGTGACTGGACATGAGACAAAACAGAGAGTGATGGTGATGGCCTGAGCCCCTCAGAAAGTGGGGATTGTTGTAAAATCACAACTGCCTTGTCGTCTCTCATTCTTGGGCCCAAATGAAGCTTGTGCTCTTTCACACCTTCAGCCCCTGGTGGTGTTTGATCCCTCAGGCTCACCCAGGGCCTCGGGGGCTCCCTTTGGGTGTGGGTCTGAGCTCCCCCCACTTTTGCTGACTGCGGTGCCTGTGTTGGTTCCCTGCAGGTGCAGCTGGAGCGGATCCGGCAGGCAGATTCCCTGGAGAGAATCCGTGCAATCCTGAACGACACAAAACTGACGGACATTAATCAGCTCCCTGAAACATGACACCCTGATGGGCTCCGAGGCTGCGTCTGGGGTTTTTAACTCATCTTTATAGCAACATTAATTATTATTTAACTCTAACCGAGAGAGCAGAAGACAACAGAGGGGAGCAATGACTTAAGTTTTGTTTCTAGAGGGGAAAAAGGTTTCGTACTGGGCAGGAAGAGAGCACAAGGGTGACTTGTAGTGTAGGAAGGAGAACTTTCTAATGGAAACACTAATGAGTGCAGTGTTTCGTGTTCCACTGAGTGGGATCAGTCCTTACATTCTGAAAAACTTCCCTCTTTCAGCCGACCTCGTAACCTAATATAGAGTTTTGGAACATATACCCCTGTCTTTTCCCTCTGTCCTTTCCCCCACTACTGTGATCAAAGTAGCTGCTGGAAACTGTATTGTCCCTCCAAAACGTTGAAGAGCAAAGTGGTTGAAGTTTTTCTGTTTGAATAGTCAGTAACAGTATTCAGCTAGCAGAGAGAATGAGGTGTAGAGTATGCTGTATGAATATTTTATATTAAAATATGACTTTATTAGCAGGACACTGGATATTGATCTTATTTCATAAGTCAGTACTTTTTTTTAAAAAACCATTGGCTCTGTGAAGAATCTGAATGCTGCTGAAATGTGGATATGAGTAAGCTGTGTATCTCCTGAGCAGATAAATGCTAATCCAAAAAAAAAAAAAAAAGAAAACTGTACTGAGAATTTAGCTCCTTGCCATTTTTCTGTTGAATTCAGATACTGAAAGAAAAGCACAAGAAATGCACTGTTTTGTAATCTCTTTTCGCAAATGTAATTTATAATATGGAGCTACAACCGGTTGTTTCTCATCTCTAAAGCTGAGCAGTGCCTGGAATCCCTTCTCTGTGGGAAAAAAACCAAAAACCAAGCGAACAAACAAAAACCCCAAACAGAAAAAAGCTGGTAGAAGTCGTGTGCATGTCTGAGCATTGGCCTGAGGTGGTGCAGGTGTGCTCTGCTCTTGGGGTGACACCAGGTGAAGGGCAGGAGCTCTCTGGGGAAGGTGTCGAGGGCAGGGGCTGAATGAAGCTGTGGGCCTGACCCCCCTGTGCTGGGTCAGCCTCGTGTCCAAAACAGGGAACCCCTCCCAGTCCCTCCCAGGCTGGGCACAGATGTGCAGGAGCTGCAGGATTGTGCTGCTGCAGTTTGGAGGGGACAGCGCAGCCTTTTGGGGTCCTGGCCCTGCTCAGAGGTGGCTCCTGTGCTGTCCCCTGGTTCTCCTCCCCAACAGTGAAATTACACTGAGTAATGTGGCAGCAGAGGCAGGAAATTCTTGTGATCACTCAGTTGCCAGGTTTGGGTTTCTTGTTCTAGAAATGTCCAGGGGTAAGATGAGCATTCCTCCTCCTCCTCCTCCTCCACTGCTGCAGTCCATGCACAGCTGGATGGATTCCTGAATGGTTGCAGGTGTTGATGATCCTGGTAGTGCAAACCCAATTCTTGAGCTTACAACTCAGTTAAAAGGAGACTGAAGGAGCAGATCCCACTGCCCAAAATTTATTAATTTTTCCTCCATTACTTGCTGTTTTTTCTTCACATACTTGGCCAGAGATCTGCTTTTCTTTATCACCTTCAAAAGTGACAGAAAATGCTCCAAACTGCAATGCACATGACTATATTTTAAGTGCTTAGATCCTATTTTTAGCAGTGTGTATCCTGCTACTGACATAAAGTCAGAACCAGTGGTTTTGAAGAGGAATGCCTTAAAAACAGCCAAAAAAGCATCATACAAACTCAATTCCTTGCCACTCATTGCAAAAATTAAAGCATTTTATTCACCCTAGCAATTAATTCCCTTCATAATCCTTACACCCAAAAGTAATTTTTCCCACCTTAGTAATGACTAGACTAACAGTTGGCAGAGCTGTCATGTCTGAAGATGACAATTTCACATAAAGGTGATACTGAAGTGTGACTTGGGTCTTTAGTATTTGGCTTATTACCAGATTAGGGATTTTTTAACCTTTCTCACTATTTGCTGAACTGTGGGTGACAGCATCTGGGTCCCAGTGCATAAATCCAGGACCAGATGTTTTTCATTCAGTTTTCCAATGGTTGGGTAAACTTTGGAGACAAAACTACAGGCCTTTAGTAGGAGCTGCAGAACAGAAAGGAAAGCTTTTTTTCTTTGTTCCCACTCTCCCTTCCCAAGAGCTAATGTGTAACTGGTTACTGAGTTAGTTACTGTAGCTGGTGACTACTTCATCTGTGCAGCAGGTGTAAGAAAGGCTCTTGTATGGCAAAACTACACCACATCCTGTACCCTCTTCAGCATGCTGAGCACTTGAGGAACTGCACCTTGAAGTCTTTTCCAGTAAAATCTTTTTTGGTGGTGTTTCTGGACTGTCCCAGTGCCAGAGAGCAGGGGAAGGGCCTGTGCCTGGCTTTGCAGCATCCCTTACTCGTCCCCGTGTCAAGCCTGTTCTCAGCAGCCCTGTGTGCTCTGAACACCCCTGGCTGGGGCTGGGTCACGGTTTCAGGTAGTGCAGGGCTGGTGCCTTTTCCTTGCTGTGTTTTTATGGCTCTTTGGCACAGCTTTCGCCAGGTGAGGTGGTGTCAGGGTGAGGTCATGGCTGCAGCCTGGCAGGAAGGAGGCGAGAGGGGTGAGGGGTTTGGGTTCCTTCGTAGCCCCAGCATCAGTGGAGCTGTACCCAAACGTGGCTCTGCAGGACTGGGGGTGTGCACTGTGTGCTCTTCCTTGTTTGTGAACCAGGCAAGTCCTTGAAGGAACTTCATTGGTTTGGAGAGGGGCGGGCAGTTCTTGCATGGTTGTTTTCCTTTTCACAACCCTATTCCATCATGCACCTGAACACCTGTGCTCCTGTCTCAGTACCAGCTGTGACCATTTTAGTGTTGGATGGAACACAAGTCACCTTTTTCACCAACTGCTGTAATGTCAGACTTTTAAACAATTTAGTTTGAAATTGGAACCCTGGCTGTTCACAGAAGTGGTGGGAGATGTGCTCCCTACAAACTGCTGTCCCTCCTGCGGAAGGACAGCAAAGCTCCAGCAGCAGCAACTGAGCTTCTGCTGAACTCAAAGGGGCCTTTAAAGCAAAACTAGACAGTGTGTGCCAAATTTGCAGAGCAAATTTAAAAGACTGTAACTGAAGTGTAGGAAAAACTCTTGGTGTAGATACTCACTGGATGATGGATTATGGTGTTGCTGCTCTTGAACATGAGAAAACGAATGCTCTTCCTTCCAGTTCTGGGTGTTGTGGAGCGTGGCTGGGGCCGGGGTGGGTTCTCCTGGCCCAGGCAGTGTCACCTGCTCAGCTGCGACACACGGGGTGAGCTGTTGGTGGAGGCTGTAACGGGGCCCAGAGCGAGTTCTGTCTGCATTCCTGTACCTGTATAGTCTTAACCTGTACAAAGTGTTCTTGCAGCATGTCTGGCACCCCAGCTCCCTCCCGCTCCCAGCCCTCCCTCCCCAGCAGCGTCCCCAGCACCCCTTGCTGTGCCACGTTTTAGCAGTGCAGTAACTCCTGTCCACCCTCAGCTTCACCGTGGCGCCTTTTCTAAGGGGAGGAGGGAGGGACAGCAATTATTTATTGTCCACTAGAGTCTGTCTACAGCAGAGACTGAATTGGCCTGGGCATGGCAAGAGGGACTCCAGAGCCATCTTTTGCAAAAGGCAAACAGTGTTTGGAAGTCAATACTGCATTCCAGTGAGCCAAGCCATTGGTGTCCTGTGCAATCGTGGGTGTAGAATTCTGCTGTCTCCAGGATTCCAATGTAACCATTTGTTAACTGTACTGAAGGTGTGTCCTTTATGGAGAAAGTGTTCCAAATTAAAAAAAGCTGCTGAAGTGTGTGTGTGCACTGCTCTGGTCTTTCTCCTCTGCCTCCTGCCACAGACCACCCCCAGGGAACCCCTCATGGAGCAAGGGTGGGAGACTATCCCAGGATAACCCTGGGGAGTTTTCTGAAGGAAGCAGCGATCCCCCACTCCTGAGGTAGCTGCAAGTATTACCCTGAATATAAAACACCTGCAGCATATCCCCTTCCCATGAGAAAAGCAAAAACCAGGGCACTTGAGGAGTCTTATTAAAAGTATTTTATTTCACAATTCTTTACAAAATAATAAGTAAAAGGTGTATTGTTCAACATACAAATGGTAAATATACAAGGAGGAATACCAGAGCCAGGTAAAGCTCATGCAGCCTTTCAGTGCAGGGACATGTCAGAAGTTCATGTGGCTTCTGATGTCGTTGATCTGCTTCACCATCTCCCGGATGTGTTCTCCCCTTCAAGAAAAAATAACCCAAGTCAAAAGGCTGCAGGTCACAGCTGCTCAGAATTAAGCAGGAAGGGAAACACTTCAGATGGTAGAAGCAGGGAACGGTAGCAGTGCCTGTAATCCCAGGTGGGATACAGACGGCCCTGGGATCCTGGGGCAAAAAGCACTTCAGTACACCTGCTTGAAGCACTGCTGTCAGTGCTGCACATCCTGTGCTTCAGCCCCTCTCCCCCAGCCCCTCCTGCAGCATGGCTTAAATGACACCTGAGACACCTGAGCTGAATGTGAGGGGGTTGAACTGAAGGGCCTCGGTTCAGGAGATCAGCTTGCACTTACTCCTCTCTCAGGACAGCTTGGATGCACTTGCTCTGGTAGGCACTGAGGCTGATGCTGGGTTTGCGGGGGCTTCGCCCCTTCTCCATCTGTTTCTGCTGGTATTCCTTTTTCATTTTCACCTGGGAGTTGAGGAGAAAGAAGAAGGCCCCAGTGAGTGCTGGTCCTGCCAGCCACATGAAAGCTGGTTAGTTACAGACTGCTGTGTTGTACTGCCATGAGCTGGTTCTTTCGGGGTTCAAGTCTGCCTGTTTTGCACTTCCCAAAAAGAGAAGAAATGTCCTTGCCAGGCTGAGGAAGGGGGAGCTCTCTGAGGGTTTACACTGTGTGCAAAGGTTCTGTCTGTATTACCAATAAGGACCCAAAGCCCCCTAAGTACAATGTTGCTAATTAACACAAGTACAGCATCACTCTCTTGGCAGGACTCATCTGTCAGCACTGAGGAGCTCTCAGTAACCTCCCAGCCAGGGCATTCCTCCTCTCACCTGTCTGATAGCATTGCTCAGGTGCTGCAGCTGGTCATGTATGGTCTGCAGTTCCTTCTTCATATCTTTTTCCGTGTCAGACAGAACAGGAAGCTGAGAGTGGAAACTCCGAAGGACTTTCTTCATCCTTGATGTACAAAGGAGGAATATCTCTGAGTTAACTTCCCTGGTACCCAGATCAGCTCAAACACCTGCAGCCTGGTGCTTTGGCCATGCTTCCTAAATCTCAGAGCCTTCACTTTCCTCTTTCAGCTGGTCTCAGGTGGCATTTCCGAGCACGGGGCCAGCTCGGGCTGGGGCTACAGACAAATCACACTGAGCCCCAGCACACGGAATTTTGGAAGCCCAGCCTTGTAACAAACGTGTGCAGCACCTTCTGCCCACTTTACCACACCTGCAAACTCTAACATCAAGTAGTGTGAGGTGAAATAGAGCCTTGTGAGCACTCACCTGTTCATGATGTCTTCTTGCTTCTCTTTGGCTTCCTCATACTTGTCAGCCAAGCGCTCGGCCATTTCCCGCAAACTTTTCCTTAAGGGAGAAACAGTTCTTTACTTCAGATTAACATACAGGACAAGCCAGGGTGTGGGAACAGGACAGGAAGCTGAACAAGCCACCTGGAGGAGGGAGTGAACCTACAAGCCTCATTATAGCTAGGAATGCCTTCACTTGTCACCTGTTTCACACAGGGCCTTGTCCAAACCACCACCACAGGTGCATCATTCCTGAGTTCTGACTTGGTAAAGGAGACAAGTAAAGTTCTACTCACCTCTCCTCTCGACAGTAATTCAGATCCTCCAGTTGTTTCTTTTTCTGTCCCCATAGCAGCTTTACTCTGAAGTAAACACATACCAAAAAAAAAATCACCTGCAGCCAGGTAAATCAGGATTTATACCACACAAAATGCTGGGAATGGGAAGAACTTAAGACACTGAAAAAGGGGCAGTGGTGAAAAAACCTGCCATTTTGTCCTAACTGTATAATGTAAATAACTGATGTGAAGCAGCAGAGACTTATGGCAATTTTCTTTTGTCAGGATTAGTACTGAGGTCAGATTTCCTGCCACCCACAGGCCCAGGCAGGCAGACATCACCAAGAGAAAAGTATTTTATGTGTGTGTTTACCTTTTTTTTCTTCCCCTATGAGCCACTACAGAGATGAAGTAGTACACTCACCCCTGCTTTGCCTGGTAACTCAGTTTTAAGTTTTGGTATTCATTACAAGTTTTACATTTAGTACATTTACATTCACCAGGATTAGCCCCACGGAGAAGCGTGAGTGCTCAGTACTTAGTGCTGCTGTGTCACAGAGACAGTGGCCAGCACATTTTTTGAGAGTTCTGCATTACCTTTGCTGAATTTCCTCTTTTGCCAGGTCCTGTTTCAATATATATTCCTCTCTGAACACCTGTGTGGCTCTGCTGAGGAGCTGAAGGCATTCTTCAGGGGGAGGAGCAGCATCTTTATCTGCAGATCTTAAGAGTACGAGAGAGGTTTTTGCAATCTTACTCTTAACATGTTCCTTTGAAAGGCTAAACCACTTCCAGTGTTTATGGTGAGGGGTCAGGGAGTGTCTATTATGAAAGTGAGGAATTACAATGAAATCCCTTTGCTAGAAATAATTTTTTTTCTATGAGAAATTCCCAAGGTAGCTTAAGATGGGCCAAACCCAATGGGCCAAGCAATGAGTACCTCGAGCTGCTTTGAGCAGAAGACCAGAGCCAGGTGATCCCCTCCCAGCCTGCACCACCACCAGACTGGATGCCATTCCCGCATGGACAGAGGCACCAGTCAGTGGCAGGAGCTGTGCCCCAGCATTGCCATGCCCAAGGCAATGTGCTGTTCAGCCAGGAGCTGGTGAACACCCACTGTTCCCAAGTGTTCCCTCTTGAGGTGCCCCAGGAAAACATTTACTCACTTAAGATGCAGGGGGTTGGCAGAGCTGCGCTGCAGGATGCTCTGGATGTGCTTCTCAAAGGAATGCTCCGACTCGGCCACGATGCGCAGAGGGGACACGGACAGGTCCTTGTCCTCTCTGGTGCACAGCAGGGGAGGGGAGGCAGGATGGACAGTGCTTCTACCACACAACAGCAGGAGGGAGAACACAGTTAGAGCAGTCAAACTGAAACCAGGTCAGAGCTTAGCTGGCACGGAAAGTGCGGAACTCATCCACTGTGGAATGCCTGTGTTACTGCAGGGGGTTCTAAAATAAGCTATTTCAGTTATGTGGTAAATCCAGCCATGGCAGGGTTGGTAAAACTCACATCCTCACATCTCTTTGGTCATGGCTCAAACTAGCAAAAATCATAAATATTCTTTGGCTTAAGAAGAAAGGTCCAGAACAAGGCAAGCAGGCACTGGAACAGCAGCATGACCTCCTTCACAAAGCACCCTGCCCAGTCACTGCCCAGCTGTGTGGAACAGTGAAATAAATAAATAAAAGGTCTGTAGGAGAACCTGATGTTAACACTGGTTCTGCTGATTCTGTCCTACATTGAACAGTGTCCCACAAAAAAATAAGCTGAAAATAGTGTCCTCCCCTCAGGGTGTTCATTTCATTGTGCAAATGCACATTTACACTACTCTGTATGTTTGCCACCACCTGCAAAGAAAGTAACTGAAAGCACAAACTAAAATCCTAAAATCTTTTTTCCCTTTCGTGCAAACATAACCTCAGTGGCCCACTAAGAATATCCACACCACTGTCTGTAAAACCTCAGCAATACCATCAAGAACATTTTGATGCAACTCACGTCCTAATACTCACTAAAAGTTACATGATTAATTATATCCCCTACAAACACCTTATCAGTAATAGGTAACTACTATAATAACACTTCAGTGCTCATCCAGGGAGTGTTCAGAAAGCAAAACTTCATTGTGTGTCCTAAGAGATGCAGAAGCCTGAGGTGAAACAATCAAAGAGTCATTGAAAAATAGGAATATCCTGAGGTCCCTTCCATGCATGGACTTCAAACCAACTGAGAAGCACTTACAAGAGAGGCCTTGTAATGCACTCATAGGTGTTGGTGATGCAAATCATTGTGGGCCCCAGGATGTCAGAAACGATCCAAAATCCTCTAATTGGAGCAGGCTGCCTGAAGGGAAGAAAACATAAAAATTACCAAGTCAGGAAAGTTCTTTCTGAAGTTGTGCATGTTCACTCTTGGAAATGCTTGGAGGTCAGGTAAATGGAAATTTCTGCAGACAGATGATTTTCACACAGTAATACAAGAATTTAAGCTACTACCCTAGCTGTGCTCTAAGAATCCTGATACAGTGTCGTGGGTTTGACCCTGGCTAAATGCCAGGCACCTACAACGTTTGCTTTCTATGCTCTCTCCTGCTGCAGCTATGCAGAGGAGAGGAAAAACTAACACAAAACACTGGACTTATGAGTTGAGATAAGATCACTGATAGGGGCCGCACGAGATTCAGGGCAAGAGCAGGCGGGAAACTTAAAGTTGCAAAAAAGTGATTTATTAATCTAACAGAGTCAGAGGATAAATTGGAGATAAAAATAAGTTCTTAAGACACCATTTCTTCACTCACCCCTCTTTTCCCTCTTAAGGCACCACTTCTCAGCTCACCCCCTCCCTCCTTTCTAACTAACTAACAACTCCCAGGCAGGGGCAGGGTGTGGGGTTTTTCTTAGGTCAGTCCATCGCAATTCTTCTACTGCAGACACTGTTTCTCTATTTGCCCTCTCTCTCTATTCAACCAACAGATCTGGGCTAGGGCAAGGCATGTGGGGTTTCTTAATCAGTCCAAGGCCACAATTCGTCTGCTACAATCACTGCTTCTCTACTCACCCCTCTCCCTATTAAGGCCATTTCTCAGCTCACCCCCTCCCTCCTTCCTTCTAACCAACAGCTCCGGGGTGGGGGCAGGGTGTGGGGGTTTCCTTTGGTCAGGGTCAGTCCATCAGGGGGAAGAATCCTCTACTTAGCCATGGGGGTCCCTCCCACGAGAGACAGTCCTGTGCGAACTTCTTTGGCGTGGGTCCAATCTCACGAGCAGCCCCGCCCGATTGCTGCTGTCCGAGATTCTCTCCAGGCTGCAGAATTCCAAGCCGAGGCCAGGCTGTTTCCATCCCGGGAGCAAGGCCTTTCTCTCTCCTGCAAGGCCTTTGCAACTCTCAGTCTCTGGGACTCCCACTGGATCACAGCTTCCTGCAGGCATCATCTGCTCCTCTGGCGTGGGCACCTCCCCACGGCTGTGGGGGTTTCTCTGCATCCCCTGGACTCCATGGGCTGCAGGGGGACCACCTGCTCCCCCCATGGTCTTCACCACGGCTGGCAGAGGGTTTTCAGCTCTGGCGCCTAGAGCACCTCCTCCCCCGCCTTTCCACTGACCTTGGTGCCTCCATGTTGTTCTCCCTCACATATTTTTACCTCCTCCTCCTCCTTCCCTAGCTAAAAAGAAGTGCGTCCTCACATTGTTTTGATTATGTTTTAAAATGTCTTAAATATGTTTTCACAGAGGCGTAACTAAAATCTCTAATTGGCCCAGGTTTTACCAGCAGCATGTCCATCATTTTACAGCCATCAGAGACTGGCTCTGCTGGACATGGTGGAAAATTTCCAGAATCTTTACTCAGGACATGCAGGAGCCATCTTTGTACCCCACCCTGTTCACTGGCAAAAACTGGGCCAGGCAAAACTACCACATACAGAAATTGCTTAGTTTTATTATTTGAATTCTTTTGAGCTTACTTTATCACTTTAATGGCAAGAGTGCAGCAGAAGATGACAAATCATAAATATTTTCCATAGCAACTCCCTGATTTGAAAGCAATTGAGAAAGGGTTTGGTTTTTTACCTGCATGGCAGTGGTTTTGTACAAAGAATATGTTCAACAAAGCACTTCTGTTCTGCTCCCAGCTCTTGTAAGCTGTCTTTGTCTTCCTCATCTACAAAGAGACATGTCAGGATGCATCAGACCCACTTTGCAGGGTGAGGGATTTGGTACTACCTGCATCCACCAGCCTGTTGGTGGCAGATGTTCAGCTGTTCCTAACTGCCCTCACTCACCTGAACCAAGGAATTTGTGCAGTTTATTGATCCATGTCAAGCCCACACTGTGGACACCAGCTTCATGCGTGCAGTGGTATCTAGAGGGACATTTGGGATCTGAAATTGAAATAGAAAATGTAAGAGAAGGCACTGAACTGAGAAAAACTCATCCTTCACTCCTGCACTGCTGAGCTTGTGTATCAACTTAGTGTCCAGTCAGCTTTAACATCTTGGTCAAGTACCAGCTTGTCCCCATCCAGACACAGAGCTACAGGTGTGAGCCACATTACTGGAGTCTGAAATACCTGGAGACTTGTTTGGAACTCTTGCTATCACACCATATCTCTATCAGTCCCTAGGTTTTCAATGGCAGATTATTAAAGCCAGCAAGCAGAGCAGTATTCTAACAAGCTGCTGCTTCTCAAAGAGCCAAACACTTCCCCCACAATTCCAGGGGATAAGCAGGTTCTTCCCTGAGGATCACCCTCCCCACAGCACTCCCTGATACTCACAGGTCAGCACAGATGCAGCAACTTCTACTTTATAACCCTCAGCTGACAGGATTTAGTACTGTGTGACCATGTGTAATCTGCCCTTGAGCAAACACTGGAGCCCCTCCCAGGCTTGCTCCTTCCACAGCTTTATTGAGGGCATCAGGCAAATCCTTACTCTAATCCCCCTGTTTGTCTGACACCAATGAGAACATGCAAATAGCTGTATCCTAAATGCATGGAATAAAAAGCCACAAGCTGAACAACAGCCCTACCTCGGTGCAGCTTGATGGGGCAAGAGAAGTCAGATTCCAGAGGATCTTCTTCATCTCCTGTTGCCAGTTTCAGTGCAAGTTCCAGCTCAACACATTCAAACACGTACAAGGAAGGAATAAGATCTGATCTTGGGTCCCAGGACTTTTCTGACTATAAAGAGTATTGAATTCTTTTGTAAGACATCATTTAAATAGGAATGCCAACATAAACAGCATCAAAAAAGAGTTACAAGGGAAAAGTATTGTCAAGGAATGTAGTTCAAGTTCCTTTTGGTTTTTTTTTTACTTAAAAAATTTTAATTCAACATCAGGGTTTCTTCTTAGAAAATCCCTTTTTAAGTTAGTTCATAGTAAGTTTGATCAAAAACTGATCTACTGTGAGGAGACACAGGACTGAAATTTAAAATAAAAGCATCAGAGAGCCATAGGGACTAGCTGGAACGGGGGAAGACTCACTACCTCATTCCAAAAGAAAGCAGTTTTGGTACGCACTTCCAGGCACCCTGCCACCTTGCAGCCAGGAACTTGGATTAAAGAATCCAAAATGCCTATAGAAAAGAACCCAAACAAGACAAGGTACCTGCTCATCGTCCTCTTCCCCATCCAGCACCACGCAATGGTAGAGCATTCCCGACTCGGTGGCAATGACCAGGATGTTAGGGACACAGGGAAGGCACAGCACAGCACAGGCATCGTAGCCGTAGTTGTCCTCTGCAGCTGGGTGCATGGGCAGGGGGCCCAGCAGCTTCCCGAGGCTGCCGGTGCTGCAAGGAAGATGTGTTAGATCCCAACACCAGGTGTGCAAGGGGACTTCCCATGGCTGTCAAATAACCCAGTGGCTTGGAAGTCTAAGTCCCATTAGACTTCTGCAGATTACAAGTCTGACCTGCACTTCCTTGATAGAGATCTCAGAAGGGAAACTGGAGCACATAATAACATTTTATGCTTTGAAATCAACCAAAGCTACACTGCAAAAACTTCATGAGGAAACATTTTCATACAAGAACAAAAAGTATTCATGGAAAGTTCAAGTTAATTATTACTCAACTGGTTTCTTGCACTTCACAAGCAGCATTTTGTGTTGTTGCATTTTTCTGGACAGATCTTTACATGGACTTAGACTATTTCACTGCCTGCAGACAGATCTGCTCAGTGCAGAAGCATGCAGTGCTGTTTCTAACCCAAGTACCACACACTTTAATATTCAGCTATACTAGATCTAACTTGTAAGTTTTGCACCATCTTCTCAGTTTTCTAAAGTAGTTTCTTCTTGTATTATATTTATACTCTTGATTAATTGTCTTGACTTTTCATTGCAGAACATGCCTGTGAACTCTCTATGCTCTTCAAATATTTCTCTTCCTAAGATGCCCCAGGCTCAGTGAGCCTCATCCAAAGCTAAGGATGTCTGTGCTGTGAACTGAAGGCCACAAAATACACTTAACAGTCTTAGACCCAAAGATCATTCCATGGCCCTGTGTTTTCACGTCTGGTTTTTTATGGTAAAAAAATGCCATGGGGATTCTCAGTGGTAGAAACTGCACCTCTAAGTCTGGATGAAAAAGGATGACATGCTGGTTTTGGATTCCAGTCTATTAGCACTGCCAAAGAGACAGAACAGGCTGCAATACAATGGAACTCAGCCCAGCATCCCTCAAAGACTCCCAGCCAAGCTGAGAGGTGGCTGTACAAACACCAAGCATGCTGTGAGCCCTGAGGTGAGTATGGCCCTACCTCTGGAGCAGGCTGATGTAGGTGAGGAAGGTCTCTCCATTCTCGTACAGGATGTACAGGGGGTAGCCCAGCACCTCCTCGCTGCCACGCTGGCCCAGGACGTGCTTTGGCACCGGCACCTGCGGCCCAAAGTCAAAGGCCACGGCTGTCTCCCCCAGGGACGCTGTGTAGGCTCTCCTGGGACAGGGGAGAACAGGAGCTGGGGTCAGCAAGGCCTGAGAGCACAATGTTCAACATGGTCCTGATGGCTGTGCTGCCAAATTCCTGCCAAACCCCCATCCAGCAGTGCCCTGCCACGCGCCACTGCCAGCAACAAAAGAGTGTGACATCCTTCTCAAGGTACATCAGTTCTGCAGTGCCCCCACAGCTTCAGAGGATAGAAGAGGAGTTGGTACTGGTACTTCCTCTGAGGCACATTACTCTGTGGTGCAAGATCTTCCTTTCCAACTAGACCAACGTGTGTTTTTCAAACTGCTACTCTGACAAACACTGGACTGTACAGTTTGTCACCATTGTTTTAGAAGGATGGAGGAGAGGAGAAGGAGATGAAAGGAGAAAGGAAAAGAGAAAAAGGAGAGAGAGAAAGAGAAGGAGAGAGAAAAGGAAAAGACAAGTGCAGAAACTGTGCTATCAAGAAGTACTAGTACTAAAGAATTCATAACAGATTTTTAGGCAGATTTATCCCTTACTCGTTAAAAACACAAATGAGAATACTGAGTTTATTCTGCAGAAGCATTTCAAACTACAAGAAGTCACACCAACCCTTTTTTGATTGTCAGAGTCTCCTCCTCGGTGTCCGAAAGCGCAATCACTTTGATGGGTGTCTGAGGCACCTTCAGACTGTAAAACCTGGAGCAAAGAAAGAGGAGCCATGTTCACACAGCTGGCAGTGCTGCACATTCCCTGATGATGCAGGAACATCAGCTGCTCTCAGTCTGAAATTCCTCCCATCCTATTTTTTTATTGCTAACTCTGGTAAGAACGGCAGGGTAAAAATATATAGTGACAAATAAAGACTGGAGGTGACAAAAAAATCCACTTAAGATAATCAGCCACAAAGGAGTTTTACCTTATGGTGTTATCTGAGGTCAAGAGCACAATGTGGGGCTCCAAGGTGTCGCAGGGGTACCAGGCTGCATGCTTTAAAGTCAGGGATGTCGAGCTGGTGAAGAACCGTTCCGCAATAGGAATGGTGCTGGAATACAGAGCAGAAACCTGCACTGTGACCAGAAACATATGAGCTACTTCTAAAGGGAAGTATGGGCAAGAGGAGCTAGAGACACAATGAAAAGATTTTAAAGTCTTTATCTATACTACTCTGGAACTTGGACAGGCAGCTATAACTCGAAGGCCTTTATTATTAACCCCCTGATACCTGCTTTTAGCTGCCACAGCTGAAAGACCCCAGAGAAGCTACTCCATCCCTGGAAGTGTCCAAGGCCAGGCTGGAAGGGCTTGGAGCAACCTAGTCTAGAGAAAGGTGCCACTGCCCATGGCAGGGGTTTGGAACTTGTTGCTGAGAGCTCTCTGATATAAGAATGAAACAAACAGAGGAACGGCAGAAATGCCAAGAGAAAGTTTATTATTAAGTATCTACTTATATACATGGTAAGAGTCTAATAGTGATTGGACCGTGGTCACCCACCCCCCAGGGCGATTGGCTGAAGCCCTGACAGCACTCAGTTCCAAAACATAGATTAGAAAGAGCTAGAAGAATTCAGCTTATCTTTGTTTCCCACACAATTTGTGAGAAAGGAGAGAGTTCTCAGAATAGTGCATCCACAATAACTTGCTGGCCTTTAAGGTCTCTTCCAACCCAAAGCATTCCATGACTGTGAAAGGCCAGAGAATACTACAGAGGAGCATCTTGCTCCTCAGCAAATGCAACAGGTTTAGAAGGTCATTTATTTGGGTCACTTGACAATCAGCAAGTTCTTCAGCCAAAATAACTTCATTTGTGACTGTCCCCACAACTCTAATACAACCAGTACCATCCCCCAGTGTCTTCTGTATCTGTCTGACCCCAAGAAAAGGAGGCTGTGGAGGTACTGTGGCAGGAAAAGGATGCCATTAACCACCTGAGGTCTCACCCACCTACAGTTCACCGTGGATTTTCCACCTTCAAACTCGGAATTCTTGCCCCAGCGCTTGGGCAGCTCCAGCACCATGAGCCCCTTGGTACCAATGAGCGCCACATGGTGCTGGGCGGGGCTCAGCAGCGTCTGGTGCACCTCGAAAAGGGGCGGGTTTATGCACAGAAGGGTCTGAAAACGCAAATGTTAGAGGGAAGCACAAGCCATTCAAAGCACTCACAGAAGTACAGCTCATGTTTATTTTGGAGGGTGATTTACACGGCAAGGAATGAGGCTCCATGGCACAAAGCAGAGGATTCCGTGGAGAAAGAGCCCCCGAGGGGGGACTGGGGGATAATGAACTGTCCAGGGGCCTTCAGGGAACAGATCCCCTCAGCCCCGCGCCTGCCATGGCTCATCCCCTCACACCTCTCATCCTCTCACCTCCCCCCTGGCCCCTCCACACATCCCCCCTTCCCTCACGGCCCCATCACATTCCCC